>VZRE01006388.1:57452-69096 GCA_013396775.1 Cephalopterus ornatus | reverse complement strand
AAAAAAAAAAAAAAAAAAAAAAAAAAAAAAAAAAAAAAGGAATATTTCTAAAAATGCAGCTGAGCAGTGAAGCAAGCTCAGTAGTGCTGGAGTCGTTCACAAATGTTCGTTCCCCATCCTGGCACAGCAGCTCCCGACACTTGACGCACACACACTGGCAAAGTTACCAGGTGCCAACGCTACTGTAACCACGACATTAAGTCTGGTGCCTCTTCTCACAACCTGCTAATTGGTCATGGTCCACTTCTGCCTTGTGTGCATTTACCCATCCCCTCTCTGCAAGGCCATCCGGGGCTGCTCTGCCATCCCCCCTTCTGCTCCGACAGCGCAGAAGCGAAGCTGTGCTGCTCTGCTGCTCTTCTCTGCCAGTATCCTTCTTCCTCCTTGGCAAAATGTCAGGAGAGCATTACCTGCTGCGTGGGCTCAGCAGCGCTAGGACAGGCCTGGGTGAGGAAGTTTGGGAATCCCCCACATGTTGGAAGGGTGCAAGAATAAAGGAATCATAGAATGGCCTGGGTCGGAGGGAATCCTAAAGAACATCCAGTTCCAACCCCCTGCCATGGGCAGGGACACCTTCCACTAGCCCAGGTTGCTCAGAGCCCCATCCAACCTGGCCTTGAACACTTCCTGGGATGGGGCATCCACAACCTCACTGGGCAACCTGTTCCAGCGACTCACCACCCTCAAAGCACAGCACTTCTTCCTAATATCTAATCTCAACCTACTCTCTTTCAGTTTGGAGCCATTCCCCCTTGTGCTGTCACTCCATGGTCTTGTTAAAAAGTCCCTCTCCATCTTTCTTGTAGGCTCCCTTCAAGCACTGGAATGTGCCCAAGCATCACTTTACGCTGCAGCTTCTGACGTGAAGCAAAGTCAGGTTGGGAGGAGCATTTAAATCAGTCAGAGACATCTCTCCTTTCCTACATGATCACGCACAGCCCACTCCCAACTCCGGAAACTACTTGCACAAGGAGCTTAACACAATCCCAACGCTTGGCAGTATCCATACACTTGCTTTTAGCATCAGCATGTGAGGGATTCAAGTAGCACCAGTAGCAGCTTTGTAGCTTTATACTATTCATTGCAAAGCAGAAAAAACAAGTACATTTGTGATCTTTAAGCCTTCCAGTTTCAAGCAGGGAACGAGATAACAAAATCTTCCTCATCAAAAGTAGAGAATAAATTTTAACCGCACTCTACTGAGTCACTACACACCAAGATCTGATTTTGGAAGCACAAGCGCATTTATAACCTTACTTACAACCTCGGTGGGCCTACTCGTGAATAAAACCTCACATGCGCTAAACACCAGTAGCTGTCTTTTAAATAATTAACTCTGCAAGAACTCAGAAGTAGTTCAAAACAGTAAAAGCTTTGCAATCACATTCAAAGCTTTTTTTTTTTTTTTTTTTCTTTCAGGTGGAAAAAGAAATCAGAGGCAAGTTCAGCTGAAATCTTACATCACCTGTAATACAAGTAATAGGAGCTGTTAAGCGTAAGTGAAGCCTCTGGGTATAACTGAGGGCAGCACATTTCTCCCTCTTAGACCTCCAGTCATATTATTAAACGCATGTCACATTTTTCCTTCTCCATTTCTTCCGCTTTCAGAATCCCCCTAGACTCATAAGGAGATGATACGCTTGATGGGCACTTTTTCCACCTGAAATTATTTTTTTTCATTTAAGACATACTGAATTGGGTTATTAGTCCAATCAACTCTGGTATCTTGATCCTGGCAGAAACCAATATTGAATGTCTGAATGTTCCCTGGAGTAATGAAGCACTCACAACACCACGGGAACAGAACTAGTCAAATATGCAGTGCTCAACACAGAGGAAAAATTATTTCATGGCCTCTGTGGCTGTGGGGCCACACCCTGATATGCCAGACCTAGTCAGGTTTGGGGTTTTTTTTGAACTCCATTTATTGATCACGCCAGCCTTTCTCAATAGATGTATTGATCCTAGTGTGGTACACTTCGATGAGAGTGATGATGTGGCCAATCCTCTCACATTAGAAGTGCAAAAGAGAAAGAGTTCACAGACGTCCAAAAACGTAACGACAGCTGAACACTTCCTGTTGGCTGGGCATTTTGGCAATCATTGGCTTTTTATTACGTAGAGGAGTTAAGCAGAAGAATAAGGATTTTTTTTTTGTGTGTGTGTGTACACTGGGAACAGAAGGACCTAAACTCCTGAAGCAAACACGAAGTTCTGAGGGAAAGCCCCGAGGACTCTCAGGAAATTAATCCCCACTCAGCTGACTAGTCATCCCCACCAGCAGCCCAGCACCGCTCCTCCTGGGATCTCATGACACAGATGAAAGAGCAACTACACGGCAAAAAAAACCCACAACACTTCAGCCACGCTGGTGGATGCAGACGGGGGAGATCCGGGGCAACACGGTCTGTTTGAAAACAATATTCGGAACACAATCGTTCTTTGCGCTGTTAATGAGTAACACGTGGATTCTCGACAGAAGGGGCTGGTTTTGCCCAGCCACCACTTAGTTTAGCAGGAAGATTTCAAGCGATTCTCCCGGGACCACCGGGAAGAGCCACCACAGCGCCCAACCACGATGCAAAGCAGCTTAAAAAAAGCAATGAATAAAAAAAGCACCCTCTGTCTCCAAAAGCACGGTCATTTCGAACTGACAGAGCAACTCCCTTCGGATTCAAACGCCGTGACACAGCCTAAAACGGGGGACCAGGTCGGCGGGATTTCCTGGGCAGTCACCAGGGCAGGATAAGGCAGCCGGGGCTCGGGACGGCGGGGGGAGGGATGCGCCTCCCTCCTTCCATCCCTCTTTCCCGGCCTGTGGAAACTCCCTTCTGCCGCCGCCGCTCCCCCGCGCCGAGCACCGGCACCATCTCTCGGGAAGCGGGGGGAGGGAAAGGGGGAAGGAGGGAGGCGCCAGCACTGAGCACCGGCAGAAAGTTGCGCTTGGGCCGGGCGGGGAGAGGGGGTACCGCAGATTCGCTCCCACCCAGGAGAAGTTTGCCCCCCTCCCATCCTTCCCTTCCCCCCAAGCCCGCATCCCCCATCCCGCTCCTACCGCCTGCGGCGGGGTCCCGATCAGCATCTCCAGGTAGTAGCCGCGGCCGGAGTCGCCCTGGAGGTTCTCCACCATGGCCAAAAAGTTGAGGGTGCCCCCGGGATCCGAGGCCAGGGCCAAGCCGTCCGCGCCCCCGGCGGGGTCCTGCTGCGGGGCGCTGCCCCCCGGCCGCAGCACCACCGGGGCGGGCGGGGACCCGCCGGGGGCGGCGGGACGGGACACGCGGAGCGGCAGCGAGAAGAGAGCCCGGCAGAGCCCCGTGGTGCCGGCCAGGAGGAGCAGGAATCCGGGAGCCGCCAGCGGCGTCCCCATCCCGGCGGCAGCGCGGGGGCCGCTTCCCAACTGCGGCGGCTCCGGCCGGAGGCAGCGGCCGCCTGGCTGCCAGACGGGAGCAGCCGAGGGGGGAGGAGGAGGAGGAGGAGGAGGAAGGAGAAGGGAGCGGCTTACCCACGCCCCGGCTCCATCTCCCCCTCCCCCGAAGCGAGCTCCTCCTCGCGTTCCTCCCGCGCGGTCCCCAAAGCTCCGAGCGCTCCGGCTGCGCGGGGGCCGTGCGGGAAACTTGCTCCGACCCAGCGCCCTCGGGAGAAACTTCCCGGCTGGGCTCGGCTCAGCCTAACCCAGCTCAGCCCAGCCCAGCCCGCAGCCTCGCTATCGGAGCGTGACGGCACGGAGGCGAGAAAAGTTTCCTAGAGCCCTAAAGGGAGAGCGGCGGAGCGGGGATCCCCGCCGGGGCTCCGGCAGCCTCCCGGGGCTCGCCTCGCCACCCTGCGGGAGCAGAGGCTGTGCTCGGGCAGGAGGAGGCGGAGGTGGGAATGCGGGGTCAGCCGGGGATGCGGGTGCGTCTCCCGCACGGGTGTCCGTGTGCGAGGAACGGGCGAGTGGATGGATGTGCGTGTGGAAATTCATCTGCTGCGCTGGCAGGAGCGAGGCATCTGCCTGGGAGAAAGCCTGCGAGGCTTTTTGAATGTCTTCATCATGCACGGAGTTAATAACGGCAGTCAAGTGCGGCCTTTTGAAGGATGGGAACACTTAGGATGGAATTAGTCTCTACATCTCTGGAGTAATGACAGCGCCAGATAGATCGCTGGATGGAGCAGATAGTCCAAAAGCCTTGAAATATAACACCGGGCAAGTCTCAGCAGAGTCACTTTGTGGCTGTTTTTGACCCTTCCCCCCATGCTCTGTAGTAGACAGAGTTGAAAATTACTCAGCCTTAGTCGTGTGTACTCTCACTGTCCGCTGATCAATTTGCTGTCCTAGGCAACCACCTGGTCACTCCTTGTGTCTAAATCTGAGCCGAGCTGCGTGGACTAAGATCCCTCCCCTGCCACAGTAAACAAAAAGAGCTCCCTCCCTCCCTTCCTTGAGCTGGAGTAATCATCCACAAGATTTCCAGGTGTTTCACGGGTATTAAATGGAGTTTCACTAGGAGGTAGGCAGTGGTAGTGTTCGTTCCCGGGAAGGCTGAGCAAACTATTTGCTGGAAGGATACTCAGGTGAGGCTGTTAATTGTAGCCATTGTCAGAGTTGCTTGCAGAGAATAATCCTTAAAAAGAAAATGGGAGCCCAACTTCACTTGCTGAAGAAAAAAAAAAAAAGGTTTCACGTTTTTTTCACTGATGTTTTCAGTGCTCTGGCTCTGTCTTTTAAAATCTGGAGCTCTTGCACTGGCTTTGTAGGTTCTCCCTTAGATCAGATCAGTGCTTCTTGTCTTCTTGTGCAGTTGGATGCTTTCCCCCCCCGGGCAGGAGGGGCATGTGGCCCCTGTCCTGGCTGGTGGAACTCTCCACAGGGAGGAAAGTGCTGCAGGGGAGGTGGGAAGCCTGCAAGGACCTTGGCCTGGCTGGGGACTGGAGGAAGAGGGCATAGATGAAGCTTGCTCTCAAAAAGGTTATTGTACTCGCGGGGAAACCACACACCTTAGTAAAAGGTGAAATTGTGCGAAGTTCCCCTGATGCACAAAGCGCTCTGTTTGCCTGACAAGTAGGAATGTGAAATATTGCATTCCTGGTATGTCTGGTCTCACCTGCTCCAGACAGAGCAGGGAAAAGCTGCTGCGGGCTGATGGCAGCTGAACACCTGAGGGAGTGGCAGCACAGCTCACACAAAGAGGTTATCTCCGGGGTGCTACAGTAATGGCTTTTCCTAATGTAGCTGGGATGGTGGCAGGTTACACTGTAGGGGCTGTCTAGTCGGAGCTGAAGCTGAAGGGGAGTTGAAATGCTCGGGGCTCTTCATGGGTGAGCTGAAAACTGGAGAAATGCCCCGGCCCCTTTGGAAAAGGGAATGTGAAAAGTAATCAGGAGTATAATGGAACACCCCCTCAGAGTGGTAGGGATGTATTTATAACAGTCAGCATCTATATGCATTTTGTTTTAATTCTTTTACAGTACAGTAAGTCTTCCCCCTTGCTGCTGTTGCTAAGATACGTTACCACACTTCTGGCTAAAGCAGCTCCAGTCAAAGAAGTGTATAGTTTTCGGAGCATAGGAGATACAGCACAGCCTTTAAGTGTTTCAGACAAAACTTGTCTGGTTTTTTCATACTGTTTGGTAAAAGTTCTTCTTGTCCTGTTTTCCACAGACCTAGAGAAGTTCTTGTAATAACTGTGCATCTGCTGCATATGAGATGCTCTGTGTGTGTGACCTTTCTGTCCTCCCGTCACACCATCACAGCAGGGCTCGTGCTCTCGTGCAACAGCTTGTTGTGAGGTTTCTGCCTTGTCTCCTCTGCTGCTTTATTTACTTAAGTATCTGATAAGGCTGGGTACAGGTGAGAAGTTCCACCACATTTCTGAATGATGGCAGGAGTGGGCCTTAAAGGAGCAATGTGAACAGCTGCTTGGGAAAGAAGATATCAAAAAGTCCTCCCAGAGAGCCAAATGTAACTGTATCCAGAGTGTTCCTCGGAGGGTAAGTCATCTGTATGCAACGAATGCCACAGTCGATATGCACATTTCAGTTTTATGTACCACATACAGAAAAGAAATGGAGTGCCAGAAATAGACACAAGTTTAAGTGTCTGTATGCCTTGTGTTCTACAATATTTGGTGAATTTTTTTCCTCTCTTTTTGTGATTTCAAATATGTATTCTTTGAGTAAATAATAAAAAACTTTAAATATCAGCCCCTCCGAATAGGTCTTCTCTTTTTAAAATAAAGTCAATTGTCCACATGTAAATTTTCAGGTATATCTTGACTTTGATCCAACTCTGCATTAATTTAGTTGATGGTACTGTGGTGCTTTAAAGCCACTTGACAGCAAATTAATGCTTGTCTCTATATCACAACTTTCCACCACATCTACAGGATACAGAGCATCATAAAAATGCAACTGCTCTGTGCTGTGGACAAGGCATCTGAACTCAGTCAGAAGGACAGTTGCTGTGTGGAGATGTTAAATCAGGGCTGTCGAGAAAACAGGCAGGATAGGAGAAGGCGTCTGAAGATGCAGAGGAAGTGCTGGAGCTGATCCGAGCATAGGAACTCTGTGTGGCTAAAAAGAGATCCTCTCCTTCCCAAAGAGGAAGCTATTAGGGGATTGCTCAGATCAAAGCGATTCTCTGCTGTGCTTCTGAAGGAGTCAGGCTGACCTGTGCTGTTGTTACACAATGATAAGGGCACATGGACACAAAGACTTTGGTTCTAAGATTGCTTTGTCTACTCTCTTGTGTTCCCTCTGTTAGCATAATCAATACTTCAATCAGTTTTAAGCAGACTGATTGCTCTTTACTGCTAATTGCACACTGGTACTGAATGAAACGCAGCTGGACCTGCGGTGCACAAGCTGTTAATTCGTAGAATTTGGTAGCCTTGGGGTAGGGGAGATTTTGTTCTTCCTGGACCCGACTGGGAAGAGGTCTTCTCTGTCTCTGGTTGTCTTGCAGTCAGCTTTTTCACATTTTGGGCCTAATCCAGTGAAATGTTGCTGGTAAACAACAGAAGAGCAAACAATCAAGGGGCAGCAGAGACCACAAGGTTTGGCTCTGTTCCGTGTCTGCCAAGGCAGTTTGCCTTCGATGGCCACGACCTAAACAGCTGTCCCATGGAACAAGAAATATGTCACCAAAGAGAGCTATTCCAGTGACCCTGCCAGGGTACTGTACTGTGTCCTGTGCCAAAGTGAGGGCATGGACAGATCTGGGACTTGTTTAAGGACCAAGTGTATGTACCCGGTATAGAGCTCATGCAAAATTAATTAATTTTGTGGCTGAAGACTCTGTTGGTTGGGGGTGTAGTTGGAAATACTTATCACCCTCCATCTCCTTGTTTTGGGTAGGGAATCTATGGGTAGTGGTGTCTGATCACTTTGCAATGAGTTTTCTGAATGATGATAAATCTCTTTGGCTGCAGCTGAACGTGTACGATGTTGAAGAGCCAGCTGCCTTTAGTCAAAGTTCCCTTAAAAACTGAGCACAACATCATCCTTAGTTGCTGTTGCAGGCATGAGATCACTAGGGGAGCCTGGCTGAGCTGATTTCAAAAGTCTTCTCAAGACAGTGATTTGTGGTGGAGGCTGTCACCCCGCTGGGTGCTGAGGTCCCTACTTTGCAACTTCTTCTGTGGAGCAAGGTCCCTCCACCCCAACAAGATTCCACAGGATGTGTTCATCTCCATTTGGAGCATGGGGCCCTTCCTCCTATAGAAATCTCCACACTCCAGCATGTTTTCTTTCTCTCATAGGTCTTCAAGTCCACATATACAACACCCTGCCATCTATCCTCCCTCATCCAAGTGCAAGGTCTTTCACCTGGATCAGGGCAACCCCTGGGATTTAATGCAGGCTGAGGGATGAACAGATTGAGAGCAGCCCTGCCGAGATGGACCTGGGGGTGTTGGTGAATGAGAAGCTGGACGTGACCTGGCCATGTGCTCTGGCAGCCCCAAAACCAACCGTGTCCTGGGCTGCATCACAAGCAGTGTGAGCAGCAGGGGAGTCAGGAATTCTGCCCCTCTGCCCCTTCAGGTGACACCCCCCTGCAGAGCTGCCTCCAGCTCTGGGGTCCCTGCACAGGAAGGACATGGAGCTGCTGGAGCGAGTCCAGAGGAGGCACTGAGATGATCCGAGGGATGGAGCAGCTCTGCTGGGAGGAAAGGCTGGGAGAGCTGGGATTGTTCAGCCTGGAGAAGAGAAGGCTTCATAGTGGCCTAATTGTGGCCTTCCAAGAAAGATGGAAGGAGGCTTTTTTCATGTAGTGACAGGATAAGGGGGAATGGCTTCCAACTGAAAGAGAACAGATTTAGATTAGATGTTAGGAAGAAATTCTTGGCTGTGAGGGTGGCAACAGGCTGTGAAGCACTGGACAGGTTGACCAGAGAAGCTGTGGATGGAGGTTTTCAAGACCATGTTGGACAGGGCTTTGAGCAACTTGATCTAGGGGAAGGTGTCCCTAGCTGTGGCAGAGGGGTTGGAACTGGATGATCTTTAAGGTCCCTTCCAACCCAAGCTATTCCATGCTCCTAGGATCACTTTTCCTCTGACAAAGTCGTGTGTCACCGGTCAAGGGGAAGAGATGCAAAGACCAGCTTGTTTTCTGCTTGTCTCAGCGCTGGAGCAGAGGGGCTGTGCAGAAGCCACCATCTCTCCTTCCTGGAAAGGAGTAGGAGCAAAGGCAGGGGGGGCAGAAACGCAGCTGCAGGTCCAACTAAGGTCAAGGTAAGGTTTGCTCAGGCTCCACGGGCTCAAAGGGCAGCGCAGAGCAGAGGTCAAGGGAAAAGTCATGGACACCCTGGTGCTACAGTGTCATCAATATGTTTGGTATTGTGTTTGTTTTGACTGTTTATCACGCTCTGTTTGAATCTTGCTAGTGGGGGATCCGGTGTAACTCATTATTTGGGCATCTGCCTCACATCTGAGGCAGCCTGCAGAGTTCTTGATAAATGCATTGGCCACTCTCAGAAAAGTGTTATTTCTCCTCAGAAAGTTCTGCAGGCTTCCCCAGCTCTGTTCTTCAGCTGGCACAGCGGAAGAAATAATTTGTGGGTTAGACCTTAAAATGATCCAGTATCGACCTTCTGATTCCAGACCTTCCTACACCACAAACAGCAATGGTTATAAATTTATAAACTATGAAAAATTAAACAGGCAGAGAACTATAACAGTGCTTCAAAAACAACACATTGAGAGCTGGCACGTAATGCTGGGATTACTCAGATATAAATATGTGGGGCTACAATCCGCTTGCCCAGAACCAGTAGACTGTTCATTTACTGTTAACAGTAGGAATAGCTTGTTATTGGATGTTCAGGAAACTTTACAGCCTGGTTAAGACTTTTCAGAAGTGTTTAGACATCCATGTGAGATCTAAACAGAAGTGGAGGACGTGGGATAGGGAGTCCTTGTGGAAGTCTGGGCACTTTGGGGAGGTAAATGTCTTGAATGGGTTTTGTTCTGATCTGCCTGTGATCCAGATGTGCAACAAGGCAATTACAGGTGTGCTCCTGCCTGCACCCCCCCTTAAACACTGCAATAAGGAATGTCTTTAAAATAAGTTTGTCATTTAATAGAGCTGTGGGTCTATATTTTTGCCCATTTTTGGAGACACTGAGGAATTTATTGATGGACCACGTTGTCTCGACAGCCAGCCTTCGTCTGGGAAGTTGCTGGCTGTCTTCATTTCCTTTGTGGTGATCTGTATAACCACCCCAGCCTGGAAAGTTCAAGACTGGATGCAGCAGGTAAATTTTGCCACAATCTATAAACATCCGCAGTTTCCTTAATTTGGGATCCTCAACTCAGTGACTGCCAGCTGGACAGAGAGCTTAATTCCTTCCTTCCTTGTCTCTCCTCCTGGACCAGTACATTTCTGGATTCTAGTTTAGATATGCTGCTGCAGTAAATAAAATCTGAAATGCTGAAGGCTGAGCACGAACCACGGACTTCCAAGGGTCTGAGTTGATACTTGGATGCGGGAGAATTTAGAGGGACAACCTAGGTACATGTAATTAGTGGGATTAATTAATGATTTTTTTTTTTAAACCAGTTTTCTGTTTTGATAAAAGATTATTTTCAGTCTGACAACGAGCACTTTATTTTTTATTTTTTACTTTTTAGTCTTGAAATGGCACTTTGTTTAAAAATTTTGCCTTTTGGTTGTTGTTTGTTGTTGTTGTTATGTTTTTGTTTGGGTTCGTTTGTGTTGTTGTTTTGTTAGGTGTTTGTTTGTTTGTTTGTTTTTCTGAAATAGTCAGAGAGAAACACTGAGAAAAAAATTGCTACATTGGTCCCAGTGACCTTGATCTAAATAATCTACTTTGTACCCCATTTCTTTCTAATTAAAAAAAAAAAAAAAAAAAGACAAAACCACCCCAAAACTTGAGCTCTGTTTTTCCAAAATTCTTAGAAAGGTCGAAGTTTTTCTGTTCATGCGTGTGAAGGCAAACATGTGCATGAAAAATGAAGATGCTACCAGCAAAGTAGACCACAAACACTGAAATATTCTTGGCATCTAAGCCATGGGGGAAAACTGATGCATCTAAGAGAGGTTTACAGAGCATCTATCAGCTTTGTAAAATAAGGTCTTGTTGTTATCCTTTTGGGCCTCTGGAGATCTCTGAAATGCTTTATTGGGCTGGAGGAAGGTGAAATGGAATTGTGTTTTACAGAATGAACCGCAGTGACAACTGTAATGCTGGTTCATGATGTACCAGGGTATATTTAGCGTTTTGAGTGTGCTAATGATAAGCCCAAAACGCTACTTAAAGCTCACACATACTTTAAAAAAGTGATAACGAACTGTTTTCAGCTGTGAATGTTGGACTTTTCTGCAAGACAGAGCTGAAAAAATGGTTTAGGTGCTTTAAGGTTAAATAAGCCAATTAGTAAAAGGGCTGTTAATCCTACAGTCACCTGGTAATGACAGTAGATGTAATGGTCCAGAAAAAAAAATACACCCTAAGGCAAAACACTCAGATCCCTTTCTAAAAAAAGGAAAAAAGTAAAATTTGTGATCTTAGAAAGTCTGATTATGTAATTAATGTGTAAAATTTTACATGCCTTTGCACTTCAATTTTTCTCTGTCTTCTCTGTTCATTATTCCTCATCAGATACAGACTTACGGGTCTTCTCATAATTTATGTCTCCTGACGTTTTTCTCAAGAATCCAACAATGAGAATAATTGTGCCTGCCTTTTGGAATTCTTTGTTTTCAGGAAACAATGCACCAGGGAGATGCAGCCTCTCCCAGGCAGGCAGCCAAAAGAGGCAGAAGCCTGCAAACAGAGCTTAAAAAACTTGAGGTGATTCTTCCCTCATTTGTAATAGAGCCCACTGAAGTGAGATAGATTGATATGCTGCTTATAAAGGCAAGATCTAGGAATTTTACCTCAATTTGTCTTTCCTTCCTGATAGTTTATACTATTTCTTATGCTGGGCATCAGAAATATATTACTTGGAGCTGGTTTTGTGACTTCTGATTGATAATGCCCAGAACCTCGAATTAGAGAAGCTTGTGATTGCTAAACTTAGAGGCTTGAAGTCTTTTGGGCTGAAGGTTTGCCAGAGACTCATCCTGTTTTCTGCAAGTTTGTTCCCGGCCTTTCTGAGGACTGCGCTGGAGAAAAGCACATTGTGCTGCAGTTAAAAAAAAAAA
>VZRE01006388.1:0-57369 GCA_013396775.1 Cephalopterus ornatus | reverse complement strand
ACTTAATTGTGAGAAGCAGATCTGCAATGTCCAGGTACTAGGAAAAAAAGACTCAAAGGAAATCTGCCTGTCTGTGAAGTGTATGTGAGGTTTGTGTATATATAGATATGTGTGTATATGAGGTATATATAATAAAAACAAATATGAGCATAGTCACAGTTATTTTCCTATAAAAATCAGTTTACATGTGCTCAGTGGCAACTGAACTAGCAGCTAATTTCTTCCCAGGGCCCACGGGGAAATTATTCCGTCTCTTTGTTGGTGTTCACCTTCAGGCTGGAGAGCGCTGTTTGGTCCTGGTGTGGGGCCTGGGAAGACTTTTCCTTGGAATTCCTGCTCTTGTGCTGAACACAGGGACAGAGACCACAGCAGTGCCAAGAGGCTCTCGGGAGGGAGCAGGAAGGAAGGCAGTTGAAGCGGAGCAGGACGTGGGCTGGCATGCACAGGGCTGGGCAGAAGGGCTGTGACAGCGCAAAGAGAAACAGACCTGCACAGGGATGTGACCTGGAGGAGAAAAAAGGCTGTGCTGGCGTGACAGGAACAGGCTGACACGGAGCAGAAGAGCTGGCGGTGGATTTAAAGCACTTCCTACCGAATGAGGATGCGAGTGCCCGAATCCGACATGCCTGGGATGAAGTGGTGTGTTAACTAATCAGGATTTTCCATACAGGAATCCGTTCTGTCTTATTTTGAGAGCAACTAGACCTTCTGGATTCTCGGAGGCCTTTTCCTCCTTAGTCCCTGCTGGATGAGTTTATTGACTGCATTTTAATCCCTTCTGAAGAAACACAGACCAAAAAAACCCTTCAGGGATTCACCTTCTACTCTGGTCCCCATGGCAGGGGTTTAGATGCTATTGCTTTTGAATATGAATTTCAGGGTATAGTACTGATAATCCTATTAGTTTAGGAAATAAAAAAAAAGTAAACAGAAGTTGACTCAACTTTGAAGGTAATCTCCTTTATTAGACTTGTATGAGAATGCATGTTGCAAAGAGAAAAAGCATTCAGGAATTGCTGTTTCACCTTTCTAGGGTCTCATGTAGGCTGAAGTACCACGCAGAAGTACTGAATGAGTTTTTGGTTACCTTATATTAGCAGTACCCTTATCCGTCCCCTGTACTCTGTTAACACTCAGGTAAATCTGAGCCATTTATAACAAAAGAGAGCTGTAACGTGCAGTTTGAGTTCACCCCACCATGTATAAGCAGGCTCTGCTTTAAATAGTTCATTATAACCATTTGGATTTGAAGGAAAGTTGGCAGGAATGCCTTCTGCTAGGTGACCTTTGCAAATGTGCCTGCTGCTGCTACATGTAGTACCTAAGAAGATGGTGTTTACTGCAGTGGTTCTCTCCTGGGAGCTGGGAAAGAGGACACAGCAGCTCTTTGAGGCTTGGCAGAAGATAATCGGAGATGTCACTCCCCACTCCATTCCTGCCGAATGCAATTAGAACTTTTGCTGGGGAGAAAATCATTTAGGGGTTGCACTTAAATCTTCGAAGGGAATTTAAGACACATGTGAAATGCTTCCTTATCAGCAGCTGATTCTGTAAACAGAATGTAGATACAAGTAATGGAGTAGAATTTGTTTTTCTGGCAATGAATACAAGGTATAAAGTGTTTATTGACTTAAAAAGAAAAACCGAACAAACAGAATAAAGAAGAAAGCATTCATGGCTGCTTTGAAGGAAAGAATGTTTTTATTTCATACTTTGAAGAAATTGTTCAAGTAGTTCAGCTGTGTAAAAATGTGACCCCTCTAATGCTGCCAAGGGCAGTGAGATCAGGGATAATCTGCTGAGGAAATGCAGCTCACGCAAGCCAAAAGCAGAGTTTTAAACTTACAACACCAGTTTTTCCAAGAGTGAGGTGTGTGCAGAATGGGTTCTTTGCTTGCTGAAGAATCCCATCACCTGTTTTGAAGAACGTTCTCTCTGGTTTTTTTGCTGTAGGTCCATGTGAGGGACAATCTGACATATCTTCTCCCTCCCTAGTCCTTTGTCTTCCCAGTTAAAAGCTCCGTATAAGGGCAAGGGAAAACTATATAAAAGTTACATTTCATCCTGCATGATTCTTCTTCTGAAAGAATTGCAGGATAACTGCCCTGAAAAGTGTAGACCAAACTGGTGCATTGCAGCACCATCACATGGTGCAGGGACACCTTCCACTAGCCCAGGTTGCACAAAGCCCCATCCACCCTGGCCTTGAACACTTCCAGGGCTGGGGGATCCCCAGCTTCTCTGGGCAATCTCTGCCAGCGTCTCAACACCCTCACAGCAAAGAATTTCTTCCTAATACCTAACCTAAACCTACTCTCTTTCAGTCTGAAGCCCTTTCTGTGGCTATACAGAGGTGCATGCTCTCATCGTTGTTGTGGTGATGGATGATGTGCACATGCCCAGGCTCATCATGGTTCTGAGGGTGTGCAACTTGCTCTTCGTATTCGTGAGGTACTGCAGTGCCCTTGTACACTGCTGGATACACCCTCTGACTCCCGGTTTCTGCTGGAAAATCTTGCCAGTGCTTCCTCTAGGTAGTAGAGCTGGGGGGGAAGAATGGATGGAGGCCATTTCCCCCTGACCTGCCCCTTGCTGATCAGCGTTGCCGGGTCTGTGTGGTGCTGTGAGTACTGCAGGGCAGTGTCTGGAAGAAGAGTCCTGTTACACAGGTGGTCCCGCAGTCCTCACATGGACATGGGAGAGATGAAGTATCACAGAGCATGCCTTTATAATTAGGGAGAGAGATACCACCTCCAACACTCTGCTTCTCCTAAAATGTCATTGACTTCTTGTTCTTGGAATATTATAATATCTCTTTTTGGTGTTCCTGTTGTGAAAAACCCCGGTGTAATTGCTCAGAAGTAGTCCCTCGCAGTTCCAAATATAAAGTCCTATTTAAAAACACTCTTTTTTCATAGGGCCTGAGTGGTTTTCTGTGCAATTAGGAGGTACCTCTGGCCATGCCTGGGCTTGGGCTTTCAGGTTTGCTGTCTGGAGGGACTGTGAACCTGGTTTTCAGGATGATGTTTCCTAGGACAGTGTGGGTGTAAATGTTAAGCACTGGTGAGGCCCCACCTTGAGGGCTGTGCCCAGTTCTGGGCCCCTCACTGCAAGACAGACATTGAGGGCCTGGAGCGTGTCCAGGGAAGGGAATGGAGCTGGGGAAGTGTCTGGAGCACCACGAGCAGCTGAGGGAGCTGGGTGGGGGGCTCAGTCTGGTGAAAAGGAGGCTCAGGAGAGACCTCATCACTCTCTACAACTTTCTGAAAGGAGGTTGTAGCCAGGTGAGGATCAGCCTCTTGTCCCAGGCAACCAGTGACAGGACAAGAGGAAATGGCCTCAAGCTGCACCAGAGTAGCTTCAGGTTGGACATCAGGAGGAATTTATTCTCTGAAGGGGTTGTCAAGCATCGGAAGGGGCTGCCCAGGGAGATTGTGGAGTCCCCATCCCTGGAGGTGTTCAAGGAATGACTGGATGTGGCACTCAGTGCTCTGGTCTAGTTGACAAGATGGAGATTGGTGAAAGGTTGGACTTGATGATCTTGGAGGTTGTTTTCCAACCTGAATGATGCTGTGATTCCTCTTTCTCCATATATTTCTTTGTAAGCTTAAAATGGTTTCCTACCATATGAACTGGCATCCACATTTTTTTTTTAAGGCCATATTGTTGCTTTCTAAAGCGTCTTTCTATCCTGTGGACAGCAGACTGGTGGAATCTTTACATCATGTTCTCATCCTTGCCCTTATTTTGGCTGTAGTCACTGAGAACTTCCATTCTCTTGTTTTTGAAGTCTTCCCTAGAGCTGTTTGTGCTGTAGCTGAAATATATAAGGTCAAAATACCAATTTGTTTGATGGGCAGTGCTGCTGTAGCTGTTGTAGCAGAGCAAAATGGTGGTGCTCTACTTCTCTGCACGTCAGACTTTGTTCCTTCACCCTGCTATGTTACTGCTTTTCCCCTCCTGGGAAGAGAACCCCAGACACAAGTCAGTGGAATTTACCAAGTTAGGAGTGCACCGAGTTAGAAAGAAATGCTGCAGGAAAGAAATGTACCCTTAATGATAATCCTCAAGCATTAAGGGATGAGCTGCTTTGTAGCACTTTGCCCTTCAGTGCTCTTGCTCTGTGTCACTCTACTGCCAGACATCCTTGCTTTGCTCAGCAATCATATCACCAGGACTGTGTTTGACCCAACAGTTTGTTTCCTTCTTCTTCTTTATCATGCTACTGGGCTTTCAGTTCACCTTTCCTCCAGCCTGACTGCTGAAGTTCTCAGCACTTCTTTCAGCACTGTGCCCAGGGTATTGTTTTGGTCTCTATGTTATCTTTATATTTACCCCATCAGCAGCCCTTTAGCTCCTGGCCAGTGATATTGGTATGCTCACAGCACCCAGGTACATTCCTTCTTTCTTGTCAGCTCACATACTCATCAATAATTCTGTTTCTACCTCCCTTATCTCTCTCTTGGAGAGACACAACTTCTTTAAAGATAACAAAAAACAGAAATTCTTTTCTTCCCCTCTGATTCCCACCATTCATCTTTCTTCTCCCACTAGCAACGTTTGTGTCATTTTTGTTGTCATTGCCAGGAAAAATACCTCTTTAAAAAAACAGTGGTGCTGTGCTCTGGACCCATCTCGCCCACACTATCAAAACAGGCATGTTTATTTTTAAGCACAGTTCGTGGCAGTTCTTAATTTTGGTTCAGTGGATAAGCCCTTCCATGTGGCTTTGTTTTGTGCCTCCACATCAGCCACGTTATCTATGCCAACGTCTTCATTTCCTTACCCACCCTCTGCACTCCCCTAAAGCTGGTGCAAATCAGGCTGATTTTGCACTTTTTTTCTGTTCCTTGTGATCCCCATCTTTTCTTGTAGTCTCATATTCTCATCTTATGCTTATTGTGGCTTTTCTGTGTATTTTTCTCAGCTCCTTCTCCACCTGCCAATTCACATTTTTTTGGTTCAGCATCCTTTTCTCGTTCTTTGCTGTTTCTACATCACGCTTTTCTCATTTTGTCCTTTGGATTGTTTTTTTATTAACTCCTTTCACTTCTTGTTTGTTTCCACAATTTAAATCCCTTCCTAAAAGGACTTTCTGTGTTTTTCTACTTAATCCCAAGCATACTGTCTCTCATGGATCAGCACTGCTTGTTTTCTTTACTAGGCTATATTGCCCTGGAAGATATTGAGCTTGCCTGATGTTTTTACGTTTTTGTTGGTTTTTTGTGTCTTTATATAATCCTCCTCCAAGTGTCATATTGGAAACTTCTACAAGGGGTATGGATATTTTATTTGCAACTTCATCATTATTATGTTGCTGCTCAAAACCAGCGTAATTTTAAGACTCTATTTTCCAGAAAGACAAATACATGAGAAGACTCCTTTTGAAAGGAATCAAAGATGTGAGAACTCACAGGCATCTTCTTCAGAGCCTAAAAAAAAAAAAAAAAAAAAAAAAACTGCATTGGGCAATCCAACTGGGGAGGGNACTGCATTGGGCAATCCAACTGTGGAAGGGAAAGGAAAACTTTGGAGAGGTTTCAAGGCCCAGCTAAATGTAACACCTTGGGCTGCAGGCAGTTTCTTGGCTTTTTTTAATCCTATGCATTTTCATCCCATGTGCCAAACCCACTTGGTCACAGGTTTCAGACGTTGCTGAGCGAGCCACGAGGAGAAAGGAAAAGGCTACAAAACTCTGCTTTATGGGTGGCTGTGAGCCTGGAGGCAGAACCCAGCCGTGAAAGCCAAAGAAAAATACTTCTGGTTGGGTGATTCACTGTGTTGTTTAGGGGCCTGATTTCATCTCAAGTCTCTCTGTATTTGATATAATACTCAGCCGCTGCAGACAGATACTTTTGGTGCAAGTCTCCTCTTTCACTGAAAAAAGCCCATTATCTATTCCTTGCACCTCTAGGGGAAAGGACATTTGATGTGACAGTGTCTGAAAGATTCATAAACCAGGATGTGGTGGTTGTTTGAAGTCTTTTAAAATTTAAAAAAAAAAAAAAATCATACTATGATTTTTAAATCCATCTTCTTGATTTGGGGGACGGGGGATTTGTCGTTTGCCATCACAATGAGAATACAAATACCTCTCCTTCCTACCAGAGTTGGGGAGATGTGGAAAGATCAATTCCTTCAGTGGGCCATTGTAATAGGATGGGTAGTGGGGGAGAGGAGTGTTTCCACAGGAAAATCACTGAAGAAGCTGGATTTATGTGATACAATTACTGTGGGGAAAGGCCCCATCATGTACAAACTGAGGAAACTGGGAGAGAGTTCTGAGAAACTGTTCCATGTGGAGGCATGTCTGGGAGGATAAAGGTCCCTTAAAATGCTCTTAATCTGTAGCTAAGTCTGGACTGGGCTTCTGCTTCTATTTCAGAGGTGTGAAGCTTGGACATGTTCAAAAAAGCTCCCAGGCTCTTTAAAGGCCTGGAAGGATGGCTGTGTCCCCTGTGCAATCCAGGGATGCACAGCTGCAGGGATTTGGATCAGCCATTTGATTTCTTGTCTGGCTTATAGGCACCAGCACAGGAAGAGAGAGGAGAAAGATAGTGCTTGTAATAAAAAAAAAAAAAAGGAAAGGTTATACTTTGGGTAAAGGAAGCCTGAGGGATCCTAGTTGCTGTATAGAGCTGCCCTGGGCTTTTTATGAGGGGAGGGAGTCAAATAATAAGGGTTGGACAGGAGGTTTCTCATTAGGGTGTCATGATGCTCCCTGTCCTGGAAGGTGAGACCAGCCTGTGGCCACTTCCAATGTGTTATTAAAGCAGTGGGCCCAGCTCAAGGGCTCTGATAGTCGATTTACTGCTGTTTCCTTGGCACCTCAGGGGTCTGCTTAGGTGCAGGGGTGGTTCAGATGATGTAAGGGAGTTCTTTAGTTTGAATGTCACCCTGCACAACACAGCTATACCACTTTTGGGCCTCAGCCAGCTTGTTTAGGTGCTGCTGTGCTGAACCAGCCAGATTTGTTGGGCTGGGGAACATCTGTTCAGTGGTCCCCTGAAAGATATAAACAGATCTGAAGCTATAATAGACAGATCCAAAACTCTTGAGATGGATGCAGATTGATGAAACTGGTCTGAATGCTGGACTCAACATGTGCACCTTTTTGTGCCTCCTGCACTGCAGGGTGTTGTGTTGCCTGCACTCCCAAAATAGCCCTGGAAGGAATTGTTCTCCAGACGGAAAAACCTCTGAAGTATAGTTTCTTCCATGCAGTGAAAAAGCAAGCTCACAGCTGGGCTATATTGGAAATAAGTTATGGGAATTGGCAGGCAGCCCATCTATATGGTCTAATTTGGGGCTAAGGGGTGGGAGGAAGAGATTTTCACATGCTTCCCACCTGTCTTCAGGAGAAAAGGAATATTTGTTTTGAAGTGCTTGCACATCTTTATGGTCAAAAGTCACAGTGTGACACTGGCATGTCAGCAGTGGATTCTTATTTTCCTCCTTGTTTTCTCGCACAGACATATTCAAAAGCCATGAAATCCTTATGTGGATTTTAGGCATTTCAGTCCAAACTATGATCCTGAGGACCCTGTGCTTGTTACTGTCTAAACTTGGAGACAGTAAGGGCTGTTTTTGTTTTCTCTCCTCCTCTCCCCTGGAATTTTGTTCCCCTGAAATACACCTGAATGAATGTCTGCATACACGGAGACACAATCACTTCAGTATCATAGAATCATGGAAAAATCTGGTTGGAAGGGCCTTCTGGAGGTTACAGAGATCAAGTTTCTACGTGCAGTGATTATATTCCTGACACTTGGTCCACTGTGGCTCTATCCAACCAATCCCTGTAAACCTCTGAGGATGGAGAATCCACGCTGTCCCTGGGCAGTGTGCTCCAGTGCTGGGCCACACTCTCCTGTGGAGGAAATATTTCCCGTTGTCCAGCCTCATCCTCACAAAATGTAACTCATGGGTGTTGCCTCTTGTGCAGAGAAAGGCTTGGCTGTGTCATCTTTGTGAATTTGAAGTTGTCATGAGCTGCTGTGGGATCTGCCCTCAGCCTCTTGTCCGCAAAACCAAAGCCCAGCTCCTCTCAGCTCCTTATCACGGGTCCTGTGTTTGTGGACCCTGAGCTGCCTGGTAACCCTCTGCCAGTCCCTCTTGTGCCAGATCTCTGTTGACCTGGGTTCCCACAGCTGTCCACAGTCTGCTCCAGGTGTGGTCTCACCTGTGCTGACCACACTGGGAGAGCATTTTCCTTGGATATGTTGTCCTGGCCCTCCAGACGTGGCCTGGAGTTCACTGTGTGCACAGGGCAAGTTACAGTGTTGGCTCTTATCCAAGCTGGTGGCCACCATCACCCAAATCCTTTGGAGCCCTTTTCAGTTGCTTCCCAGTCTGTCCTGATTCATGGAGTTGTTCCCTCTGAGCCAAAAAGCTTTGGGCTTCTCTTTGTTGAACGCCGGGAGGTTTCTTTTGGCCTGATCCTCCTGTTCTTCAGGATTCCTCTGGATTCAGGCTCTGTGGTCCAGCAACTGCTTCCCTTTTCCTGGTATCAGATCACCCTCCCTGACTGCCACTATTTTGCATAGATGGTAGGCAAGGGCCTTGCTATCACATCAGCCAGCACTTTCAGCACTCACAGGGGAATTCTGCAGGTCTGGGTGAGCTTTTCTGTATAATTTGCCACCAGCTGCTCTCCCACTGTTTGCTGCCCTCCTTCCCAAACTCTGTGGTAAGCACAGAGGAACTGAACAAGACTTAAAATTTGAAGACTGAGGGAAAAAAAAAAGCATTGAATACATTGCCACTTTCTGCATTGCCCATCTCTGTGCCTGCACTGAGGTGCACGCTGTCTGTGCTGGTACTGTTGGGGTGTTCTCAGGGGGTTGTCAGTGTAAACTGCCGCCGGTGATTTAAAAAATAATACCTTTTATTGCACCAAATTGGCCCTGTTTGTAGTTCTCAAAACTGTCTTAGCTGAGGTGCAGCGTGTTCTGTCTGAAAATGTCACTGCAAACGTCTCAGGCAGCCTTTTGGTGAAACAATCGTGCTCTACAACTCCATCTGATGAACGCAGAAGAACGTGCAGCAGTGTTAAATCCTTTTCTCGGGGATTTATGTGGTTTCAGAACACAGTAATGCTGCTGTAATGACCGTGGCTCAGCTGGTACATGTCATTTGTTAAGCTGCAATGTGATGTAACCCCCAGAGCGCTTTGGAGGGGCTGCACAAAAGTGATGTGCTGGGAGACAGACTGGTCCTCACACTCAGGACATTTGAGGGTATTTGTATTCCTGCGAGGGCAAGGGCAACAGAACCGTGTGAGACTGAAATCCTCCCTTGTTTTACATCTGCTGATAGGTGATGAACCAAACAAGAGCTGACCAGGCCAGTCTTAGAATCGTAGAATCGTGGAATGGTTTGGGTTGGAAGAGACCTTAAAGACCATGCAGTTCCAACCCCCCTGCCATGGGCAGGAAACCTTTCACTAGGCCAGGTTGTTCCAAGCCCCATCCAACCTGGCCCTGAGCACTTCCAGGGATGGGGCAGCCACAGCTTCGCTGGGCAGGGCCTTACCACCCTCACAGTAAAGAATCTCTTCCTAATATCTAACTTAAGTTTACCCTCCTTAAGTTTGAACCCATTATTGCTTGTCCTGTCGCTACAGTTCCTGCTGGAGTCCCTCTCTTCTATCATTTAAAACAAGAGGTAATCAAATTATCTGAGAGATCAGAAGAATTTGATGAAAGCAGACCAGAACTGCAGGATGAGGTCACGCTCCTGCACGAGAACCTTAAACACAGTTCTTGTATAACTTGGTAAAGAGTTCAGATTAAAAGATTATGAAACAAGAAACAAGCCTTTTTTTTTTTTTCCTGAAGCTCTTTCTCACTTCAAAGAATGAGAAGTTTCCTCACAAGAATGAAAGGCAGTGAATTCATAACAAACAGTCAAACCACGAGTGCTTTGTGTAGTAGTGACCTGCTGGAGGCAACAGAGATGAAGGGCTCATTTCCTCCTAGAGTAGGAACTGAGGGTGGCTGTGGAAGTGCACTGGACCATGAGCCTTTTGAGCTCAGAGCCTGGCAAACTTCCACACAATGCCTGGCTTAAGCCAGAGCAGTTTTGGGGAAGATTTAGTTACCTCTTAGATCCCTTGGCCCTTTGTAGCTGTGTAAAGGAGAAGGAGGGTGGACCTACAAGCCACGTACTCCCTGTGGTGTCCCACGTGTCAGCATCATCTCAATGGGCCTTCCTTCAGCAGGGATTGTGAGAAATGCCAACAAAAGGCCATTGTGTTCGCTTTTCCTGGTGGAAAATGAGCCTTGTGTAAAGCCTCATGTTGCCTTGTGCTATTTCTTCCTTTCCACAACATCAAAAGGTGAGGTTTGTGTCCATGCTCAAAATACAGCTGGGAGTAGAGCTGATGGTTCAGGACGCAAGTTTAACATGCAGAATTCAGCCCTCAAGAAGTGCTTTCAGTCACGGAACTATACAAACTGTTGAGCGTGCCATGGGATTCATTTTTTCCTTGGGAATGTCTGAAGCTTGGTATGGCCATAAATGCTGGACTTTGAGTCACAGCTCTTCTATTTTTGTCCACGTGCAACTAGTATGTGAAGGTTTAAAAACACTTCAGTCTCTTTGATAATTAAAACTTCCCTGCTTTAATAAATGCCCAGCAAGTCCTATGTGAAACAATTAACGTGCTGGGGTGTTTGCTTCAAGGCAGTGTTGTGATGATTTGCAGTGCCAAACTCTCCCATCTGCAGGTGAGAAATGCAGCAGACTCTCCCTATTCATTGTCATCCATGCACATGAAAAAAAAAATTATGTTTAAATATCTGGGAGTTTACTTTAAGCATAAAGTGATAATGAATAATGGCCCAGAAATTGAAAATACTGATTACTGTGAAAACACTTTTTGCTGTTCCTGAACTGTTTATAAACTGTGTGTGGATTCTGCAAATCTGTTCAGTGGATAATATAGATGAACAATTGTCAATTTACATGTGCAAACTATCTAGTTTGACTATTTGCCCTCTCTGATATATTGCTAGTTATGTGGCTACATAGTTGAACATGGACTGAAGGAGAGATTTTTAAGCAGAAGAATACTGAATAGCAAATATTTGTGCTGCTGCATTGAAAAACTCAATTACGTGCAGGCATTTTGCAGAGAATAGGTATTTTTCAAGCATTCGCATGAATCAAAAAGCTATTCACTGGAATGTTTATGAACTTCAAAGCAGGGGTACATGAACAGAAAAGAGCATAAGAGTGCTTCAGAATTCAAAGAGACTTTCTTAAACATCACTTGGCTGTGCCAGCCTTAGGCCAAGTGTCAATGCTGCCTCTCTGCTTACTATTTATTATTCTGGTGATAAATGCACTGAATATTTGGGATGGCAAAGTGTTCTAGGTTTCTTGGTTTTCTTAAAATATTTACTCCAGCTAGGGGCTGTAATCTAGGGAAATGCTTGGAACTGCAAACAACGGGGAAGGG
Organism: Cephalopterus ornatus; assembly: GCA_013396775.1. Lineage (NCBI taxonomy): Eukaryota > Metazoa > Chordata > Aves > Passeriformes > Cotingidae > Cephalopterus > Cephalopterus ornatus. Next base: position 45,905 of record VZRE01006388.1, on the reverse strand, counting down.
GAATCAAGGCATTAAAAGTGGCTGCCACTCTTCATAAGCGACAAAACTTCTTTTCATATCCTCTCTTCACAAAAGCTGTCTGTAAATTATTTGACTGGGTGAATGATCCTGGGATCAGGGAGGCTTTGAATAAATTGCCACTTTCTGACTGTTGAGGGACTCCAAAAGAAGGCTGGGGAGAAGTACAGGCTGATTTTTGGTTTGTTTACGTGGGATTTCCCAAATGACACCAGTCTGTCATGGAGAGAGGCAGTGGAATGGAAGTAACTTGAAGTTGGCCACTGACCAAACAGGGTACTTTGGACTACAAATGTCATAGTTGGAGCATTGTGTAGCTGTTTGATTTATAAATTACACACAGACATCACTCATCTCATGCATGATTCTTTGTCGAAGAGGGAAATACAGGAACCAGGAAGGAATATCCCACACAGGAGGATGGTTAATTACTGGAAGAGGTGCTTGGGGATGGTTGTGATACCTGCATCCTCAGAATTTTTCAGAACTTTTTTGGATGGGGCCTGGAGCAACCTGATCTCACTGTGAAGTTGGCCGTGCCCTGAGGAGTCCTGTGGACCAGAAATCCCATATAATTTGAACATTTCTGTAGTTCCAAGTGCTGAAAGAAGTGTCCCCAGGGCAAAAGCAGAGGGCACAAGGCATGAGATTAATATCCATTTCCTGTCTGGGCGGCAAGGCAGAATTCCAAAGAGCTTGATAGCTGGAGTCACATCTCTGCACTGTGAGCCTTGCACAGATTCTTTATTCAGCCTCGATTTTTCTCTTGTGGTTTTTATCTCATCTCTGAAGTCATGGGAACTGAAATTTTATGTTACAATTTTTCTCCTCTTATCAGACAAACATTGCTTTTTGTTGTTATCTGTCTTGTCTAAAACCACTTGTAGCATGGTTTGTTTTTTTTTTTTAAAAGCACAAATATCAGGCTGGGAAGAGAATTATCGTGTTAATTAGGTATAACAGTATGAAATGAAGAGGGAGGTTAAGGACAGATAACAGGGAAGCCTTTCACTGCAAGACTTCGAGGGATGTAGCAGTATTAAGTCATTTAAAAGAAGTCTGAGAAACTTCTTGAGAATAACAGTGCAGAGAAGTATCCTGGATTCCTTGTCTGCAAACTACTGAGCTCCTGTAAATTCAAGTGGAGATGACAGAATATATATTCAACTATAGTCTTTATACCTCCCAACAGTTTCCACAGAAACACACCAAAATTACTTTATAAATAATATTTCACTGTGTGTGTGCTGGCCTAACCTCTAAGCTTTCTTAGCAGAAAGGACCTTGGGATATCTAAATGCTCAGCAGAACATTATATCTGCAAACACAGGGGGGAAAAGTTTGGTAGTGTTAGTTTCTATTTGAGTACAAATTAGGAAAATAAGTAAGAAACTTTGTTTTTTTGGGGGGTTAGACTGCGATGCCTGGACTGAAGTGAAAATATGTTTAGCATATTTAAAATGCGTTTTTGGCCACGTCCTCATGTATGTAAAAGAATTTATGAGGTGGAAAGCCCAAGTGGGTTCCCTCAGACACGACTGGACAGCAGTAACTGTGGCAGGGAAAGAAAGATGAGCTGAACTTTGCGTTGCTTCAGCTGCTGGAAAAGTGAAGCCACGATAGAAGAGCTTTGGTGTAACCTCGGATCACCCTGGAGCGGTGCAGGCATCTCTCTGGGGGTGGTCAGCACCCCACATCCAGTGGGGTATTCATTTGGGGGCTGGTTCATGACTGTCCAGGTCGTGTGCTTGCTCAGCTTTATAAATTCCCTGCTGTGACAGGCCTGGTGTCAGCAGGCCCCTCTGGAAGCGTGATATTTAGAGCACAGGTTGAGGGCAGCACATAAAGACATAACATTAGACATAACTCATAGAGTTGTTACCATTAAAGAATAAATTATTAGTGTTATCTCTGGCTTCAGCCTTGAATAATTCCATCAACTTTTTGAAAAAGGACAGCTTGGAACACTGAGAAACTTTGCTTTGCAAAATATGCAGCAGTGTTCTTGGCCACAGAAAGAAATTAAGAAATAATTAACCACTCGCATAGATCACAACACGTTCAAAGCAAGAGAGTCTGCTTTGAGAGGTCAGTCATAAATTGCAGAGCTAGGGCAGCTGAAAGCTGCTTAGAACTGGGCTTGAACTTAGGCAGGGGTGACTCTGTGATCGATGGGAGACAGCCCCTCAGCTTGGCAGTTTCTCCAGGCTTGTGCCGAGCACGCTGATGACATTTCAAGGGGTTACCAGCCAGGCACAGTTTACAGATACTTGTATTAATGAGTGAATCAGATCCGAGAGCAAAGTGAAAGATAGCTGTTGTAGTCAGTGAAATGATTGATGATGAAGGTTATGAAGGGCTTTGCATTTTAAAGCATTCTCAGTGAAAAATTGTGTAGGAGACAGAGGCTCCTTGCATGCTGATGTGTCGAGTCTCTCACCTCAGCCTCTCATTCAAATCATGAAACTACTTGCAACGCTGCTTTGCTTTGATGAAGATAATGTTATGTGTATGGGGCAGGATTTCATATGGGAACTAGATGGAACGTTTTCTGGATAGCATTTTGTTCCATGCTGGGACTCGTGAAGAAAGATTTTATTTTAAACCCAGTGAGGTGTCAACGTGTTGATATAAAAGCTTGGGAAAATGAAATTGTAGCAGAGGACAAGAAGGCTGGACCACTAAATTTCTCACTCATAAAACCCCCAGACCAGCAGGAGCATGACCCAGTGTCAGGTCAAGGGAGGAACCTGGTATAGTTGTTATGGTCTGCAGTGGGCAATTCAGCTGAGATGGTGAAGTGTCTGTGATACTAAAGTGGGAATCCTGCTGTCAAACACCTTAAATAGAAGAACTGTCTGTGCACAGTGGTTGCTGTGGTCATGTTCTTTGAGAAGATTGTGCCTCTGATCTCGACTTCAATTACATTCCGTTACATATGAGTTTGCTCTGTAAATGCAGACAGCTCCCTTCTCTCTGGGAATGATGACTTCTCCAAGTTCTGGTCTTTCTGACCACTAATTATCTTTCAAATTGAACAACAATGTCCAAAGGCATGTAAATTAGATAACCAGTGCTGCTGATAAAGGGCTCAGATGCTCCTTGGGTAATCTTTTCCTTGTAACTGGAATGCTTTGTCTTCCAGAAGAGACACACAGAATGGTTTGGGTTGGAAGGGACCTTAAAGATCATCCAGTTCCAACCCCCTGCCATGGGCAGGGACACCTTCCACTATCCCAGATTGCTCCAAGCCCCATCCAACCTGGCCTTGGACACTTCCAGGGGTGGGGCAGCCACAGCTTCTCTGGGCAACCTGTGCCAGGGCCTCACCACCCTCACAGTAAATGAACTATTCAACATTTTTTTATGGCTATATTTTGCATAATATATGAAAGAAAAGCAGTTTAGTTCTGGTTTCATATTGGTGCAAATGCACAAGGTGGGACTATTCGTTTTTCTTAAGCTGATTTCCACTGTTTGATTTTGCAAAGATGGGAAATCTGCCTCTGTGTGGAAAAATGTGTGCATTTGTGCATTGATTCATCAAAAAAAATGAGCAGTAAGCATCACAAAAAATTATACTTGAGTAATAACCACACATCCTGTGTGCATTTAATTTTTATCTGTGCCTATTTCATCGCACACACAAAAAAAGAGATTAAAAAATCCTGTAGAGGTTTCTCTAAAGAAGATACAAATAAAATTCTTTAAATTGTTAAAAAGAAGTCTAGTTATAACTAGTTTTCTCTTTCTGCTCACACGTTCACACTCCAGGATGCATTTTTGTCTGACATTGCAATAGAGCAGCATCCCGAGCCCTGTCATGTAGGTCCATTCATACTCATGGCCACCGGGTGTCACTATGATATAGATAAAAAGAGGCTCCAGCACAGGAAAAAAAAATCCAGCTCTGCAAAGCTCTTCTGCCAGAATTTATTAGGCATGGCAGTCTTGTAAAGCACATTCGGCTCTTCAAGTCCGGGATAATGGAGTCTGTAAGGAACAGCCTTTACTCTGACGGTGCTGGCACTCATTCAGGATGCCAAAATCATGCCAAGGTTGAGGCTCTGATTTTGAACTCAGGGCAGAGTCTGGAGTGTTGGGATGTTCAGTAATTAGGGCAAGTGGCAGGAAGGAGATTGCATTTGTTTATGAGCATCGAGGGGTTTCTGGTTTTACTGTTTTTCATTATAAATTCCCGTGGCCAAAATGTGAGGCAAAAAACCCAACAGCCTGCTGTTTCATCTATCCAGCACACTTCTGAATTTGTGTCTTTAGAGCTGTAATGGCAGTTAATTGGAACATTTTGTCCTTGCAAGGTTCACATTTTCCAGTTTTTTCCCATTTTATTCCAACATCTCTTTGCCCTGCCTCATCTCTGAAATTGGCCTTAATCTGAAAATGAAGGTAGAGCTCCGAGAAAGACATTCATTCCGTGTGGGAACTGTGCTGCTTGGAATGCTGGGAGAAGGAAATACAAAGTCTTCTTGTGGAATTGATTGTTTCTTTGTTTGTTTCTTTGATTTTTGTTTGTTTTTCGGCCACCTTGTCTTGTTCTTGGCAAACTGAGTCCCTGAAGACTCCCGAGTGCTGCCTGCATGGGTGACAGCAATGCAATTAAAGGAAGGTGCTGCTAAAAACAGCAGGCCTGTTTTTTTCCTGCATGGGAGAAAATTCCCTTCCAGATGCGACCGTGCCTGGGACTGGTGGGTGGAGATTTTCTGTGGGACGAAAAGGAAGATTATTGCTCTCCTGGCCATTTGTTTCCCATGATATCTGGGATTATGTGGCTGCTGTGGACCAGCCTCTGGCTTTTCCCACAGCTTCCTGCTTTAGGCTCTTCCCTGTGACAGGTCGAGGTTAGAGGTGGAGATTCCTCACCTCCTGCACAAGGAGCTCCACGTGTCTCCGTGTTCGCACGGTGGGGTTGGACTGAACCAGGCAGGGCCTCAAGGCCACCGTTTTAACCAACTGGCAAACAGCAAATGATGCAAAACCTTTGAGACTCCACATAAAAGCTCAAGGGAGACAACTGGCTATCTCCTGATCCCGTGGAAATGTTCAGGACGCATCTTTCATGTGGAGCCTGCCTAACCTTGAAGGAAACACTTCCCTCTACTCTCCTTTGTGGGGAAGAGGGAAATCCAGAGGTGTAAACTGACTCAGATCAGCCTTGGAATCTGGATCTTCCATAATCCCAACCAGAGCTTGATCCAGTAGCCATGCTGGGTAAGGCAAGAACAGGGTGGTATCTCTTGTATTATGCAAACTCTGACATTCGCTTTTCAAAATTACCAAGGAGTGTTGTGCAGCAGAGTTTTTTATGTGCCTCATCACAGTTTTTTGGCTGGTGTGTCGCTGGCTGCCATACGGCTCAATATAAAAATCTTTATGGGTATCTGCTGTCTCTCATAATACACAAAGATATGTTAATTAATGCTAATTAAATCAATCTAAAACATATATGAAACAGAGCCCTACAAATTAGATAATTGAAGTCAGTTGGCCAAGTCCTTAGTTTTTGGCTAAATGCTGTTGATGCCTCATGAAATCACTGATAACACTCTCCTGCTCTGCGTGTGTTTGTCCTGTGCAGACGTTCCTGGTGCTCCTGAGTTTTCTTAGTCATTGAGGGTACAGGAACAGGGATGTGCACGTTGCCATTGTGAACACAGCTGGAAAAACTAGTTGCAATACAATGGCATTTCTTGCTGTTGCTCTGAATGGGGGAATTTTTTCTCAAGTGTCCTTCTGACATCAGTGGCCAGTTTGGATTTACAGCTCAAAATTGGTCTGTTCTGTAGCAGGGATGAGTTTGAAATCTGATTTAGGAAGCAGGTAACAGAAAGCAGATTTGTTTACTTGATTGTATCTGGAAAAATTGTTCAGAATACCGAGAAAACACAAAGTATCACAGGCAAAATGTCTCTGCTCAAGGAATTTCACTTAATTTATTGTCAGTTAATGTAAGCCACTAATTACTGATTCAGACATTGAGAAAAGATAGAAAGACAAATAATTAAAAAAGCGCTTAGCACTTTTCCTCCCCTTCCTCAGGATAAAGTTCAGTCCAGCATTTCTCCTCCCTTCTTCCCACTCTCCACATCCCTTGTCCCCGTGTGCTACAGTAAGTCCCCACTGACTCCTTTGGGCAGGTGACGGGCAGCACAGGACGTTGGCTCAGTGTGCAGTGGTTTTTTTCTGCTAATACTTGCTTTGGCTCTTTGCTTCTCCCTGCTCCGGCCTGGGATCCTCCAAGAGCCACCATTCCTTTGGTGATGCCACTGCTCTGGAATGCCTACAAGCTGACATACACTGAGGCTGTCCCTGCCACAGTGTGTGGTGCGCACAGGCCGCAGTTCCCAAGGGCTGTCCTTACCCTGGTTATGCATCACCCACATCCTCAGACCCTCTTCTGTGTCCTCACCGCAGTGTGAGTCACCCACATGCAGAGTCTCTTTGAGTTGTCACTGCTCCAGCACCGCTCATCCATAGCCACAGCCTCTCCAGAGCATCCCTGCCTCAGTGGGGGTCACCTGTGGGCTACAGTCCCCTGGAGGGAAAACTTCTTCTGTCAGGGAGTGCCTCCTTCCAGGATTGTGTCTCCAGCCCTGTCCTCGGGAGCATCTTCCATGTGCCCCCTCTATTCCTCCAAATCTCTCTCTTTACTTTCTCCTCATTTGGCATCCAAAGAAGACACCTTTGTCTTCTTTGTCTCCTGTGCCTCCTGCCCTCAGTGCTTGCCCCCATTTCTTAAATATGTCTGAGCAGAGGAGCCAAGTGCTGGAGTCCTCTGGATGGTTGAAATGTTTGAGATGTGGGTTGTTTTTATGTTTCAGAGCTGTCTGGCCGTGGCTGTGATCAGCCCAGGGCGGTTCATGGCCTCCTCCCACACAGATCACCCTTGCAGTCCTCTGCTTCCCAAATCCTGCCAGTGATGCCCAGTACAAGTATCCCCAGTGGGGTGTGAAGAATGTCCTCACTTGCCCTCCATGGGCCTGTGAGGTACTGAAAACTTTACACAGCTCTGTTACCCAGAAAGAAACAGTCAGTGCAGCAGTTAAAACACAAAATGAAAAAAAAATATATATAAAAGAGGAAAGAAAAAAGTGTTGGTTTTTTGTTTGTTTGGTTGGTTGGTTTTTGTTCTTGTTTTTTTTTTCTAAAATATTTCTCCAGTTTGTGTATTTTCTTTCAGATTACTTATTTATTTTAAGGAACCAAAGTGTTTGCTGACAGAGGCATAGGACCTTTTATAGGCTAAAATAACAGCAATCTATCTCCTCCTGTAACTCTCTGACAGCTACTAAATCAATGACAATAAAGCATCAATGGTTAATGCTGTATGGTTTATTCCGGAAAAAAACCAGCTATGAGGGTGCTTGTTGTGATTCCATAGTTAGGCACAAAAGGGAACGTGGTCTAAAACTGGGCATTTAGGATGTGCACTATGTAGAAAAACACGGCAACTCAAACCAACAATGTAAGAGCCAGAGCCAGAAAAATTGTAGGGGCTGAAGGGCAAAATTTCTGACTCGGGGCACTGCTTTGCTGTTTGACCTTGAGAAATAACTTTAATCTTTATGAAGGCAGGGCTACTGGTATTATATTGGTTAAACGAGAGTTACATCAGTTTTTGATCAGTTACTTGAGGATCTCTGGTGGAAGGCACTAAGCCAGTATTGATTATAGCAGTTGTGTTATAAATGTTGGCTGGAGCAGAATTCAGTTCATGGTTTTCCCCCTGGAATAGGAGAGTCAGCACTGTGAGAGAACCTGCACATGATGTAAAGTAGTTTGATTTTCTGGTTTGGTTGGTATAGGGTGCTCACAGATAAATCCATGTTTGGAATGAAATGATACAGCATTTTCTTTGTTGAGTTTTTCGCTGTTAAAGTTACTTAGTAGGAAGTTTTAAACCTCGTGGTGGTCCTGAGAAGAATAGAAAGTACTTGTAAAGTATTGCATCTGCTTGGAGTGCATTTTAAACAGAGCATTATTTACTGTTTAAGAGAGGGCTATGTATACATTTTCCTGAAACAAGACTATTTAAACACAAGACAGAATTTTGCCAACACTAGAAGGAGAAGTCGTTTTAAAAAGCCTCAGAATCAAAAGTCAACAATGTTGCTTATTTAGAGGAAGGAGCTGTAAAATGGATTGCAGAATTTGTTTCTGTCCAGAAGGCACACTGATGAGGAGCTCAGGAGTGATGGGCAATAGGCTGCGTGACTGCAGCAGCAAGTTCACTCATTAAGATTTGGGTTCATTTGCTGTGGTCAGCTTATAAATGACATAGGTGTTAACTGTAGGATAGAAACAGAGGGACCTCCAAACATCCAGTCCACTCCCCTAAAGAGTATCAAGCAGACCTATATGATTTCTGACACGTTTCTCTGACATATCACTAGACCTCTAGTGATGGAGATGCAGCCTCAGCAGGAAATCCACTGCAGTGCTTCACTAGGCTTTCCAGTAAAATCTTTTTCCTAATGTTTAATCTTTCTGGCTGCAAATTAAACCTCTCCTAGCTTATGTTTCCACAAAGAACTGATTATTCCCTTCCTCTTTATGACGGCTTTCTATCAGAAGATGGCTACCTTGTGTGCTTTCTTCTTTACTTTCATCTGAACATCCCAGTTCTTTCAGCGTTTCCTCCCTTCTGGAGTCTTTTCTTGTAGCCCACATTTTCCTGGAGCGCAGTGCCCCAGCCCAGCTGTGTTCTTGCCAGCGCTGGGCAGAACAGAAGGATTGATTCATGTCTCAGAAACCTTATTTTTGTTTCTGTATCTCAGTATGACACTTGCCATTTTCACAACAGTGTGATGCTGCTGACTCATGCTCAGTTTGTCATTGACTGTAACACCTACACCCTTCTTTGCAGAGCTGTTACCTAACCTGTTTCTCCACATCCAATATTTGCACAGTCTGTTGAGTGCAGGGTATTGCAATTGCATTTTTTTTAACTTTATTTTTCCCCCCCTATTTTTCTAGTTCACAAGTACAATTTTGCATTCTATTCCCATGTGCCTCTGGTTACATTTAGCCTTATTCCATGGTGGTAGCTATGAATGAAAACATTGAAGAGGACTGAACTGGGGTATAAGTATGTAGACAGCTCCTCCTAGACTGGGTTTTGCAACTTGCTTGTGTAAACGTTATGTCAGACCATATAAAAAGATTTATTAAAGTCAAAATAGAGGACATAGACTCATAGAAACACAGAATGGTTTGGGTTGGAAGGGACCTTAAAGATTATCTGGTTCCAACCCCCTGCCATGGGCAGGGACACCTTTATTAGACCAGGTTGCTCAGAACCCCATCCAACCTGGCCTTGGACGCTTCCAGGATGGGGCAGCCACAGCTTCTCTGGGCAACCTGTGCCAGGGCCTCCCCACTCTCATAGTAAGGAATTTTTTCCTAACATCTAATCTAAACCTTCTCTCTGTCAGTTGGAAGCCGTTCCCCCTGTCCTGTCACTCCAGGCTCTTGCAAATAGTCTCTCTCCATCTTTCTTCTCTGCCTCGCCTATATTAAAAAGACCCTTTATCCTTTCAAAGTTAGATATTAAACTCACTTGAAGTAAAAACCTTTTTTTCCCCTTTGTGAGTAAAAGCTTGTGAGTGTGTTCATTTGCTCCAGAATGTTCACAGGGCTGACAGTTACGAAGGCCAATCACTGGTTTCCTGTTTTTTCTGTCCCTTTTTAATGATGTGCAGTGTTTTGCACCATTCCAGTCTTCTACTGCCCCTTCCCCTACCCTCCCCTTGTCCTGGGAGCTGACTGCTGGTGCTTTTGAGGTTGCTTGTGAGAGGTCTGTAGAAATCCTTGGATGAAGTCCATCTTGCCAAACCAATTATTGTCATCTTCCCTTCATAAGGGAAGGACCCTTGGTTCTCTCTTTTGCTATGTCGTTTTGCTACTATCAGTAACAGGGTAGTTTACAGGGTGCAGTTTTCTAGGGGAGACTTGATGCAAAAGGGGCATTAACAGTTACGGTGTTTTTGGCATAACCTGACAGTCACTTTCCCTGCCTGTCAAACAGCAGAGTAACACTTCCCTTGTTTATAGTGAACAAAGCTTTTCTCAGTCTCTTTCTTACTATTAATGTATTTATGGAATGATTCTTGTTACCCTCTGTGTCCCCTGCTTATTGCTTTCTCCTTTATCCTTTATGTGCTTATGTTTTTCTTTTATATTGTCCTTGGCAATCTGATTTACTTCCCATCTATTGTGTTCCTCTGTCTTATATCTGACACCAGTGAGCAGCTCACCATATATCTTAATTGGTCTATTATGCATGGTAGCAAAATGAAGGATAAACAGTTTCAGCTCCTGATAATTTTTGCCTAAATTGCTGCTGTGCAATAAGGGTCACTCACTGAGAACCTTTATCATTCATCATTTTGGGAGATTTGACAAGGTGAATGTTCAGGGCTCGCTTTTCTCCCCTCGCTGCAAAATCATAACAAATGCCTATCAAAAAAGTTCCTTGGTGTGATTAAAAGTAGGGTGACCTATGGTTTAGTTCTGCTGTTCTGCAGAGATAGACCCCTGGTAGTCCAAAGAGGTGCCAAATGTGTTATTCATTCCACATATCTTACTATCCAGTGGCTCGTAATTAACAGGCACTGATCTCTCTGGTGATCAGTGACAGGAACTGAGGAAATGGCAAAGAAGATGTGTCAGGGGAGGTTTAGGGTGGATATTAGGAACAGGTTCTTTCCCCAGGGGTGGTTGGCTGCTGGAACAGGCTCCCCAGAGCAGTGGTCACAGCACCAAGGCTGACAGAGCTCAAGGAGTGTTTGGACAACACTCTCAGGCGCCTGGTGTGATTGTTGAGGGGTGCAGGGCCAGGGGTTGATCAATGATCCTGGTGCATCCCTTCCAACTCAGGATATTCTATAATTCTACGATTCTGTGACTAATAACAACACTAAACCAATCCAAGAGCTGGCTTCAGCTCGTGCTTTGGTTTTAGATCCACGTTTGAGCTGCCAAGGCTCAGTGTGGTGAGATGATCACAGCGGTTTCACGCGAGTGACGATCATCTGCAACTCCCACCGGGGTGAGCAAAGTGATTTATATGAAGTGCTGTAATTCAGCATCTCATTGTATATGAAAATGAAAGAGATTAGTGCATTTGTACTGAACATATTTCCACATCAGTAAAGTGAAGGAGCAGTGACAAGACAGCTCTCTAAACCCAATTAGCTAAAGCGAATCCCAAAGATCCGGTCCTATCTTGTTTGAGAAATGTCACCTAACATTGGAACATGTGTTACCAGGAAACACACCCTTTGATCATGTCAAAAGACTTCAGGGAACCAACGTTCAGATAACCTGCAGATTTTCTGTCAGGAGACACGTGAAGGGAAACGCAAGGCAAGTTAAGAGAACTCATTTGTAGAGTTTTCCATCGATTCAACTCACCAAAATCCCCTAACAAAAATTCCTTTAAAATTCAAACAAAAAGAATATGACCTTAGATGACTAATTTCATTAGTTTGACTAATGTTCGTTGGGGATTTTGGAGATTTAAAGCACCATATGAAGCTGAGTATTCTTTTAGACTGCTGCAGGGTTGGATAAATGATCTCACATTTCTCACCTGCCTACACTCTGTGTTTCCACCCCCTCTGCTCACAATCTGGGTTTTGCTACTCTCTCTGGCCTAATGTCTCAGCATGTTCTGACTCCTTCTTCTTAGTGCCAAGACGTACTGAGGAACAGGCTACAAATAAAGGCAGGTTCCTGTTTCCTTTGTACACATCCTCAGACATTATGTAATTTCTGTGGGTCCTTATACATACAGGAGAAGACACATTTGTGGGGAAATGGTAATATATATTAATTTTTATGTTCATTCTACGTGACATTGAACTGGAACCTGTGCTTGGATATTGTCTTGGAAGACAGTGCCCAAGGCAATGACCAAAACAGTACTTTGTAGAGCAGGAGGGGTTTGTAGCAGTGGTTTGCTTGTGTTCCTGCACTTTGTTGTTAAATGAGCAGGAGTGTGCTGCTTGATACCTCTTACTAAGTCCTTGTTTCGAAGGGAAAAAAAAAAAAATCCTGCAAGGCCCCATAATTTGGCTAACTACTCAGGCCTAACATTGAATCCTTGGAGACATCATGAAGAGGCCTTCATTCTGCAGCAAACAGATTGGCACTGCAGTGATGATAATTGTAATTATCATGAGCATAATAAATAAATGGCAATGCATTTTGCTAGCTTTAGGAGACTGAGTAATCTGGAAAACAGCTTGCTGCACTCTATCACACAATAATGATATTCACTGCCAGCCTGGGAAGTTTACCGAGGGGCTGTGACTCATGTTTGTTTTGAAAGGCACAGCATTAAAGGCCTGTGAATTATGTCTGTTGTGAAGAACACTGCATTTAAGTAATTACAAATGCAAAACTAAAACAAATCCACGAGGCAGAAAAAAAAAAAAAAAGGCAAGCTATTTGATCTCCCCGTTTCACCGTTTCACACACAATTTGAGTCCTTATTTTTCTTTATAAAAGTTTTGCCGCTGGGGCAGATTTCTTGGGGTGGTTTTATTTCTGGTGCATCGGTACTGAACATCTACTGGCAGGTGTGTGGGGTCTTCTGCCCTTACTAGAGCAGCTGGACATCTCCCCCTTCACTGTCCTCTACGTTGGAACATGGTGGGGAATGGAAGCGCTCAGGGAACCCAGGGAAAGTGGGCCACTGGGTGTGAGAGTCCTGGTCCACTGAGGGAGCAAATGTTTCAGATCTCTTTTCTTGCCATCCATAAAACCCACTGTTTAGCAGTCGTAGCACTCATACTGGTCATGCCTGAGGATGATCTGCTGGAGACAGACACCACCTTGTCAACTAGACCAGAGCACCGAGTGCCACCCAGCCCAGTTGTTTCTTGGACACCTCCAGGGATGGGGACTCCACCACCTCCCTGGGCAGCCCCTTCCAAATGCCTGACCACCCTCTCCAGGAAAAAATTCTTCCTGATGTGCAACCTGAACCTCCCCTGGCACAGCTTGAGTCTGTTTTTTCTCATCCTGTTGCCTGGGAGCAGAGCCTGACCACCACCCAGCAACATTCTCCTTTCAGGGAGTTGTAGAGAGTGAGAAAGATCCCCCTGAGCTTCCATTTCTCCAGGCTGAGCCCCTCCCAGCTCCCTCAGCTGCTCCTTATGCCCTTCCCCAGCTCCATTGACCTCCTCTGGACATGCTCCACCACCTCAATGTCCTTCCTGAATTGAGGGGCCCAAAAACTGGACACAGCACTCGAGGTGTGGCCTCACCAGTGCCCAGCACAGAGGGACGCAGAACATGGAGCCAGGCTCTTCTCACTGGTGCCCAGTGTCAGGACAAGAGGCAATGGGCACACATGAAAACACAGGAAATTCCATCTGAACACAGTAAACCACTTTTTCCTGTGAGAGTACTCAAACACTGGCACAGCCCAGAGAAGCTGTGGAGTCTCCTTGGAGAAACTAAAAAAGTGACTGGGCACAGTCCTGGGCAATGTTGTCTAGCTGACCCTGCTTCAACAGGGAGCTTGGACTAGGTGATCTCGAGAGGTCCCTTCAACCTAAATGATTCAGTGAGAACAGAAATAATTGCCTAAAACCTTCTGGAATGACTCAGACTTCTTAGAGCGGTTTCTTGAGTGACTCAAGCCAAACTCAGTCCAGGCTGCTCACGGTCCTGCCTCCTCCCTGGTGCTGTGCACGTGTTTCCAGCATTCTTTAAAGGCCATGAGAATTAACACCAACCCTAAGGCTTTTCAGACCTCTGGAATCACTGGTCACTGGGGTTATTTTCACCAAGCTCTGATTCTGGGAGCTCATCACTGGATGAGCCTAAATTTGGGGAATGCTGAGGCTTTGCCCTGACCTGCTACTTGGGCAGTTAAACTGTGTCATAGAAGGTAAGTTCATTTCTGGGGGTGTATCAGGGAGATGTTAGGAAGATATTAAACATGCATTTGTCTTAGAAATTGCAGATGTTAATGTTTTTATTTAAAGAGATACGTTATTATATATATGGTTTCTCCTACTGTTTATCTTATCTGTGGGTAACTTCATCAGCTGCTCACAAAAAAAAGCACCTTTGTGCTCAGAGAACTTCCAGGACGAGTGTTCAGATATTTTTCATGCTGTAACAAGTACGTGAAGAGCCCTTAGAATAAGGTGCAAAACCTGAAAACACATTAATATCACAAATGACCATTTAGACAAACATTATGAATGGTGCCTTAAGCGAAATGCTTGAGATTAGACTCTAATAACCAAGAGGAAAATATAATTCCGAATTTTTTTTCTTTTTTTTTTTTCCTTTAAAAACTGCTCCCTGTAACATGTAGCATACAGGCCACTGAAAAAATTAGTTGCGGTTTTGCTTCTGATCCTCAACGGGCAATTAGCAGCTTTCTTAAACTGGGGCCACAGCAAACAGTAAATTATAACTCCAATCATTTCTCCTGTGCTGGACTGTAGGTTTCCCTGGTGTGCTCCCTGGAGCTGTGGCGGGGAGAAGCTTCCTCTCCCCGTCCTGTGCTCCTCCATGTCGTGCCACACTATCCAGCGTGCCTGGGGTTCGAGTGGTGAAGCTGCTGGGTACCTGACTTTGCAGATAAACTGGGAGATTTATTTTTTATCAGCAAACCCTGTTACCTCTGCCAGCCTTCCAGTTTCTCACCCAAGTGTTGTTTAGAGTTACTGTCAACCTTTGCTATTGCCAAGCTTTTAGCCAAGATGAGTCAGGCTAAAATAGGCATCGAAGAATAATGCGTAAGACTTGGGAAAATAAGTTAGAAATCTTTCACATTTGCCTTCTAGCTTCTGAGTTATTCACAGCACATTTGTTTGGTGCTTCTCTGCAAACTTTGAGGCTGGAAATCATTTTATAAAAACAACTAAGATAAGGTAGTGTTATAGAATCATAGAATGGTTTGCTTTGGAGGGGACCTCAAAGATCATCTTGTTCCCACCCCCTGCCATGGGCAGGGACACCTTCCACTATCCCAGGTTGCTCCAAGCCCCGTCCAACCTGGTCTTGGACACTTCCAGGGATCCAGGGGCAGCCACAGCTTCTCTGGGCAACCTGTGCCAGGGCCTCCCCACCCTCACAGTGAAGAATTTCTTCCCAATATCTAACCTCTGTCAGTGTGAAGCCATTCCTCCTTCTCCTGTCACTCCAGGCCCTTGGAAATAGCCTGTCTCCATCTTTCTTGAGGGCTCCCTTCAGGTACCGGAAGGCCACAATTAGGATCACCCCAAATCCTTCTCTTCTCCAGGCTGAACAATCCCAAATTCTCTCAGCTTTTCCTCCTTGCCTCCAACACTTGAGGCATGATGGAAAACACCCAGGCTAACCAGGGCAAGCTGAAAACTGCTGTTGATGCTGGGTGCCAGTACCTCTGGCATTTGCAACAGCCTTCTATCAAGGAGGGCAGCCCACGGCCATGGCAGCGGCACCATTTCAGCTGTGTGCCCTGTTCTTCTCCTGGGTCTTTGTAATTTCTCGAGGTCTGAGGTGCTGTGTTCCCTTCCTGCATGAAAAAAAACAACCTTCACAAATTCACTTGCATTTTTTTTGTGCATTCACACACTATGTCATTTTTTTTTTCCCCACTGCACTGAGAACAATTAACTTGGTGCCACATCTTAGGTCAGCGCTAATTATGTTATTGCTGTGTATCATTCATGTGTGATATTCATTCTGCATATTGCATTATCTGTATAAGACATTCTCTCCATTTTGATTGTATGCATTTAGTATAACATACTGATAAATTTCAAAGTTGCATAGGTTAGGTATTGCAGTAACCACTGAAATTTCACACAGCAATAATGAATTACTCCTGTAACCAAAGAGTGCAGTGTGCTTCAGTATAGTGAATGTGGAGTAATACGTACTAAAAGCAATAGTTCAAAAATACATTCTCAGTTTATAGGATGGTAGCTCAATAATAATCCCTTGCTGTGTGTTTTGATTCACAGTTCCATTATGGAAACTGCCTCTTTCTCTGCCAAAGTCTTGGCTCAGAAGATTCACAGTTGATCCCCGTGAAAAACAGGTGATTGGATTTTACTCTCATTATCCTGCCTCTAGTTGTATTGCTTTAAAAGTGTGATTCTGGAAAAGAAGAAAGGAGAAAGGATGAAGTTTAAAACAACCCTTAAACATCAGAAATCAGAAATCAGAAAGAGACTACCTGGGCAGCAGACTGGGCAATATCTGCCTCTGGAAGAGTTGATACTGGCCCGTGTCAGAACCCAGAGGCTGAAATAGGAGGGCTTTGGATCTCATCAAATGTGGCAGTTCCTTCTTGTAAAAGAATTATCAGAGGGATAAAAACCCAAACCCCGCTCCAAGGCCATTTCGGTAAATAAGACTTAAGAGTGGAAAGAGTGCGGACTGGAGGAAGAGCCGGAGAAGGAAAGAAATATTGGTGTGGAGAAGGGATTTAAGGAGGACAACTTTCCATAGCCTGCTCATGTGAAAAAGAAAAAAGAGAAAAAAAAAGGACAAACTCACGAAAAGAGAAGGAAGACAGCTGATAAATCTGATGCATATGAGGGTTTTTTTGCTTTGTTTGGCAAAACAAGAACTGGCTGAGACTTTTGGTAACATTTGCTGTAGACTTTTAGCGAAGAAGTTGCACAGTGCTGGAAGAAGGTAATGATGTGCTAATTTTTAGAAACTTTAATAGGTTTAACCGGAGAAACTTTAAACTGGCTCATTTGATGTTGCCTCCAGGAGGACTCCTGGAAAAGCTTTTGCTTTACCTTGAGTTGGGCAAAAACTAAAATGTGGTTGTGTAACGCTGTCGTCCAACACCCCCTCCAGGTAGAATAAGTATTCTCCAACTTCATAGTTTTTAATAAAGCAAGAAGTCACTGTTGACACGATTTATTCTGATTTCTGAGAGGCATCTGAATGGCCCTTTGATAAAAGAAAAACCACGAAGACAGCAGTAGGGTGGGTTAAATTGTCCTTGCTCGTGGGCCATGGGAATGATGCAGGTAATGAGGGTGTTAACATGAGGTTTCTGCAGGAATCTGTTCTCGGTTGGGTGCTGTTTAGTATCTTCAGAACTAATCACAATAAATCGCAGGTGACGCCACAGACATAAATAAACAGGAAGAAGAACTGGTTACTGATACAGCCTCGCCTTGATCTCCTGAGGAGCTGGGTACATCTGAACACCATGCATTTCACTAATGTGACGTGCCGGGGCACACGGCCAGGGACAAGGAAAGGACTTCTCACTTGTAGGACGGGGCAGTGCATTCCCCAGGCAGCAGATCTGGAGAGGAGGCAGAGGCAGTAGCAGGTAATCAATCAAGCATGAGCTCCAGTGCAGAGGCAGAGCTAAACAGCAATGAAAGGAGGAGGAGGGGGGCAGGACTCCTGATTATTAGCGGGATCACCCCGGGAATACCATCTGCTTGGATGTCAACGCCTGAACAAAGGGATGTTGACAAGTTAGAGGTGACGAACCATGCGAGGTCTGAGCAATTTGCCTCAGCAGAGAGCAAGTTGCAGCTTTCAGATATTAGTCAAGATAATATAACGTATCACATTTGAGGTATTAAATGCTTCAGTCTTTCAAAAGCTGGCTATGTAAAATGGCTTGAAGCTTCAAAGATGCAGAATTCCTGCAGCTGCCATTGGCACAAATCAGATTTGCAGGTGCTTCGCTCCTCTCTTTCTCTACTTAGAAGCTTAGACATGAAGCCAGGAACATGAATTTTATTGTCTGGTTCTGAAATCCTTGTTTGGAATCAGGGAATATCAACAGCAAGCTGGCTCTGTCACACACCTTGAAGCCATCTCAGAAGAATCTCCCTGTTCTTCAGCTAAGGGGAAGGCATCTCTCTAGGCATGTGGGATCCTTAAAGCCATCCTTGCCTTAGGTCTGTGCACCTTTAGATCTGAAGGACTGATTTGTTTTCTCAAAAAGGCAAGCATCAGTTCCCAACAGAGTAATCTGCTTCCTGTGCCAGACTTCCAAGCTAACCTGACTGATGGTATTTCAGACTTTTCTCTCTGCCCTGCCCAAGTCTGGAGTTTTCATCTGAATATTCCTAACTTTGAGGAAATGATTATTTGGCTAAGGATCCCAAGTGAGATATATTTTGTCAGGATATTAACTCATTAATATGGCAGAAGAACTGGATATGTCTCCTCCCCTTCTAGCACTAAGCAACCAGGCAATGAAAAAAATGTCAAGTTTTTGGCCATATTCGACACAGGAGTTCAGCACAGCTTTAAATTTTTTCTTTCAGATGCATTTAGCAGTATCTATTCAAGGAGCTGTGCAGAAATACTGTGGGTACATTGGCATGTTCTCTTGAAATCCTAACACTGCTCTTTGGGAGGGGAAATGCATCACAGGAATATTTCAGGTGCCACGCTGCCCATGAATCATGCATAATGCTCTCGCTCCAGGACCGTTTTCTTTCAAAGGGTGGGTTGTTTTTTTTTTTCCCCCTCTGCAGTCTGGGACCCCAAGCATTTCTCAGAGTTCCTCCTAAGAGTGCCCGTCCCTAAAATAACAGTACCTGGCAGCGGAAGCACGCCCTGAGCTGCGCCATGCAGCTGGTGCTCAGGTGAGCGGTGACACCTGCGCTGATGCCATCTGGGCTCAGCGGCAGGACCGAGGACAGCGGCAGGGCCAGGGTGACGCCTCGGGGAGAAATGTGTTTTCCGCCTCCACAGAGGCAGGGATTGTAAGAAAAACAAGCACCAAAAAGAAGGCAGAGAGGCCTTTTGCTCAGCTGCTTTTCCGCAAGAGCAGCGTCGCGTCAGGGGGCTTTGATGCGCGAGGGAATTAAGCCACGCGAACGTCATCCTCTGGGGCCTCTGCCACCGCAGTGTCAAATCTGGCGCCTGAATGTCCCCCCAGCCAGGACACACTGAGCAAAACCAACAAAAATGTGGGGAGATTGCTAGCGAACCCCTTGAAGGGAGTGACGGGAATTGCTAATGAAAGAATGAATGCTTTGGTGGCAGATCTGTAAAAGGGGAACAGAAGTCTTAGCAGATCGAAAATAAGAAGTGATCCCAGCTTAGACAAGTTCTGGAGGGTTTAAATTTTTTTTTTTTTTTCTTCATAAAATGGTTTTTGTGAGAAAGCAGCTCGTTCTCATGCTGGTTTTAATTTCTTTCAAGAAGTTGTAGGTTTTTCATAGAACTCAAAATAAGGGCAACTCCTCTCTGCAAATCTTTCCATTTTCAACACCAAAAGCTCTCCTTGTTGAGTGAGTAGGAAGGGAGAACATGGTAAGAAAAAAAAAGCCCAACTCCCTTAAAAGTTTCCAGGTGTCAAATTGCATCCACAACATCCACAAAACAACCATTTATTCCAGGCAATTTAAAAAAAGGAAATCCTGTTCTTCTCCCTTACACTCTCCAAATTTCCAAAAGCAAGCCAGTACCACCACGGGATGAACGATTTGGGTGCCATGAATCTGACAAAGCTGCAGGGACACCCTCCAGGGAAAGGGAGAGCAAAGAGGGCAGAGGAAGGCTCATCATCATCATCCACCATTACTGAGGATTGATTAGGAAGGAAGGCAGCAAGGCAGTGGCTGTACTGTGGAAGGAGAGAGAAATGGAGCTTGAACATGAAGAAGTCAAGAAGAGAATGGGGGTTGTATCACAATGACAATGAGCATTTCAGGTCTGGGTAGGTTTTTGGTGGGTTTTTTTGTCTGTTTGGTTGGTTTTTTTTGGTTTTGCTTTTGTTTTTTTTTTTAAAGATTAAGTAATTGAATTAAAATGTTTATCGGGTTAGCTGAGCTCCACAGTGAGACACTTTCTAACTCTTTTCTTGTTTGTGAAGAAATACACATTCAGAAATGATATTTTTAAATCTCCTTCACATGTACTGGTTGCCTTCCAAGCCCTCCAGGAAATCCTGGATGCATACTTAATGTCTGCCTGGCTGCTAACAGCCAAGTAACTGAGCTTGAACACATTTTTCAGGCGAGGAACTATCACCGGGATATTACCAGGTAAAGGTGAGCAGTTCAGGCAATCACTGGGAAGACAGACCTGTGAAACTACTGATTCAGCACTGTAATGTTTAGGTAAATGCTACAACAGCTCTTTAAAAGAGAAAAGCGAGACACTTCTCATGTGTGACTCACTAATCACTGTCTGTGCTGTAGAGCCTGGAGTACAAATTCCTTTTGTCATGAAAATGCTTGCTCCTTTGATCCCCACAACATCATTAAACAGTTTCTAAAGAGTAAGTAAATCTTTTGGCACATTCTTTGCAAAATAAGCGTTTCAGGACTCAGACGCACGTGGGTGTGTTTGTGATGCTGAGGAGATTGATACCGATACAATTTTTAGCAGCGGGTGCAGACTGTGCTTTGCTGAAGGAAAGGGGGAGAGGTTTTTCCACCTCCTTTTCCAAAGCAAAATATGTAGAAAATTGGAATGCACGCGGTAGCCGTGCAGGATTGCTGCAGAGAGGCTGCTGTTGGGAATTAAACCTCTTTTGCCTGTCTGTAGGATGGCTATGGATGCAAACCTCCCTGTTGACACATGGCATGTGCCCACCAGCATGCTTTCCAAAGGGTTTTGAAGGATTTTATTAGTTCTCACAGGTGAAAATACAGAGATGGTTTTCCTGGAGAGCCTGGTGCTGTTGAGGGCACTACCAGCTTTTGTTCATGACCAACGAAGGCTACAGACTGGTGGTTGGGGTAACTTTAGGTCGTGTCCTGTCTCCTTGAGGACTCAGTGCAGGTTGAAGGCACATGGAGGTTGGTTTGTTTTTCAGAGTGTGTGTGGATCACTTTCTCAGCTGCTTTAATGCCTGGCAGTTGTGGGGTTTTTGTGGCCCAATGCACATCAGCCCAGTGCCTGGACCAGCTGCCCTGCTGACCCTTCTGGTAAATTTAAGGGGCAGGGGCCAGAATAGCTCTCCATAAAAATTTCACTGAAGGTTTTCTGGTATTTATCTAGTAAGTTCACGAGGCTTTAGCTAAAATGGGAAGAGCTTATGAGCTTACTGAAAGAATACTGTAAATCTGAACCATTCAAAGAAGCACGACTATTTAGGAGTGTAAGAACAGCATTCTCATGCCACATAGCACTCTGCGTGAAATAAGTTTATACCCTTCCAACACGCCATCTGGCAGCAAACAGTATATTGGTTTGCATCCCAGCCTGTGATCTTGCAAGAAAAATTAAGTCATATATAATAAAATGCATTTTTAAAAGACAACATTTCACTGGAACTAATGGACTTAAAAGTGTTCCCAGTTATCCGTCAGAAAATGTTTTGGTAGACAAGTGGCTGCTCTCAATGGCAATGCGCGTGTGAGTGAAGGGATTTATGTCACACTCAGACACATGTTGTTGGAGTGCATCTGCACCTCTGAGTGCTCAGAACGTTCAAATCTGCACTCCTGCCTGAGCCACTGCAGTGGGAGGAATCAGATTATGGGCTTTCATACGGTACCAAAATATGGGTGGAAGTAGTTGTATGTTTGGGAGAAAATGGAGCAAGTCTGGTGATTTAGGAAATAGGAGAGTGATTGGAGTGAGATACAATCTCTGGAAGTTCATATGCCTGGACTCCCCTAGAGCTGTTTTCTCTCTCTGATTACGATACCCTTAAATTTTAGAGAAGATGATTCATGTCTGTGTTGGATAAGGCATCTTTCCAGTTTAAAGCATCTTCTTTCCTAGTACTGTGATATTTGAAGGAAAAGAAAATCTGGTGAAAGGAAGTAACAAATATTTGTTTAAAATTCTCAGCAAATCAGACGAAAAGCTTTCATGTGGTTGGATTATGGACAAGTGAGTATCTCAAGGAAAATGAGATAAAATACATGCTGATAGATCTGTTCTTATTAGGTTTAATATGGGGAAATTAGGCTGCCTGCTTGATATATGATGAAATTATTAGTTAGGACCTTCTATCTGGCTGTGTACACAGGGCTGCAGAGATTAGATCATGTGAAAAATAAAAATGAGAAGCTCAGATTTATAGGGATGAGGATGGGTTAAAATAATTCATGGAGAAACTGCTGTAATTAAAACCACTCTATCTAATATTCAGTCTGTCTGTCTCTTTCCATTAAGGGGGCATCTTCAAGTTTGCATTAATATTCTCTGTGCCTCACCCGTGTCTAGGAACTCTTTCATTTGTCACTCCACGCAAATTTAAATTCTACCCTCCCAATCAGTGTTTTGAATCACTGGGATATTGAGTAAGTATATAATTCTTAGCTTAGACACTGAACATCTGTTGCCATTTGTGTCCAATATGTAATTACAGCAGGGGGAGCTGGACAATCGGAGATTAAAAAGATGCTGCTTAATCTTCCACCACATGTTTCTACTTAAAAAGAACAGCACACTAGAGAAATCTCATACTCGTGGTGTATCTTCTTCTCCCTCTATCCTTACTCAAGGCTTCATTTGATTTCTTCCTGGAATTGGCATAGTCCTGTTGTTTTATCTGGGAGTGTGTTCACTTAGACCTTGTGTGGTAGGGCATGTTCTGAAGGACTCCCTTCCTGGTTTTCTCCTATTAAAATATTGCACCTTGAGCTCTTCCTTACTGCAAAGCAATGTGCCCAGTGTCCTGTGCAAAGGTATTTACACAAATGTGTACCTAAGAACCGACTCCACACATGGACCTGGAAGGAAAAACAGGGTGCTGAAGACTAGGTTGGATGGGGCTCTGAGTAACCTGGTCTAGTGGAAAGTTCCCTGCTCATGTTTGGTTGGAACTAGATGATCTTTAAGGTCCCTTCCAATCCAAACCGTTTTATGCTTCTCTATGGAGCAAGAGATGATCTTGCAGGAACAGACAGCGGGACAGGGAAGGGTCACACTGGAACCACGTGTGTGTGGCTGCAGCTGCTGAGTAGAGGCAGTCATGTCTGTGCATTGATTGGAAGAACTCTCTGTCCCCTGGAAGTCCTCGAAAAATCCGAGCGCAAAGTTTCATGAGATTGACAAAACAGTTGTTGTATTTCAGCGGAAAATGTTTCACTCATTTTGTGCTCAAGAGGGGAAACTCATTTTACTGCTGGTAGGAATAGCAATGCCCAGTGAGATGTGCCCACACACACCCATTCTAAACTAGTACAGTTTTTATAGTTGTGCTGTTGGCTTTCTGTACTTTTCCAAGTACATCCTTCTAATCTTGATCTTTAGTCAAAGAAGAAGAAGAAGAAGAAGAAGAAGCAAATCAGCTTCCATTCCACCTCAAGAGGATTCTAATTTTCCTAGGAATAGGCTTTGGGACTCAGAAGGATTTACTGAGAGACATTTTTGAGACACGATTTCAAAATGTCACATGTATTAAGTTCAGCCGTTAACATTATGCCACGGTAAGGTGGTCTGCCAAACATCTCCTTAAAAGGTGTTTTGCTCAAACAGCAGGTTCTTCTAGCTGATAGGGACAATTAAAGAACTACTGAATTGTTTAAATGGAAATATAAACACAGTTATACCCTAAACAACCTCAGAATTGCTTTTGGTGTGAAATTAGTAAAAGGGATGTGGATGAGGGAGTGCACAATGTTGGGTGTTGAAAGACGGTCACAAGTAGTGCTTCCCCCTTTCCAGTCTGACTGCATTTTATACCCTCTCCTAATCTTTAATCCTGGAAAAAAGCAAATTAAGATAGAAGAGACCTGGGCCCAGAGTCAAAGCTTGCTGAAAGCCATTGCAGAGAATCCCTTTGGCTTCGGTGTGACCTGCAGCCATTCCTGCCAGCTCTGTCAGCCCTCCCGTGTGCCCACCCTCTCTGTGTCCCTTCCCTCCTTCTCCAGGCATGGACTTAGCCTTCCCCTCAGCACTGGGGACCTGCACAACCGCCTCCTTGACCTGTTTGCCCATGAGCAGTCCACTTACAGAATCACAGGATCATTGAATTATTTAGGTTGGAAAAGACCTCCGAGATCACCGAGTCCAGCCTTTAACCAATCTGCACCTTGCCAACTGAATCACGGCACAAAGTGCTACGTCCAGTCATTTCTTGGACACTTCCAGGGATGGGAACTCTACCACCTCCCTGGGCAGCCCCTTCCAATGTTTATCCATCCTTTCAGTGCAGAAATTCTTCCTGATATCCAACCTGAACCTCCCCTAGTGCAGGTTTTCTTGTCCTTTTGCTGGTTGCCTGGGAGCAGGGCCCTCACCTGGCTACAACCTCCTTTCAGGCAGTTGTAGAGAGCAAGAATATCCACCTTGAGCCTCCTTTTCGCCAGGCTGGACACCCCCAGTTCCCTCATCCCCTCCTCATATGACTGACTCTCCAGACCCTTCCCCTTCTCTTGACACGCTCCAGCACCTCAGTGTCTTTCTTGTCATGAGGGAACCAAAACTGAACCCAGGATTCGAGGTGAGGCCTCACCAGTGCCGAGTACAGAAGTTCAATCACTGACCACACTATTTTTTATACAGGCCAGGTGCCGTTGGCCTTCTTGACCACCTGGGCACACTGTGGGTCATGTCCAACCGCTGTCACCAGCACCCTCAGTTCCTTTTCCACTGGGCTGCTTTCCAGCCGCTCTGCCCCCAGCCTGTAGCGCGACACTTGAAAAGCTTCAAGTGGCTGAAACGAGGTAATAACAGTGTACAGGGAATTCAGACGTGTGCCAGACCACTTCAGTGAGGGGCACATCAGAAAAGCTGTTCCACACCAGCTGAATGCTCTGTTTCCTCCACCCCAGACCCTCTGAAAACATGACCTTGAGGCCCTTGGCCAGGTGGGCTTCTGCCAGTGGAGCAGTTCTTGCTTGCATCCGTTTTCTGGTTCCAGGAAGATGATATGCGGAGCAGCAAAATGCAGTCCTGGAACTGGAAGGTGACAGATTATTTACAGAAAACGAGCGGGTGTGTGTGGCTGTGCGTGTGTTTGTCTGCACTTTTTGTGCTGCCTAAGTGCCGGTGGCCATTTAGTATCATTGTACTAGAGTCACACCCTTTGAGGGGCATTTAAACCACCCACGGGGAGAGGTGTGGGGGGAATTAAGAGTCGGCACATTCATTACCAGCACGGTTCTCCATGTGGCTGGCATAGCTCATTTTTGGCCAGAGTTAAATTTGCATCCACAGTCAATATTGAAAAAAAAAAAAATTCTTTTATTGCACCATTACTTTTTCTGTGGGTTTTTTTGTTATTCACTTTTCAGCTTCTTTGTTCTTCCTGGGATCTGTTTTACCCAAAGAACCTCCAACCCCCCGCAAATTCACAGGACTGTGATTGCCTCAAAATATTTTCAGGAGTTTTTCCTGTAAAAGCTTACAGTTTTTAAGGGGTTGCATAATACATTTTTCCATCTTCTGTGGTGTCTTTGGAAAATCATGTCAGAAGAAACATACTTAGCACAGTAGAATTTAATTATGCATTAAAGTGCTTCGAAACCCATGTTAGTCTGTGGACCAGAATAATGGTACAAGCATCTTCACAAAGATTTGCTTCATTTTGCCAATACATGATTCTTAGAGCAGCCTGTGCTACTCCTTTGTTTTGGACATGCATGAAATCTTTATTTATGTGACTTCTTCATTCACATCGATTGTCCCCTGTACATAAAGAAATGAGAGCATCCAAACAATATGATTTCACCTCAAAATTATGAAGAAAAAGCGGTGACAGAAAAACACCCATTACTTAAAGAATAACAGACATTATTGTAGCTTGATTGCATCTTCTTCCCCTTATTTAAAAGACCTATTTCTTTTAGGGATTTGTTGTTTCAGTGATAGTGATTTATGTCACAGAATCTTTCACTGTCAGTAACAGATACGTAGGTGCTCACATATTTTTCATATTTCTAAGTTGAAGAAATCTTTTTAGTGGAAGATCATAAGGAAAAATCAGGTTTATCTTTTTTCTCATAACACATTAAAAATGAAGTTCTAGTTTCCCATCAATGAATTTGCCCCCCTCACTAGGTGATGCCTTGAGTTTAATTTATTTAATATTGTGCAGTGAGTATGTGGCCAAAGACAGGCTGGGACCCGAGGTTTGGGCTTTCTGTGTTGCCCACAGCCACAAGATTGTCCTATAGAGGGGTCTAGGGGCCATATGGTTGTGTTGTTTCACAAACAGGCTGTTTCAACATGGAAATGTGCTTTATTTTTATTTTTATGATGAAGTAGACCCGGTTTCTTAAGCACAGAATGCACTGTCTGCCCTTCTTTCCTCCTAAACATGCTTTTAGAAAATGATTGCAAATTCTTGCAGAGCGATTACAGTGACAACTGCAGGAAACCTCCAGCTCTGCAAGAAAATGATTGATGGTCAGCGCTGGACACCTGCATATTGTGTCCCTCCTGAAATGCATTCACTTAATCTCAGGGGCATTCGTTTAATCTAAACTGCATTTTGCAAACTCGAGCACACTGCTCGAGATGAAGGGAAGTAGTTTTCTCTTGACAGTATCCATTTGTGGGGAACGGTGTGTAACAAGGACCGTGTATTACTAGAGCTGTCTCAAAGTAGAAAGATCTGGAAACTTGCTGAAGGTGAGATACACTTCCAAAGTCCTGTTCCTTAAAATGAAAGTAAAAATAGCCAAGTTTTTCCTTCACAGACGTCACTTAATTTGTCCTCCCGTAGTGAAGGTCATCCAGCATTTCAGGGGCTGCAGAAAATGCAACTTGGATCTTTTCAGAGAAGAGAATTTTATCTTCTGTCTCATTAGCTTCCTCCTAAGTCCGTATTTTTTTTCCCGTGCCAGGCAACGTTTGCAAAGCTTCCAATCTCAGAAATTCCTTAAAACTTTGATAGTACCATCGTTGGTTTTGTGTGTTTTTTTCCATTGACTCCACCAGGCTCTGCGTCGCGCCAATAATGGCCATTTGTCAGTGTATCCATGAGTTATATTGACCTGTATCATCCCAAATTTCATCAGTGCGTTTGCAGTTCCTGTGCTCTTTGGCACAGCAAGCCCGTTTTATAGTTGGTGATGCTCAGAAATTGCAGTTTTGTAGTCCTAGGCAAATAAAAATAATACTACTAATACTATTTTGTATCTATTAATGGAAGACAAGAAGTTCTTTTAACGAATTTATCTATAGGCTGCGGTTCTGATGGGGGCATTTGTCTCTCGCCCCCCCCCTCCCCCCAACAAAATGGATTTTCTGACATTTCTGTGACCTCTTAGAGAAAGAATTAGGTGCACAGTTACCAAGCAACAGAAAGTCAGGCAACACACTTTCGAAGCCCTCTAATTGCCCATAATGGTTAAGAGCAGCATCCACGTTCACATCCTTGATACTCTGCTGCGGGAACTCATTTACCTTTTATTATCAGCGCAGTGTTAAGATGTAACCACCAAAGGAGGCGGTGGAAGTCTGAAGGGTCGGCAAGACTTGGAGCTGCTCTGCATATAGAGGGCCATAAGGATTGTCATTTTCACAATTCATGCCTCACATTTCATTTTTCTGGAATATTTTAAGTGCTTAACTCGCAAGAGAGAAGGCACATTCATCTCTACAATATTAAAACCAAAGTTGAGCGCGAAAAAATAACTTCCAAAGTCTTTCAAAGAATTAAATGAGAGACCAAAGAAAGGCTTTAAAGCACAATATATTCTGACAACTTATCCTCTAAGGTTTTAAAATGACACGTTTCATGAGTCACACAATGAAATCTCTAGGGGGGGGTGGAGGAGAAATGCATGAATACATGTTTGAGAATTTGAAGGATTTCGGGGTTGTTTTTTTCCCTTCAGCCTGTACCTGACTGCATGTGAGGAGTCAAACTGTCCCCTCCTTGCATGGCATATCTTGCACTCCTTCCTGAAGCTTTTCCATTGTCTTTAATGACCGTGGCAGTCTCCAGCCGCTTTCCTGGGGGGGAATTTGGGAAGTGTTTTGCTTCAGGCACTGAGTGGCTCCTCATGGAGACCATCATGGAAGGACAGTCCTAGCCTTTGCCGCTGAGCATTTTGACTTCCCCTCGTGGTTTCCTGTGGAGGATGGTCTTGGCCATGGGCTGGGACAACTGGGAGTCACTGATTCCACTCTCCCACTGCTGTTTCTTGGGGAAGCCCTTTCAATCCCGAGCGGCAGAGGTGGTGTGCCTGCGCTCTGGATACCCGTGGTCTGCCCTCCCCCTCTCCAGCAAGGGCTAGTTTTCACGTTCAAAAAGGGCTTCTGGGTATTTCTGTACACGCTTTCGTTTATTTTCAAGCGCACAGACATGTTTCATCCGATATAAAGCTCTGGAGCTTCCTTCTCGTGTCATTTACACGGGGGTTTGCTCTGGTGAAGTTAATAGATGTTATATTGGCACAAATGAAGGCGGGGCCAGAAACTTAGATTTTTTTTTTTTGTGTCCCAAGACCTAAAGAAAAGCATACTCTAAACTTGGCATGGCATTCTGAGCAGAAAAGCACCTTGCACATGAGCTGTGCCTCCGATATTTTGTTTTTTTTTTCCTTTTGCTTCTGTCCTCCAGCCAGAACTGAGGTTTAATGGAGTGGTATCATGCAGCGGAGGTGAAATGGCCAAGGGCTCAGTCATGCAATCTGTCAGTGCTATAGCTCCAGTCCAGCAAAGCCCGTAGGCACCTGACTGCTTTCAGAGAGCCTCACAAAATGATACAATTCTTCAAAATGAGCCGTGAATTGCCAAGAAACGTGCACACAAGGAAGGTGGGTACTCAGTATTTTGAAGTTAGAGGGGGGAAAAGGGGAAGCTGAAGTTAAAGCAGCTACATATACAGAGACATTTGAGCCGTGTTTTTCTCTTTAGGACATTTTTACTTCAGTGACTGTGCAATTACCATGATTTCCAGTGGAGTTACTTCGAAATTGCTATGTAGTTTATTGTATCTGTCTAATTAATTTGTCTCACAACTGTAAGTGGAATGTACCACCATTTCCAACCTGGAAAGGACTTCTTTGGAACCATATTCTGACAATCTGAGAATATTGCTGCTGTGTTTTCAATTCTAAGAGTAGGTATTGTTTGGAGACATACAGTCTGGAGGCATGGGAGGAAAGGGAGAATTACTGTGTTTGGCTGGTGCCTAAAATGAAGCTATTTTTCCTGGTTTTGGTTAACCTATTTTTAATAGTAATTCATCATAGAGTGAATTAGAATTTCCATGAGGAGCTACATGTTATAAAAGCAAAAAATCCTGGCTGAATTTGGATTTTTATTGCTGTAGGATGCCTGAGAGCATATTTATGCTGACTCTCGCAGTTAATATGGAAATTTAAGCGGTGTCTTCTTACAATTATACAAACCCCTTAAATCTTGCCCACCTTCCTACTATCAGAAATTCAAATATTATCAATGTAATCAGCACTATTGCTGGTAGACACATCGAGACATAAATATCAAGTCTTCTCCACGTGAGCCAGTTTTACAGCTGGGAATAGCAAAGCTGTAGTGGAAGACTGCAGAAAGATTCCCATCCTAATGTATGTTTAATTTTTTTCCCTGTTATTGCAACAGTTGTGCTGATGTCTAGCACATCACTGCTGTGCTTTATGTAATACCCTGCTACCAGCAATAGTTGTCTCAGCCTTTTGATAGCAGAAAGAAGCCAAACAGATGTGGTTCTCTAGGAATGGGAAGCCTTTGTAGGAAGCTTGCTTTTAAAAAGGAAGGTTTGTGTCTACATGCTTTTTTTTGAAATACACTGATGAAGGATAAAGCAAATTCCTGATGATAAATTTGCTTTTTTTGAGGTCAGTGAGAAAAAAAATACAATACATATGTACCCTCACAATATAGGAGAGGATATGGAGAAAGATACTGTAGTTCTCAGAGTAACTGGGCACAATTCTGATTTTTTTTTTGGTTTATGTAAAGGTACAGACCAGAAAATAATGGTTTTCTATTGGAAATGAAGGGAAGATCAAGAATGCAATTTCCATTGCTCATTCTTCTCCCCAGTTCAAAGGACGCACACATCCCTTTGTGGATCCATGTTTTCTCTCCAAACTGTTTGCATATGTAAAAGCTTTGTAAGTCCAAAACGCTACTTTTTCTCTAAGAGTCCTGCAAGGACAACATCCAATATGTGTTTATTTCTGATTTACTTCTTTTCAGTGGGTAGGATTATACTACATAGCAGCATATTAACCATCTGCCATGAATTTTCTTTACTGTTATTCCAGCTTTGATGAAGTCTCTGAAAGATTTTTATTTGAACTTTAATCCTCCCCAGCTCGCGTCCCTGGACATTTCTGTCTTTGTCTGCTACCTTGAGGACCTTTGGCCCTGATCTGGAGACCCATTTCTTTTGTATTTAGGGTGGAATCTAGAGCTGTCAGTAAGAGAAAGACATGAAAATCTCTGTCATTCTCAAATTCCAATCTCCTTTCTATGGATGTCATTTCTGGATTCGGACTAGCAGCCCTCAGCATCTCACCCTCTGCAGATTTCTCCAGCTCTCAAAAATAGAAAATTGCTCTGGGATTTTTCCTGGAAGGCACTATGAGTTTGCAAAAATGATTGCTGCAGAGGACCTCCACTGAATAGCGGCCCTTGTGAGTGCACTCAAGAAAAACAACTTCGGAATTGCTGCGGAGTGTAACTACAACTGTATTTTATTTATTTCATGAACACCATACAATATTACAGGCATAGATTAGCCAGTAAAGTCAGATGTGGGTGCTAGCTGGGGCTTCTGGCACTTGCTTGCTATGCAAATAGCAAATAGCAGTAGTAACTCACTCCTAAAGGTAATGACAACATACATCTGCTTCCTTATTTTAGCCTGCTTCTCAGAGCTGTCTGCACCTTGGGGCTAATGTCAGTGAAGACTTACTTGTTCCAGCCATGCACATGTAATATTAAAAAGCCAGGGAGCTGGAGATGGCATCTCCCTCTTCACTGTCAGACCCTCCTCCTGAATGCAGTAAGTACCATTTCACAGCCAGAAATGGCCTTGTTATCCAGCTCGGACTGTGGCAGCAATGCAGCTGTGACCGATTGCTGCTCGATCCTCATCGGTTTGACTCCAAAACTGCTCACTCTTTCAGCCCCCTGAAGTCTGGGTCCTGCCACAGATCATCTTGTGCCTGGTGCTAATTCTTGAGGGCGCAGCTCACGCGAGTAACTTCTGTGCCTCACACGGACCCGCTGCTGGAGGTGTGCTCTTGGGCAAGGGGGTTTGAACAGAGAGATTCAGAGAGGCTGAGACAGCAGGGGACTGCCTGTGGTCCCCACAGCTGCTTCAGTAACTGCTCAAGTGTGCAGATCTGAGGTTGTCCCCGGAGCTGGTCGTTGTCAGTCTCATCAGACCGGGACGTGGGATGTGTGCTTAGCTCAGTGCCGGGCTCTGGGCAGCTTTGTGGAGTTGTCTGGGATGTTCCTCTGGGAAGGAGAGCTTTGATGTGAACTCATGCTTCTTTTGGTTTTGATCACCCCAGGTGCCTCCATTTCTGGTGGGGATATAGGTACTGCAGTGATGAAGGAAAAGGCTGGCCTTTGCAAGGCAACTGGCACTATTTTGTGGAAACTTTTTTGTTTTAAAAAATGAAAGCTGTCTCCTGAGCCAGGATGAATGAAGGTGGAGGGAAAGGTTTCTGTATTGAAGAGCATCGTTCTACAAAATCTCCATGTCCAAATTATTTTCAGGTTTGGCAGCCAAGAGGCTGGGTCTTCAGAGTCCAGCTCCATGGAGCAGAGATAAAATGGGAGAAAATCTCAAACTGAGGAGCCTTGATTTTCCCTTCTGAACTTCCCCTACCCAGGCAGATGTGGCTCTGTTTGGCGCGTTTTTTTTTTTTCCCCCTGAAAAACTTTACATGAAAAGAGTTAAACAGCCGGCTTTTTGACTTTGACTTGATTTGCCCTCACTGTCACAGAGAAGATTTTGCATTCTCACCTCAGATCCTTGCCAGTCATCCATGTGTATTCCCTGCATGGGCTCAGCACCCCTGTCTGTGAAGGGGATTTTTTGCTGCAGACCAGGATTCAAACCTTTCAGGTCCATTCCTCACTCGCAGTTTCCAAGCTCAGCTGGGGAGCAGAGCGACCAGCCCTGTGAGTAGGGCAGTTTGACCCCTTTCCACTGTACTATTTTTTCTGAGGAGAGCTGCTCCATGGGCACCTCCCTGGGTAACTTTGCTGTTCCTCAGAGGTGACCTTCAACACAGGTTTGGCTCGGAGAGGGGAACATTTTTGTGCACGAGCTCTTGGAGAGTGCAAGCTGTCACAGGGTGACCAGGTTGCAAACTCCTGGGTGCTACAAATTAGTTTTTAGCACTTCAGACAGACTCTTCAGGTGTTTCACTCAGCTGTTATCTCCGTCTCCGAGTTTCTTCTGGAAAGCTTTGCCAACAGAAAGCAAGATCCTCTAAATAACCTTTTCCTCCTCTTCTGGAAGGCCCTCTAAATACGAGAAAACAAAAGTATTGTTTTTGGTGTAAACAGGTTCACTTTCTGGATCTCCTTTTCACAAGATTTGATACATTTTATTGTGCTCTTTACTCACGAATCAGAATGAGGCCAAATCTGATTCTTTCCAGAAGCAATATGAGTTTCTTTTTCAGGGTCACAAGGACCTGTAAATGCTCAGAGTTGTTGGAAGCTGAGACTGTTTCGTAGGAGAGGTTCTACAGCAGCTCTTTCTCCTGAGGCAGGGGTATGGTCTATTATGGTCTGTTCATGGTCTGTACCAGTAATGGTTGGCTGTCTGGTTTAGGTCTGGCTCTAGGTGCCTTTATATCTGGCACACAGATTTTCCCGTTCCTCTCTCTCACTTTTGCACCTCAGTGGTAAAGGCAATGGAGACCCATGACCTGAGACGAACATCCTGATAATGTCCATCTTCCTGCCTGAATTAACAACTTTCTCACGTGAACAAAATGCAAATGGCCCTTTCCTCCCCATCTCCATTCTACTGTCTCCGTTTTTCTATCAGTCCAGACCCAGCCCTTACATGTGGTATCTCCGTTCCACACTGTCTGAGCTCCTGTCATGCAAAGCTGAAGTCGGGTCAGCAATATGGTGTTGTCTTTGCTAAGGCACTGGCCAGGTGGTTTGATCCAGGTCCTGATGAGCCATTTCATGCTGACCAAGATACGTAATGTTTACTCATTCTTGTTTTCCCCAAGACAGAGGAGGTTAGTGCTTTGCCACCCTTTGCAGTGGATAAGACAATGCAGGATACCGTGGGAACAGGGACAGGCATGGTCTTTGTCAGCAAACCCCAAACGTGCCCATAGTCTAGTAGGCACTTAATATTTTACATCAAAGGAGCACCAAGGCTAGAAAAGTCTGACTAAAGGCAGCCCTTGCAACCTGCTTTCACAGGAATGTATGCTTAGTCTTATCCCACTCCGAGAAAGCTTATGGATCAGAGTATGTGATTGCATAATAAAAGCCATGCATGAATAAGGAACTAGATTTATAGATTCACAGTTGCCTTTTGATTGACTTTCTTTTTTTAAAAAAAATAATAATTATTTGTTACATTTGTTTTGTTTTGTTGTTAAATTTTTCTTGGTTGAGCGATGCAACTTTTTGAATGTAATCCTTTGAAAAAGAACCCTGGAAGATTGAAATCAAATCACACAAAACCTTACCGAGTCCTTTGTACCAACAGTCATTAGATTCCCAGTTCAGGTCTCAACCACACGAGCCCCACGAATGTCAGGGAGCAGTAACTGCTTTTTCTTCTATCTATTACCCATGAGAAAAGGACTGGAAGACAGATGTTGCTAGGGGGTCATATACTGTTTGATAGCTACAAATGTTTGAAGGATATTTCTTAGATTTTATTTCTGACTTTGGGGACTGTGGTCACTTAGAGATGTCACTGACAAGCACATAAACTTCATGCACTCATGTGGAAAGACAGCATGAGTCATTGGTGGAGACCTGAATCTGCCACCTTGCCGCTGAAGTCATCATTTCACATCTGCAGAGAGTGAAATATTCAGCTGCCAAATGATCCCATCTCTAAAATGGGCAAAAGATTATATTGGCCTTTCATGAAGATCGAGGTTTCAGACATAGTCTTTGTCCCTTGACTGGGATCATATATAGGGGGAGCAATAAGGAATTCCCCTGTTCATCTGGAATTTCTGCTCAGTAGTATCCTTTTCTTCAAAGAGGGGCCGATATTTCTGCATGCCCTGTACACTGACAAGAAATGTTGAACCTTTCAGCAGAGGCTGCCACACCTTCAGGCAGCTTTGCAAGCCCCATGCAGCTCTGTTACCTATGTCTGCTTCTTTAGGGCTTTTGGAGAGCGTTGTCATACCTGAAGGGAGCCTACAGGGAAGATGGAGATAGGCTATTTCCAAGGGCCTAGAGTGACAGGACAAGGGGGAATGGCTTCAAACTGACAGAGAGTAGGGTTAGATGGGATATTAGGAAGCAATTCTTCCCTGTGAGGGTGGTGGGGATACTAGAACAGGTTGTCCAGAGAAGTTGTGGATGCCCAAGTGTTCAAGGCCAGGTTGGATGGAGCTCTGAGCAACCTGGGCTAGTGGAAGGTGTCCCTGCCCGTGGCAGGAGGGTTGGAACTTGATCCAGACTGTCAGCTCCCTTCAGGTCCTGGAAGGCCACAATTAGGTCACCCCAAAGCCTTCTCTTTTCCAGGCTGAACAATCCCACTTCTCTCAGTCTTTCCTTACAGCAGAGCTGCTCCATCCCTCTGATCAGCCTGGTGAACTTCTCTGACCCTGTTCCAAGAGATCGAT
This sequence comes from Cephalopterus ornatus, assembly GCA_013396775.1. Classification (NCBI taxonomy): domain Eukaryota; kingdom Metazoa; phylum Chordata; class Aves; order Passeriformes; family Cotingidae; genus Cephalopterus; species Cephalopterus ornatus. The sequence continues at coordinate 11,226 of VZRE01006388.1, read as the reverse complement.
GTCCTTCCTGTTCTGGGGACCCCCAGAGCTCAAGAGCCAGTATCTACTTCCTGTGTCATACTATAGATGTGATAAATATCTGACAGTGCAATAATCGTTTGTTCCTGTTTGACAGAGATGGATGCTAGTTTTGGTCTCTAAAGCAGCTTCCTGGCTGAGCATAGATTGTAACACGTGAATCAAGAGCGAGTATGGGAACAGAAATTCATGGCAATGTGAAAGAATTCACAGTAGTGCATTTAAAAGGGATAAGACTGAGGAAGAAACCAGTCTGTGAGGTCTGTGAACAAACAGGGCACAGGTGCTGCACAGACTCCTGTCTCAGCCATTGGCACAACTTGGGATGTGTGGCATTTGGTCCAGTGCTTTAAAGGTCTAACGAAATCTCCCGCTGTACCACATAATAAACAAGAGAGGTGTTGACTGACTGTGCACTGATTGCAGTTTATGAAATGAACAGCAGGTGGGAGAGAAGCAATATGCATCCTCCTGTAGACCTCCAGCTAACAATGCCACATCTGACAATATGTAGCCTGCTAGTCCCGAAATCAAACCTTTTGTACCATGCTCCTTGGAAACGGGGAGAGGTGGGAAGGAGCAGAGTGGTGGGGTAGGGGAAGGGGGAAGGTGGAATAACGGGATTTGTGCATGCAATTATTTTTCTTTTCAGTCTCTTCAGTCCTTCTTTTCCTATTTCGTACTCATATTTCTCTGCTGCCTGGCAGTTTTGTCATTCATCAGCCTCTCCCAAGCAGCCTGACTCCAGATGATATTTGCCTACCTTGGTGGCAGGCACCTCCCTAACTATTCATCTGTCTCTTGCCTCCCGCCTTTATGTTTTGTCAACCTGTTTATTTCAAACCCGTTTCTCTCTGCCCCACCTTGCTCCCGTCCTTATGCCTATCCATCTATCTCCATTAAAATCTAAATATTGAATATCAATAAAGATAACACAGCCTGTTTGGGAGAGGAGGTCATTTGCCTGATGCTTTATGACTGGCTGTTGATTTGTGGTCAAACGCAACAGTCATAAAAGGGCTGTGCATCAGGCAAATGACATAAAATGCACACATCAGCAATTAAAATCAGCTGTATTATCTGGGCACCCAGCAGGGCTGCCTAGTTAAGGCCCTGCCAATGTTTTGATTATTACAACTCTGTACAAGAATTCACGCTGTTCCTCTCTCCTCACCCCCACATCTGATATCTGACCCTTCCTCTCCTTCTGTGTGGCTTTGCTGCTCACCCTATGTTTGGATTCTCCCCTGCACGATGTAGCTCCCATGATCTTTCCCTCCCTCCAAGTCATTGCAACGCAGTGCAATAGTCTCTCTCTCCTCCCTAAACACAGACTGCATTCCTCCACCTCGGGATTCCTGCCAGGAATGTTTTTTCTACCTGTCGTGCCCATTTCAAACACCCTGTCCTAGTGAAACCCCACCTATCTCTCGCTCTCTGTCCTTCCATTTCCTCACCCCTCCCCGGCTCCCCACTTGCAGGGGAAGGTGTTCCCGCTACCTGAGCACTGCAGCAGTGGGGAGGACCCCAGGGTTTGTGTGGAGCTTATGGACTGCAGTGGGAGCACTGGATCTGCCTGCCTGCAGCTGCTTGTAGAGGGGCTGCATGGACATGGTGTCTTTCTTCATCACCTTCACGCTCACTGCACATCCTCATATCCCTCCTCTCAGCCTCCTCTCACGTTTCTCCCTGCTGTGTTTGACTCCCCTCCCATAGGCTCTTCTCCCATACCTTTTTAGTCTCCCTGGCTACTGAGCTCCACCATGGAAATGTTCCCTGAGGCACCTATGAAACCCTCTGTCCCCTCTGTGTCACCGTGTATTTTTGGAGCCAGGGGGACATCTACCACTTGAAAAAACAGTGTGATGCACAGATATTGAAAAGTCTATGTGGTTATATTGGAGCACTCATCTGTCTTCATATCACTGTAATATTCCTTCATTGCAAACGCTTAGGCTGCTTTTAATGAAATGATTTAAGAGTGGAAACTCCATGGTAGTATTTAATTTAATCTTGTGGGGTTTTGTGGTGTCTGGCCAATAGACAGTCTTAAAAGTAAGAGAATGCCTCTCATTCTTCACTATGAGGGTGGTCAAACACTGAAATAGGTTGCCTGGAAAAGTTGTGGATGCCCCATCCCTGGAAGTGTTCAAAGCCAGGTTGGATGGGGCTCTGAGCAACCTGGGCTAGTGGAAGGTGTCCCTGCCCATGGCAGGGAGGTTGGAATGAGATGATCTCTAAGGTCTCTTCCAACCCAAACCGTTCTGTGATTCTATGATTTTGTGGTGCAGATTTACTTTCGGATGAGAAGTTGCAAAAGGGGCTGGAGAAAAGAACTTCCTGGTCACATCTGGTCATGGAGCGAAGCAGAGATGGTGTCACTGAACCACAGGCAGGTGATGCCATTTGAGACTCTCCAGGGTATCCAAAACACCAGACAACAGCTCGTAGATGTGGTGCAGTCCCTGGAAGAGGCGTCTGTGGGGATAGTGACTAAATGATCTATACTCCCTTTTGCTGCTGGGGTTTTAGTGTCAGAACTAGCTTGTCCTGAGAACATATCCAGATTCCATGGTGCCACCTTCCCACCTGGTGAGAAACTCTCTTGCAAGGTGCAGGCATGGGCTGGTTTGGATTTTTCAGCTGCTTTATTCCCCCATGCTAATCAGAGCGTGCAGTTGCCATCCTTGTAGCCTTAAAAGATCAGCTTCTGGTCTGATAGTTAAGGGAATGAGAAGGAGGGAAGCTTTGAGATGTTTGGACAATCTCTGGGTGGATTTGGAGGAACTCTGGAGAAAAGCCCCCCACCTTCCAGAAAAAACTTGCAGTCAATGGGATTTAGGCCTACACTAATTCTCTGGTAACTCTCATGACCTTTGTTAGAGGTGGGTCATTCCCACTGGCAGAGCAGGATAAGGGAACAATGCACCTGCTTGTGCTGCCTGCACAGTGAATAATGAAAACATTTTACTGGGAGTTTTGCATGAAATGCAGATTTTTGCGTGAAAGGATACAAAATATTATTTTTTCAGTGGTGAGTTCCAAACCTTCAGCTCCTGGTTATGTCTTGCTTAGACATATATCTTACACAACACACGACTGATTATAATCTTCTGGTAGAAGTTTTAGAATTATCCAAAGTGATTAAAGAGTAACAGCAAAGGAAATAATATTTTTTTAATTCGCCTTTTTCCACTGTCTAGCATGCACAGAAAAAAAATCAACCAGGCAGCTGCACACCTCTGACTTCGTAATTGCTGGAAGTGAGTTCTTCTGCTTACTTAGCACTGAGCTTCCACTTCCAAACACTTGTGGCTATCCATGATTCCTGGCCTCAATGAAATCAGTGACAAAATGCTAACTAGCTACAGTGCTACTGGATCCAATATTGATGACAAACACTCAGGCTCCAGATGGTTAGGAAGATTTCCATTTTCCATGTGCATTATTTCCATATTTTGTAGATTCACAGACATATTTTGCTTTAATCTGTGGTATTTGTTTTGTTGTGATAGCAGACAGTAAATCATGCCTTAAAACTGATGCTTTCACAGCCCTGAGACCAGCTCTAGAAATGTTTCATAAGGCTCTCTGAATATTTGTTTAGTGTTTGTTTAGCTTTAAAACTGCTTATATGGGCTCTGTATTGTGTGAGGTCAAGCCAGGAAGGTTATGCTGCTTGCTGAGTCACCACTAAACAGACAGGGGCCTTCCTTAATTTCATAGAATCATAAAATCCTAGAGTGGTTTGGGTTGGAAGGGACCTTAAAGGTCATCTGGTTCCAACCCCCTGCCCTGGGCAGGGAACCTTCCCCTAGACCAGCTTGCTCAGAGCCCCATCCAGTGTGGGCTTGATTAGCAGCAATTTGTCCCCCATCAAAGCACATTTGGTTAATTTATTTTGGTATCTTCTTCTTCATGCCTTAATGATAAAACAGGACAAATTAGGTGTATTTCTCCTGAAGGAGAAAAGGTTGGTTTTCCTGGGTATGTGTTACGAACCCGGGCAAGCACTTGTCCATCTGCTGCTTGGAAAAGTTGAGTCAGCACCCGACTGCAAAGGGAGCATGTTAGGTGCTATTAGTTTGGTTGGAAGAACGGCTGCAAGGCCCACCTGGCCAAAAGTGTTTCCCACTCCTTGCAAGTGTACGGCGGGAGCATGGCCTCACGCTCGGGAACGTCGTGATCGGGAGCTGGGAGTTTTCCCTCATTAGCAAACAGTTCTGCTGCTGTAAAGCGAAGAAAGAGGAGATGGAGGGGGAGGATGGGGAAGAGCAGTGCCACAGAGGGAGGGATGCCAGGCAATAATGGGAAGAACAATTCCAAGGCTTAACTGAAGCGGCAAGACCCAACAAGAGGACGAGACAACAGCACGGAGGGCTTGTTGCTCCTAATTTGCAAGAGGCTTTATTCCATGAGCTGGAAGGGTACCTGCCTGGGGAGGGAGGCAAGGAGATGGCACCTGACACGTGGCATCCTCAGCATGTCAGTCATGAGGCAGGGAGTCAGCAGCAGGGTGCTTTTAAGCAACTTGCCTCTCTTTGCAACCTTTAGCAGCCTCATCTGTGCACTGTGGCAGAGACTGGAGGGACGTGACAACCCTGCTGATGAGGGCATGGTTGTGGTTGTGATGACTGGGAGGTTCAGTGGTGAGATGCTCCCCATCAATGTGCAGGTGGCTGGTGATGCTCCTGGCTGCTGTTTGGGGAGGGGTGCTCTGCTGCCCTTTCAGTTTAGAGAGGTGGCCAAATACAAAAGAAATTAAACATCAAAAATGCAAGTCAAGAGAATCCGAGATACGCTAACAAAAACCAGGGAATTCGGGGCTACTTCCAGTTAATGCTGTGATTTTTGCCAGCGTGGGGAGAGCAGGGAAAAAGGTAGTCCCAAGGTCACTTCAGATCACAGGGCTTTGTGAAGCATTGCTACTGTTAGCAGAGGAGTTGAGCTGGCAGAGGGGAGCTGCAGAGGTACAGGCCTATAAAATGCATTATTAAAGAAAATCTGAACGAAATGGCAACCAGAATGGAAAATAGCAAATAATACTTACAGCATTAGAAATTCATTTCAGTTTTATGGACTATAGCTTGGGTATAAATATAAAGCACTGCATTAAAATTCATGATAACAGATTATAGTCTTCTCCCCTATCTGTACCTCCGCAGACACTGTGCTTGCAAGAGAGCTCAGCCCAGCAACTTAGGGACAGGGTTGATAATTCATGTGGCAGGTGCTGGGGGCTCCTTCCGCTCACCACTTCCAAAGTAGCCAACAAGCAGCACCACCAAGCCCAGGGACAACCGTCCAGACAGTTCAGCCTGACATCAGGAGTCAAACTGCTGCAGGTGCTGAGCGATGCCGAGAGGGGCTGTGCCGATGCCTGACCGGAGGGTAGGTGGAGGCACACGCCTTTCTCCACCTGAACTTCATCTGTCACTGCCAGTTTTTGATCTCCTACAGTCTTAATGAATTATTTTCTACAACTGTAGTGCTTTCTAATTCTCTTTAAGATTATTCCAGCTGAACTGGACACATATCTACGTGAAACAGAAGTAGCAGCGGGCACAGCTAAGATTTTGTCACAATTTGCCTTTTAATACAGCTTTACTGATCTCCTTGCTGTGTTGCTGCTGGAGGTTTTTTGGGACTGTGTCCTGTGTGAGAGATAGGGATTGTTTCCTATTCCCCACAATTTCCTGGAGAGCATCATTAAAACTGTCAAGGTGGGATGGCAATGAATGATGTTACTCTGTACGTGGAAGGAAGGGATGGATGTAGATAGAATTTGTTGCTGCATTTCCTGTGGCTCCAAGTTTGAGGAGCAATTACTGTTCCTAACATGTAAGGATGATGGGGGAAACATGTTCAGCAGCCTCTGATGGGACATCATTTTTCAGTCAGTTGACAGATTTGAAAAACTTGCCTGAGGTATTTATTATGTTTGAACAATATTGTAAAACACCTTTGATATCCAAACTTCATGATTGCTGGCCTGAGCTCCAGGTTCATGTGATGTTTCTTGTGAAGCTGATACGCAACACAGAGCTACTTTGCATTAGAATACTCTTTGATTTAGCAGTGTGAGCAAAGTGCAGCTGTGGGGAATACCTGAGCAGAGGAATTATCTGAGTTTTCTTTTTTTTCCAAAAAAAGACAAGGTTCTTCAAAAGACAGCGAGCATTTTGTAGTGAACATTTCATAAGACGTGAACAGTATTGGCATTGTGATCCAGAGAGGGAGGAAAAACTCACAGTTCTGATTATCATGGGTTAGGGCATGGATGTATAAACTGGAGAACAGAGTCACAGCAAGGAAGTACCAGCACTGCCCCCATAAATACCTGGGGGTATTTGTGTATTTATATATCCCGTTGAATGCAAAAAACAAAGACATGTTTTCTTTCCTCAGCCACAGCAGCAGGTGCTGCTCAGCACAGGTACAGCGAGTCAATATCTAAAATAAGTTGCTGTTGCTGTTCTTGTGAGGGTCACAGGGACCTCCCAACTTGACCACTCATGAAGGCACGTCAGGGTGTGGAATCTCCCTCACTGGAGATGTTCCAGAACTGTCTGGACACACACCTATGCCACGTGCTCTGGGATGACTCTGCTTGAGCAGGGAGGTTGGACCAGATGACTCACTGCGATCTTTCCAACCTGACCCATCCTGTGATTCTGTGACTCTCAGTGGATGTCAGCCCAAGGGAACTACCAGGAGTTATTTCTTTTTTAGATAGCAGGCCACTGAGGGTCTCTGGAAAGCAAGGCAACTCTCTCCTACCTACACATGATGTGCCTGCATGAAGCTTCGTGTCTTTGAATTAGTGTTTGATGTGATAAACTCCTATCGATCCGCGTCAGTTCATGCATTTTATTTGCTCCATTCAGTGAGGAAACCTCTAATGGTCTCCAGTTTTGCTAGGGTGTATTTAATATCATAAATAAAAATAGTTAGTCCTGTTCATCAACAGTATAATCTTGGAATGAACTGCCTGGAGGATCTGAGCTCAACGTGGGTGGACAGCCCTGTGTCAAGGAAGAGCACGTGCGACTGGAAGTGTTAGCGTTGGCTCCCTCGCTGGCTGTGCAGCTGGGTGCATTTTATACTGGACAAAGGTCCTTTCTGGGAGAGGGAAAAGGGATGAGTTCATCACTCAGGGGGTGCATTCAGCAGCACACAATCCCCAGTGAGTCACTCTGAAGTGGATGGCAGGGCAGGAAATCACAGCTGTGGGCAGCGAGTGCCTCCCGTGCAGTCATCAAACACTCCCCCCACTGCCAGAAACAGCCACCCACAACAGGAGCAAGAGGAGGTTTTTGCCATCTATTTTTTCTAGGTCTGCATGGCTGAAACAAGCCCAGTATTTCTACCCCCTGTAGCTGTGCAGAGAGCTTTTCAAAACCAGTGACATGAGCAGTGTCTGCCTGGTGTGGTGACAGCTCCTGTAGGCAGCGATCAGACAGCAGCAACAGCTCTGGGATGTATGAATTGCCCAAATTAATCTTTTGGGTCAATTTGAAGCCTAAAGTTGGGAAAGGCTAATGTAGCTAATTTCACTGCTAATCAATTTAGCAGAAACGTCCATTTAATACAGTTGTGTATTAATCCTAAATAATTTCCTTGGACTTTCCCGAGGGCCTCCACTATGATGTTCTTTGATGCTGAAAGCTCTAATTTTCTCCCCTTCAGTTCTTACTTTGAATCTGCAATTCTGCATTTTCAGAAACAAAACTCTGCAGCATGCAGAACATTGATGATACAAAGCAGGATAAAATAAATTAAATTAATTGCAGTATAGATAGTGCAGTGGATACCACATTAGTTTATTTCTTTTCATGTTTAATTCTAAAAAAATCCCTGTACTGTCATTATCTCATTATTTTTCTCTGGGTGGTACTTTGCAGTCTTTCTTCAGATTTCTACTCTAGTTTTTTGGGCATACACAATTTAAGGAAAGCCTTGATTATAGTCTTATAAATAAAGTAAATGTATTTGAAGACAGGAGTAGGGATAAAATGGTAAATACAGCAAAGTCTACAGGAGGGGCAGTGATCGGATGCATTGTCTGGGCATTATTTGGGTCAGTCATCTGGATGTGGAGGGGAAAAGCTGGCAGAATACATTCCATTCATAGATGAATTTCTACTAACTGGATGTGGTAATTAATGCTGTGGTCCAGCAGACAAGGTGGTGGTTGGAAAAGCCCTCCAAGACCATCGAGTCCACCCTGTGCCCGACGCCCACCTTGTCCCCTAACCCAGAGCACTGAGCACCACATCCAGTCCTTCCTTGGGCACCTCCAGGAATGGGGACTCCACCACCTCCCTGGGCAGCCCTTTCCAGTGCTTAACAACCCTTTCAGTGAAGAAATTCCTCCTGATGTCCCACCTGAACCTCCCCCTGGCACAGCTTAAGGCCTGTCACTGGTTGCCTGGGAGGAGAGACTAATCCCCACCTTGCTACAACCTCCCTCGGAGCATGAGCAGAAATATGAACGTGTATAGCTTTGTTATCTCCCATATGCTTTTTCAGTGTTATGCAGGAATGGGTAGAGAAAGAGAGAAAATTAATTTGCTGGATGTTTGTTTTGAAGGAATTGAGATCACCTGTCAGCCTGATGAAACAGCTTATGAATCAACACTGGAAGTTTAAAGGGGAGGATGAAGTATTCTGTCCTCCCATATTACAGAAATGGGCTAAACCCAAGGAAACAAAGGGCTGGGGAACACAATGCAGCACAAAGCAAGTCTTGCAAATATTGCAGCCTGGGAGATTTCTCTTTGGATGATCAGACAGGAACAGGACAGGATGGTATGCACACACACTCTGAGCCTTAAATCCTCTCTTTTAATCTTTATCAGACACAACTATTTCCAGGGAATGAAGGCACTTGGTACAAAGGGAAGGGTGACATGACAGGAATACTTGTAAGCAGAAGCTGTCATGTGTTTTTGATCATTTTGCTGCTGTAAAGAACATCTTGATGCATCTTGTCTTTCAAGAAATAACCGTAGTTGTGTCTCTCATTCTGTCTAGTTACTTGTTAACGCTCACTTCTCCAGACCTCTGTGTTTTCCAGCTGCTACAGATGGGATAAGCTGTGGTGCCAGGCAGCCTTTCCATCTTCTGGGCTTTCCTGTGTGGAACAAGAAAATGTGTTGAGCTATAAATGGGAACACAACACGGTGCTAAATGGGAGACAACAGGGTGGGATTGTGGGGATGTTGGAGAGGTATTCGTTTATTAAGTCTCAGAAAGTGAAGTTGCAGAAACAAGCAATTTTTAAATTTTTTTATTACCCAGGAGTTCTGGAGTCTTTAAGAAAACCAGCAGAAATCAGCGTGTTCACCAATCCAATAAGCAGTTTTTTATAAACATGTCAGATGGTGACCAAAATGTGTTCAATTGCAAATGCACCCAAGGAAGCAAGAACACACCTACGAAAGAAACCACAGGCACCATCTGTCTTTATTTAGGAAGTGCAGTCTTCCCACTTCTTCCCCTTCCCTTTCCACTCCCTCCCTCTTCAAATGACTTCCAACTATCATACTGTCCTTGTATAAAGCTCTCGAGTTCTGTCAACAGGTTTCAGTGCTACAACAACAAAAAAGCATTAATTTTTTTTTCTCCCTTGTCATTGTTTATGTGAAGTCATTCGGCTGCTGAAATGACATGTCCACCATTCTCATGCTGTAAATTCCCTTTTCCCTGATAGGGAAGTGAGTTGTGGGAGACAAGGATCACAGCCGATATTTCTTAGAATGCTTATTATTCATTAAGCCGTTGTTAGGGATCAAAACAAGCCGTTGTTATTAATGGCAAATAACAATTCCCACGGCACATTCACTCTCACAGTTCACTTGCACAGTCATGGATCGTACAGCTCCCAGTTGGAGCAGCAGCTTTGAGGCCATTTGCTCGGAAGCAGAGGGTTGTACTGATGTCCTGGTGGCTCCTGTGTGCAAGTGACCTTTAACAAATGCAGCAAACTCTTGGTCCTGTGTTCATCAGTTCTTGCAGGTTCAAGAGGATCATTAGTTCTCCTGGGCTTATCACTTCTCAGGAAGCTTTCACTCTTGACCTTCTCTTTTTGGCATGCTGTTGTCTTGCACCTTCTTCTTCCATCTAAATTTATAGGCACCTACAGTACCCACTCACATGAAAAGGGCCTTTATGATGCTGAAGATTTACATTGTAAAGTTTACTGTGTATTTTATTAACATTAAGAGGCAGTACATTAATGACATGCAAGTAAAAAGAAGTAGTGGTAGTTATCACATCCATCCATCCATCACTTAATGCCAAACACTGCTGCAAATGAGGAGCACAAGCTCACAAAGCATTTCTTCAAGCTGTGCCGTGTCAGTTAAGTTTCTGCAGGTTTGCACAAGATCAACCCGCTGACTGCTTTCTGCAAGGGACTGGAACTGTTCTGGATGAAATGGTCAGAGCAAACAGACCCACCATTATGTCAGCACTTTTCTCCTTCCTCCTTTTTAAGGGTTAAAATATAAGAATTGATGTGAAAAGCCTGGCATAAGCAAAACCACCCTCCCTACCTTGATGATACTCAAATACTGAAAGTTTGAAAAAATTGTGACTACACAGAAGAACACTGTAATTATCCTCTGTTTACTATGGAATGTGGACTACTTTTGCATCTATACCACTCCCGTAATTTTTACCCCTGTACTTGGCACTGGTGAGGCTGCACTTGGAATCCTGTGTTCAGTTTTGGGTCTCTCCCTACAACAAAGACATTGAGATGCTGGAGCAATGTCCAGAGAAGGGCAACAAAGCTGGGGAAGGGGCACAAGTTTGATGAGGAGCAGCTGAGGGAGCTGGGGCGGCTCAACCTGAAGAAAAGGAGGCTCAGGGGAGACCTTCTTGCTTTCTACAACTACCTGGCAAGAGGTCGTAGCTGGGTGAGTGTCAGTCTTTTCTCCAAGGAAACAAGTGTCACGACAGGACAAAATGGCCTCAAGTTGCACCAGGGGAGGTTTAGATTAGATATTAGAGAAAATTTCTTCACGGAAGGGGTTGTCAAACTTTGCAACAAGCCGCACAGGGAAGTGGCGAAGTCACCGTCCCTGGAACTGTTCAAAGAACATGTGGATATGGCACTTGAGGACAGGGTTTAGTGGTGAACGAGGTGGTGGTGCTCAGTTGATGGTTGGATTTGATGATCTTAGAAGTATTTTCCAACCT
>VZRE01006386.1:0-153484 GCA_013396775.1 Cephalopterus ornatus | reverse complement strand
GAAGGTCTAAAATTAAAACCACTACACCAGCTCTGTGGGCAGCATCATATGGAGTTATTATTTCTGAAGAATTTAATAATAAAAGAACATGCAAACCCCACTCACAATCATAAAAATTTACCATGGATGCTGAAGTCCACTATATGGCAGAGACTGTACATTATTTCCATGCTAAACTCTTACAAGGTGTCAAATGCCACAGAGCTAGCTCTGTCTGAAACATCTTGTAAACCTGAAAAATCAATGTCCTCGATTGTTTCTTTATTGGCCTTGATCTTGCCATCTCCTGAAATAGCGTGGTAGGATTTGCCATCTTTTTAATGGGCCTGCAGCTACATTCAAGTAGCTGTTGTGTTGATTGTTTGAAGGGAGGGGACCAAACTCCCAGTCCTGTAGAAGACCGATACTCCTGCTGTTGATTTGATGTAGTTAACATCATGCTGTATTGAGAGTAGAGAGTAGTGTGGGATGTCTTCAGACGGTCTTCATCACAAGATTGGAAGCAGTGTTTCTGATTAAGCCACTGTCCCACCTTTTGCAGGCCTCCTAGTTCCTCCTGCGTTTCATATTCCCCACCGTGCAGTGCCAGCGGAAGTCCTAATCTAATTAATATATAAGAATAATGAAAGTGATTCATTAGGTGGGATTTTGTCATTTTATCTGAACTCATTTGTGGAAGACAGTATTGCAGTATAGTAGTTGCCAGGTTAAATTGTCTGCTGCCTACGTTAAAATGTGATGTATTTGAAACCTCATCTCAGAGCAAAACTCACCTCCTTGTGGAGAAGGAAATAAAATGGCTGGAGTTTGAGCCCTGGTTCACTCAGACTGCCCCTCGCTGTTGGTACGGTGCGTGGGTCAGACGTGTATGTGCATTTCTCACTCCCTGTGTAAGGCCAATCCATTTGGTGTTTCACAGAGGGACTTTTCCCAGTGGCCACAAATGTCTGCCTGGCAAGGTGGCTTTAAAGAGAGAGGAGGAAGCGAGTTCCAGTCCCAGAACTCAGTGTGCACAAAACCAAATGACTAATGTGGCAGGAGGGCTCACATTGCTCAGGTGTTGGAGAGGCACAGTGCTGCAGTTATCCTAAAAGTGCAGATGGTTTGGGGATGAGTGGCTGTTAGCAGTATGATATTTTAAAATAGATACTTTCCTCCTATTATTTGTGGTCAAAAACGAGAAAAAGAAATCGGGAGCAATTTTTCCTTTCAAGTTTAGCACTGTCAGTTGGATTTGTGTTGATTCAAGTGCTCTTCCTCAGTGACCTTCATCCCCCCAATGCCTGTGAGATGTGAAAGATGCTGTTGACACAAGCTCAAGCTCCCTTAGCGCATATCCCAGGCAGCACTTTAACATGGCATGTTTGATGCTGCATATTTCTGTCTCACCAAAAAGTGGCAGTGAAAATTATTGCATTCATCTGGGAAAGGGAATGGAGCAGGATGAAAGCCATAGCAAACAGTGCTGTTTTCCCTTTCTTCCCTGTCCTTGGTCTGTACCACACCACCTCTGAATGCAGGAGGCAAAACAGAGAGGTCTGGGCACTTAAAACAATACTTAGGAATGTTTCCCTCCAAAAAAATAAGGCCTAAAATTAAACCGTAAGATGCACAATGGGAAAACAATTCCAGGTCTTTATTTGCAGAAGCAACAGCTTCTGCATTTGTACCAAGAAACCAGCTTATACACACTGAAATGTGATTGCAAAATAGTACTAGATATAGTACTAACCCTCCCCATTCATATTTGTCTTACTGTGCTTTCCTCAAGTGCCTTACACTGCCAGAAAAATCTGGAGGAAAAAGAAAACACCCTGTGTTGCTCCACACACATATCAGGGCCACTGCAGATCTCCTTAACGCATTTGTTGCCAAATCAGCAGGAACTAAGGAAATGAGGTTTGAAAAGGCAGTACTAGGAAAAGTATAGGATTAATTTTTTTAATTGCACATTTGGATCTTTTTATTCTTTGGTTAAGAATAGGTCTGCCTCACACAGTGACTGGTGTTAGCTATGCCATGGTTCGTTGTGCCTTATGCAGAGGCATCCAACAGACAGGTGCTGTGCAGCAACGCACCTTGTCATTTCTCTGTCATTACAAGTGTGAGCTCATCTCTGTCTTTTGCAGAGTTTTCTTCTGTCCCTTTCTATTTCTGAGGACCTCGGTACTCCATATCAAAGACATACACTTGGTGTTTTGGGGGAATGTGATGATCCCTTGTGCTACAACTCCTTGCACAGCGGGTAGGGGAGCACCTGTGGTGTTTCTGTAGATGGTGGGGGACGTGCAGTACCCAGAGCAGTTGCTCTGCTCCTTGGCCTGCCAGCTAATGGGAGAGATTGGGGGAACACAGCCCCCTTCAGCTGTGCTTGTGCTCTCTGAAGAGGCCGCTCTCTGTGGGGCTGTCCCTACTGCTTATGCTGGTTTCAGGCTGATTGAGCCAAGGTGGCTGGAGCAGTTTTAGGAAGGTGGTGGTTACTGTTCCTCAGGCCTGAGAGAAATCTGGGAGCATTTGTGTGAATCATACAGGTGTAACAAGTCACTGAAGGCAGCTGGAGCCCCAGCCAGGAGGAAAGGCTAAGAGAATTGGGATTTTTCAGCTTGGAGAAGAGAAGGCTTCATAGTAACCTGACTGTGGCCTTCCAGTACATGAATGGAGAAACATGGAGAGAGACTATTTACGAGGGTCTGGAGTGACAGGACAAGGGGGAATGGCTTCACACTGACAGAGAATAGACTTAGATGAGATATGAAATAAAAAATTCTTCCCTTTGAGGGTGGTGAGGCCCTGGCACAGGTTGCCCAGAGAAGCTGTGGATGCCCCATCCCCGGAATTGTTCAAGGCCAGGTTGGATGGGACTCTGAGAAACCTGATCTAGTGGAAGGTGTCCCTGCCCATGGCAGGGGGATTGGAATGAGATGATCTTTAAGGTCAACCTAAGCCTTCCATGATTCTATTACAAGAGACAGAGCTGATCCAGAGGGAAACGTGCCCTGCTTCCTGCTGCACATGAGTGGTAGGGCTCCTCTTTGTCAGAGTGAGAAAATAATAAAGACAACGGAAAGCTCTGCTCTCAGTTTGCAAAGTCAAAAATGGCTGCTTGGAGCTCGTTGCTTCTCCACTTCTTGTTTCCTTTGGTCTGTTATCTGTGTTATCAATACCTGTTACTGCTCCTCTGTTTTCACTCCACAGATGCTGCAAGTGAAGTGCAAAGTTTTGTGCTTTGAAGGTTGTCATATTTTTTTCTTTTTATGGGATGAAATAACTCTGTCAAATAAGAGTTAGCAAAGGGCCAGGTTCTCAGTTCTCACTCTCCTTGGAAGTCCTTTTAGCAGAACAAGCCGAGCATCATCTCCTCTGAAACAGTGGGGCGTAAAGAAACGCTCTTGTAAGGAAAGCTGAGATTAGTGCAACCAAGGGCAGGGAAGGAGGAGGACATCCCCCTTGCGGGTAATGTGTGGAAATTAAGTAAGGCTGCAGAAACAGGGAGCCTTTGGAATAGCTTGGCCAGCTGGAAAGCTTCAGAGCTCCTGGGTGCTGCCATCTACTGTGGAAACCTGCCCACAGCTGGGGCCATGGTACATTCCTGCCTTCCAAGCACGGGAACTGAAATCGAATGTGCATTTTTGTATGTGTGCCGTCTAAATAACAGCTCTGCTGGGTGAAGTACTGAAATAATTTCCCAGGCCAGCTGGTAGGAAATCATGGTTATAAGTCTATCAGGGAATTACAGTTTAATCGCAGCCTATAGTAGAAAGACTGCACTTCAGTTTAGTATTTTACATGAAAGGCTGCTATTGAAAAAATGTTACTCCCACTTCAATAGATCTTTGCTGCCAACTGCAAGCAGTTTCGTCTCTGTTGAGCTGGCAGAGTTCATTGTTGACAGACTAAGAACTGGCATTAAAATGTGTGACAGTGCATTAAGGAAACACACTAAAGGGGATTTTTAAAACAGTCAAAGAGAGGCAGACAGAGGGGCAGCAAAAAGGAGAGCAGGCAGGAGAGCTGAATCCTGCCTTGGGGTGTGGGATGGCAGGGAAGAGGGGAAGGAATCACGCTTTTTTCCCTTTGGAGAGATGTTTTATAAGTGGCTAGCAAACATTGATGGCATTCTTCTGCCAGCCAGACAGCAAATAACTTAAGCAAAGGAAGGGTACAGAGCATCTCATGTGGGCCTCTCAAGCCCTGTGAGAACTGGTAGGTCTTTTTGTTTGCCTAATTAACTGAAGTGATGACTTCTGCCAGTCATCCTACGAAAGCTCACGAGGCTTCTGAGGACCCCTCCCCACTAAATAGTGGCAATTACCATGGTCCCACTCAGAACTCAGGGCAAGGGGAGAAGAGAAGGCCATTTGAGATAAGTAATTTCTGACACGTTACCTTTCCTGCTGACTTGCTCAGCCTTTAAATTCTCTGTTTCTGAGTTCATTTGTGAATGACAGCTCAAAACCAGAAAAGAAAAAAAAAAAAATGGAAGGAGGGACGCAAAAAAATTCCCCACCCAATATTCTTTGTGTTGCTGGAAATTGGTTGTGAGCCCTGAGTTGCTAAATACAAAGTAAGAAAGAAAAACATACTTTACAGGATAAAGATGAAAAGAAAGTCTACATTTTTCCTAATTTGTACTTTAGTAAATATAGCATAAATAAGGCCATGGAAGGCTCTTCTGCTAATTTTCTCTGTGGCTCAAAAACCGAGGGCTATTTGTAACTATGTCTCTTAAAAAAGTCCTTTTCTTTTGACACCTCAGGCTTCAGGGTTTCTGAAGTAGTTTCTTTTAAGTTTTGCTCCCTGGAAGCTTTCCCAGTCACTGTTTATTTGTGAACAGCCTCACTGGATCTTGTGGAACAGGGTGCTCAAGGAAAGAGGTGAGCAGCTGTTCAAAATACAGGTTGGCAGGCAGAGTCAGCTCAGGGCCAGAACAGGGTATTTTTTTACTAATAAATTAACTTCTCATGTAGTGTGGCAATCTCCTTGTACAAACTCTTGCTTTTTCTGGAGAAAGTCTCTATGCTAATTCCATTATCCATCTTCCATGAAAAGTAACGTCCAGAAATTGGTCAGGGCTGCAGAATTTTATTTTCTGTCCAGTAGGGAATGGATTTCGTTCCGTGATTTCAGTTGATCTTATATCCATGCTGGAATTGCAGTCACATGCCTTCTCTTTGAGTCTTGGAAGCTGGGTGTGATCAGCCTCTTTGACCATGGTACAACTAGAGAGAACTGGAATCAGGATGGAGGGTGAAGCTTCAGCCATGCAGTGGTCAGCCCTGGCAGAGCTCACATTTCTGTAGGAATTGGGTTTTGTTAGAAAACACCAGTTTCATGACGTGCTTTCTCTTCTCCTTCCTAGCAGATCCAACTGTGTTCCTGCCAGGTTACTCTGAGGTGCTTATGTATGCATCTTCAAATTGTTAGTGATCTCCAGCTGGCCGTTAAGTAGAAGCAGAAGTTGCTGGAGGTTTAATTGGGCTAATTGAAGCTAATTGAGCTGTGGTACCACAGTGGTCACTGGCAGACATGATCAGTACCTGAAACTCTGATACCTATCCAGTAGGGATTTAAGTTTCTTGATGCCCATCTTCCTGGAGTCTTCGCCAAAGGGATAGAGGCAAGATGTGGACAGTCCAGATGCAGTTTGGATAGCCAGCACAGATGCCTAAAGCAGAGAAGATGCTTGGTCCCTTACACAGCAATGCTCTCTAATGCTTTTCGTCACTGGAGGTACAGTCAGGCTTGATAAATTTTATAAGGGGTGAAGTCTTGAGGTAAAATCCACTGCGACCTTGCCAGCAAGTATCCAGCAGCCATGCAGAATTTGAGAATTTTTTTATTTTCAAATACTGATCTGTCAAAGCTGAACCTGATAATTATGCAGTGTTTGAAAGTCAGTGTAAAGGTATATTATGCTTCCTCTCAGCAGTTCTCGTCTTTCTCACTTTACTCACTTTAATCCAAAGGCCATGGGAGTTGATAAGTTTTCATTGATGATGGGCTGGGTTCTCAAGAAATTTTCTATGTCACAGTAAACATTTCGTATTTGCTTTTTTGCATCTTTGTATATGAAAAAAAATTATTCAGTGAGTTATTGGGAATGGTCATTGTTGCTTCAGATATTACTGGTAGAATCGGTTAATCAGCAAAGATACATGCAAGAAGCTTTTTCCGTTCTATCTCCTGAAGAAGCCTGTCCTGCAGCTTTTTTTGGCTAGTTCCCACCACTTCAAAATGTGAAATATCACAGTTTGTGTCACAGATTCTGAAAATTAAAACAAAAAAAAAGCTCTGCCTTTTCACAGTCCGATACATGTGTACAGAGCATTCATCCACATCATCTGAAGCTTCCTAAATTTCCTAGTTGACAGGCGAACTTATTATCTCTGAAGTGCCACATATGCATTTGCTGAACTTTAAATGCTCCTTTTTGGAAATGTAGGCTTGCAGTTTCTAAGTTATGGAACATGTCTCATGCTTCAGTTTGAGATTCAAAAGCCCTTGGGTCAAAATGCTCTTAATTAAGTCTGTTCATACCTTTCAAAATCCCATCCATCTTAGGTCTGTATTATTATAGATGTGCTCTGGGTTTATTGATTTGGCTTCTGTTGTGAAAGTAGGGCCCAAACTAGAAATGACTCCACATCTTCATCAAAACTTTTCCTACCTTGAAGAGCTATTTGGGATTAGAATCCCATTCCATGCTCATTACAGAAATAGGTGTTTTCTGCACTCTTCAGAGCTGACATTTCCCTGAAATTTGTCAAATTAAGGTAAAGGGATGTGGTTTGAACTCATTGTTGGGACAGTTTTAAGGGCTTCATTCTTCTGCAGGCAGATGTGATGCAGTGAATTTCAGTGGGTTTAGAGCAGGAGAAGGAAAAATTAATTTCCTACCAAATCTGATCTTTACCAGAATCTTACGTTAGCAACTGACTTGTCTGGTTTGTACTTTATACCTTTGCGCTAAGATTTGTATTTACAGTGTCATTATGCACAAAGTCTTCCAGAGAGAATTTTTTTTATTTCTTTCTCATAATTAAAACAGTAGGAATTAATGATGAACTGGGGAGGCTTGCTGTTTCTGCAGTAATGAACTGAACTGCTTTCAGTGGCTGAGGGAAAAAAAGGTTAATACAGTGATTATTTTGGTCTGAACCAAGTCCTGTCCTAAAAGATAAAAGTATTAAAATTGCATTAGACATGTAAAAATTGCAAACTAGAACAGTAAACACATTGCAGCTGTGTAAGTGGTATAGCTTTGATTCTAATGCTCACTAATTGCAAGAGAAAACATGGTAATTTCTTTCAAAATTCATCTTTTTCTGTTTTCTTCTCACTTAGGAATGTTTAAATAAAAGTTACTGGCTCTGCTGAACCACATCCCTCTGCCCCAAACAGCAAATTCTCCCCCTGCCTTTCATTTGCAATTCTTCAGCTCTCAGCGTTCCCAGAGGGACCAATGCTTCTCAGAGGGATAAGCAGGCGGAGAGCTTTCTGCAATAGAAAGCCCAGCAGAGTGGCAGAACCAGGACTCTGGGTGCCCAGTGTAGGAGAGCGCACCAAACGTTTTGGAATTTTGGAATTTGGAAAAACCCCTTTCCAGGGGCTGTGATTGCCCTGCTTGTCTCACCGGGGAATAACAGCTCACTGTGAAGTCTGGGCTCATGTCTGAGAAACCTTATAACTGTTGGCAGCTCAGGCTGTCTGTATTTAACATTTTGTCCCTTTTGTTTCTGCAAAGTATTCATATCCCCCTCTCCCAAGAAGAGTGGGAGTGACTGTTGTGTCACAGTGCCTTTGGAACCACAGGAACATGAAAAGACTGAGTATCAGTAACGATTGACCTACATGATCACCAAAAACTGAGATCTGTTATGCGTTTCTATGAGCCTAGCAGAGGGATAACGTGTTCCAAGTTTTTCTTTAATGATTTTTAGTTAATTCAGGAATATATGAAAAAGTCCTCCTTCCTTGGAGTCAATCCTTGACTTCCCTCTGCTTTGGATCCAATGCAGAATCCATCATTCTCAGGTTTTCCTAAAAGTCTTGTTCTAACTTTCTTTGTCCCTTTTCCTGCATGTCATTGTGTAGCATCCCTTAGTCTGATTCAGACATCCAGTTGGCATTCAGGTGGTTCCCTTTTTTCTTTTTGACCCTGCAGGAGCCATCTGGGCTTCCTGGCTGGGTTCCTGGAGGTGGCCTCTCTTCTCCAGCCACCTCATCCATTCAGTTCTCACTCTCATACTGAATGAAAGCTGGTTTTCATTCCCACTTGGTCCCCCATTGTTTCACACAACTCCTGGAATCGTATTATTCATTCTCCTTTGCCGCTCTTAATTCTCTCATAAGAAATGTGCAAACCCAACTTCCTGCTTAAAATACACACATTGGGATGTTTCCAAAACATGTGTTGTTTGCTAGGCCAGCTGCTTATTGTGATGTGCCTGTTGTTTGTTCAACACATACCAAGACTCTGCTGTTTGGGTGTTGAAAATGTAAACATATACATTAATATTGGCCTGGGATCATATTTTCCTTGGCAGATGAAGGCTACCTAGCTTGGTGGGGCCAGGAGATATACGTTATATAATGATAGTATGAATACTGTAGTATAAATTATAATAGGTTTAAAAGATGAACTGAACTTTTAGACTTTTCAGGAAGAAGTTTAAGAGTCAGATGTTTGGGGAATGTCTTTCTCTAAATCTTCTTGAACCTCCACCCTGTTGCCCGTGGTTGTGCTGTAAACCACCGTTCCTCAGGATATTCTGAAGTCTCCAGCTCCAGTCAGACTCTATAAGCTTTTCTGATTTCATTTAAAGCAAAATCAAAGAGTGAGTGAGCCTGCATACAGGGTTAAAATATACTCTAATGTCTCAGAGGCCAAAAAGCAAGTAAGAACAGAACCCAGTAAGTATTTGTAATTTAATTTTAATTTTTTTTTTCTTGAGAGAGAGACTTTGGCCTTGATTTTTGAGTGTTTGAGGTTGGTATACTGTGTCTGTTGACTGTAATTGTGCTGCAGAGCAGGACATGAAATTTGTCTGTATGATAGGTGTATTGGTGAACCTCCCAGAGTACTGAGGGACTTCTTTCTATGACAGTCTGCCTTCTGGGGAATTACAGTGTTGCTGCACTTACAGAAAAGATGGGAAAGATATCCCTGGCTTGCTGACCTGGATGTGCCAGCGTGGCACTGTGCTGGTGGTCCCATTTGTGGCATGAAGGTGCTCCAGTATAGTCTCTCTCCAGAACAGCAGCTCACAGTCCAGCAGAAGCAGATGGTAGCTACCTGTGTGAGGTTTGCCATGCAGAAAATAAGGCCCGAAGTGTATTTATGTAGTTCAGGCTTTTCTCCCCCCCCAGGACAGGGCTGGATGGTTCCTTAAACCTCTTTTAAAAAAAGGAAGGGAAGTTATTTTCCCGTAAAAGAAAGATATGTGTAAGGGCTTGAGTTTTCTTAGAACTTTTTGGACTTTAGGCTGGTTTTCTATGGAAATTAGCCTTATTGAAATCTCTGTGTCTGTCTTCAGTTTCGCTTGCAAGAGCTTCTCAAAATGTTGGTTAAATTTATTCAGATTTGACAGGGGAGAAAAGGTCTCAAAGACATTATATTTGTATGAGTTTCATAAAAATAGGAATCTAGATAGATGAGACTGTGATTAGTACTCCTGCTAAAGGAAAAAAAAAAAGGCACTCTAGGTTCAACCACGTTATTAAACAGCTGAGAGTCCGTGCAGGAGGCTGTCAGAGAAAACCTGCCTTCAGGCTGTCTTGGAGAGTCTTACCTGCTCCTGTTTCCACTTCTTTTGCCACACAGATTGCCCAGCATCCTCGTGGTAAGAGCAGGAAAGTAAAATGAACCTGTGCCTTTTTTTCCTGGAAATACTTGGATTAAGATTTAGAGCAGGATAGCGGTGCACCTGCAGCATCAGCATGACACATCGGGACCTTCAG
This sequence comes from Cephalopterus ornatus, assembly GCA_013396775.1. Taxonomy (NCBI): domain Eukaryota; kingdom Metazoa; phylum Chordata; class Aves; order Passeriformes; family Cotingidae; genus Cephalopterus; species Cephalopterus ornatus. The sequence continues at coordinate 143,524 of VZRE01006386.1, read as the reverse complement.
AGGGCTCAGTGTTGGACAGCTGCCTAATTCTCCCAAAACTAACTGATCTTCGGCCCTCTACGGTTCACAGGGGGCTTGTGGTTGGTTTTGGCAGAGGTCCTTGAAGAGGAGTAAATTAATCTGTGGGAAGCTTAATGAAGCCTTTTTGTGGCTGGGGGTGTCGTCATTGCTACCAGATAAGCTCTGCAGGTCAGAGCCCTGCTGCAGACAGGAAGCACGTGCAGGAATGTGCAGGTCAGTGGGAACCTGTGACCTGCCTATGGGACTCCGAAGTGCAGCAGGGCACTAAACAGGACTGACCAGCTTGCTCCAGATGCAGTGTCCTGGCTTGCTGCTGTGGTATTTCCAGCTTATGGCTTCTTCCACAGCTGCATATGAGGCGAAAAGAGCTGTGCTGCATCTAGCCTTGGCCTTTGCTTCATAGACAGCTTAGGCTTTCCTGAGGTTCATGACCCACCCTGCACTTCCAGCCTCAGTTAGTGAGGGAAAACCGGGCTTGGTTGTGTCCTTACCATTCTTGAGTACCTACTGTCCATAAGGGACCATAGTTATCATTGATTTGGGGCCAGGTAGTCTTCAGCGCCTCATGGGCAATGTCAAGTGAGGCAATGTCACAGAAATTCCCACATGAACGACAAATCTCTCAGTAGTTTTTCTGAAGAAATGGTCTTTCTGACCCCATTACCAGTAGCTCTGTATCTGCCCTTCAGCAGTTCAAGGAAAGATGATCCTGCATCCCATGGGTAGTGGTGTGCTGGTCTGCAGCTTCCCAGAGTAGGTGCAGGAAGCCCTAATTGTGTAAATAGGGCTGCATTCTTTCTTCTGTAGAACTTCACGGAATTTGTGATCAATGAGGCCCCCTGGAGCTCTTTAGAAAAGCAGTTTTGTGAGCAGTAGAGCTGCTGAGAGCTGGTTGCCTATGATTTATGTTTCGTGATTAGGTTATCTGGAATTTAATATGTTCCTAGTGCTAGTTAAAATATCCTCAATAATATCTCTCTCGTACATAGAGTCTCTAGTGCCTAAGAGAGACTGTGATCACAATGGCAGGAAAACTATTACAGCCTTTCTCCTGTCCTTGTCCAGCTGCTTTGAGGAAACTCATAAGAATGGAAAACTTTTGAGGGAAGTGTAGTGCAAAATCAGACTGAAAACACTCAAAAGCATCAAAAATTCTTAGAGAGGGACAGACAGAAAGATAAATATGCACATGTCACAAGTGCATCATCCTGATTTCTTAGGGACCCAAGGTAAAAATACATGAAGTGGCAAAAAAACATAAATATCAATTCAAATGAAACCAGGGAATGGTCACGTCTGAGCTCTCGTGATGTAAAAGAATTGCAGCCTTCGTATGCCAGCTCAGCCCACTGGTGGGACTCTTAGCAGATTCAGTACAGAAGCTCTTAGTTCCATTCATTCTGTTATGTGCTTGGCTAGAAATTTATAAATGAATTGTAATGTTTCTGGAATCTGGGATTGGAGATGCTGTGTGTGCTGTTGGGCTAAAAATAATTTTATAATGGTGTGATCTGGGGAGGTTGTGCAAGTTTTCTGGAGAGGCAGAGCCAGAATTATGTATGGGTGTCCTATGTTCTAGTAATAATATCACAGGCAAGAAGCTGGTTCATAGTGTCCATATGTGATCCCAGGCATCCTCATCCATCTCAGTGCCTCTGGAAAGGAGTCCTTTCCATCACAGTCCATACCACTTGATGAATGGGCAGCTTTTATGGACCTGATTGTTTTACGCTGTCCCCAGAGACAGCTTGGTTCTCCCTGCCTTGCTCCCGAAGAACCTTTCCTGTAAAGACCTTTTTAAAGGTATTTCTGTAGGAGGGTCATGTTGTGCCTGTGCCTGTGTTTTAATCAGTGTGTTTCAGTCAAGGTAGAGAAATATTTTGAGCCTGGTGCCAGTTAGTTTTAATTGAAGAGAAGGGAGAAAAAAGCATGATTGGGTCCTTGGGGAAATGGTGAGCTTCTACAGCTGAGCCTTTGAAATAGCTCAGCTGTTTTAAAGAGAAGGGAAAGAACTGTGAATGAAGCAGGCAAGAGATGGAGGAACAGCTGAAAAATGCTAACGAAGAGAGCGTGGAAACTGTGCTTGGAGATTTCTCATATGTTTGGATCTGATCCAGATGAACTAAAATCAACATGAGACTTTTCTACCCACTGCAATGATTTTACTGTTAGCAGACCCTTTTTCGAATCTTCTCATTCAATACTGAGAAGAAGACAGTTCCTGTGTCTATAGGGCAATTTGTCAAAAGCGATTGTGGCTATACTGTACATTGGCAGTCCTGGAGCAATAGTCTCAAGCACGAAAATGCTGCCACAGACCTGCAGGAAGAACAGGGACAGCTTTTTTGGCAGGGTGTTAGTGCCTGGTTCCCAGAAGGTCTTGGTCATAGGCTAGAGGAAGAGGTTGAAACCTGTTACTTTGACTACTGTGGGCGATGTCTCCATGTGTATTCCATAGCCAGGGCTATCAGTGTGACATTGCAAATCATTGTAAAATTCATGGCTGTAGAGTTGAGAGGCAAAAAGCAAGTGATCACAGCTGGGGAGAAAGTTCAAGTGTGAGTCTTCTCAAAGAAGGCTTGGGGTTTTAGAGGAGGCCAGGGGTGTTAGGTTTCTTCCACTTCCCCTGTGAATTACTTTGCCAATGGTTAAAATCCATCTCAATCTGATTTGCATGTTCCAGCTGCATGCTGTGCAGTAGTAGCAGCAGCACTGATCCAAGGCTCGAACCTGTCTCACTTGTAATTAATGAAAAAACTCCCTTTAAGTTCAGAAAATCAGGAATTGAGTCTTAAGACATTTGAAATGTTACCGTCATTGGAAATACACCTGCCCTGATTCTTCTTTGTTCTACTCAAGTCACCTGCTTCAGCTCAGCAGCTCTCAAAATTTCTTATATATTCACCACCCACATGCTCAGATCTTGAGATGTCAAAGTCATGAGTATTTTTCTTTCTTTTTGAATAAATCATGGCATCCCTGGCTCCAGAGACAGCCTGACAAAAATGTAGCTGTAACTGAAGTATTTGCTGTAGCTGGAAAGTGTACAGAGATCAATTAAAATAGCCAGTTCTTGCTCACTGGGAAGTTTCTCAGATTTGGGAAATAAAACCTCCAGTGCCGTGCTCCACCTTAAAAGTAAATGGATTTCAAAAGCTTGAGCAAAACCACATTCAGAAATTTCCAGGATATATACGAAAAGAAGACATCAGTTTTGTTTTGAGGCTACAATGAAGGTTTCTTTTCAAGCATTTACAACTTCAGAAGTAGTTTCTCCCCTGTGTAGGACTGTGATCCCTTGGTAGAACTGTAGAACCACTTTACAGAAAGAGTGAACCAATGCACAGCACAAACTATTACTGCAGTCAGTGCTCCATAATTATCTGAGTCCTGTAATTCTACCTAAAGGGTAGAATTATACTTTATTTTGTGTGAGTAATCTGTAAGAGAGTAATACAAGGGCTTGTATAAACTTGCCTTGGATGCATCATCCCAACATCTCCATGGAATCCTGGGGGACACAGAAGCAGAGAAGGGGACAGACCGTGCACCCCGGTGCAGTGGGCAGTGCTCAGCTGTCCTCCACTTGGCCAGGGCAAAGTCCCTGGCTGTTGTTTCCATTCTCTCAAGGAGCACATGGACCTTTCATATATTCTTGGATAATTTATCTGTGTTACAAACATCCTCCCCGGCATCATGGAGTGAAAAGGAAAAGGTGGCAGGGTGTATTTAATGATACCCACACACACACTGAAGGCAGGGAACGGGTGGGACACGGTGGCAGTTTGACTCACACTGTGTGGGCTCTCCCTGTCAACACGGCGATGCTCTGAACCATTAATAATAATGTGACGGTTTAGCTGGGGGGAAATAAGAGTCTCTTGAAACCACATTTCTGTCTTCCACTCACCCCACTCCAGCATTCAGCTAGATTTATTGAATAAGGTTAATGGATTATTTAGCAGGTTTCTCCAGCCATTATCAGTGAGCACACTCTGTTTATGTGGCTGGCCTCTCCTGTTCTGTCAGCTGTCATAAGCTTCTCAATTAGAAAAGGGGAAAAAAAAATATGAAATAGGTAACTATGGTTACCTGTGATGTGGGTTTTTAAGAAGTGCTCAGAAACCTAGTGGCAGCAGAGTTTGGAAGTTCAAACCGTTAATTTATTCAAGGAGTCTCTTGAATCAGAGTACCAAAAGCATTTAGAATAAATTCAGAATATTTTCTGTTGTAGAACAATATTGTAGTTCAAAGCAGAAGCCATTGTACAGACCAGCTGCTTGCTCTGCTCATATGAGAAAATAGTAGCAAGAGAGGGTAAATACGCCCTTGTTCCATTTTTTCCTTCAGAGTCCAGTGGCCCTCACCATGGAATAGCTTGTGAAGGCAAGCTAGGAGAAGTAGCACTTTCATTGTCCTGTTGTGTTCCTATTTACACTGAAATGATGATTTTAAAAGTGGTCATACAGAGCCCTGAAGCTGTGTGTGCTTCAGAGGCATCTTTCAAATAGAGGTGCCTACCTCAGAAATTCAGCGCCAACCATGCTGTTTGCTGAGAAAAGAAAAATAAAATCCTCCACGTGTAATTTAATGAGAACACAGGATAATGCTAACAGCTTTTAATCGGGCCAAAAGTGCCCTTTTTTTCCTTGTGTCTTGAGGTCAAAAATTTCAACCTTTAAGTGTTTCAGGCGGATCAGTGAAATTATGTACATATTTGCCTTTTGTGAAACAGGGAGCTGCTCTGGGCTTTTCCTGTGGGATTTTCATCTGAGCACACAAGATAGTACCACCACAGTGCTTTCTGTCTGCTCTGTGGGCACTGCCCAAGAGAAGGGGAGATTAAGTGCAGCTGTCCAAACACATCTGAACCAGGCAAGTACACAGAGTACAGGAAAGACCTGTTTTGTCACATATTACATTATCATAACATGCAGCAACAGAAGGTGAACACTGGAAAACCTTGCATCCAGTGCACGATGTGTCAGTTCATCTCCACACTTCCAGTGGAAAATTATCTGCTATTGGGTCAGTACTCATTTCTCAAGAAAGCTGTCTGAAAAAAAGGGTGTTTGTAACTTGAGGGAAGATATTGGACTTATCCCTATGTTAGATGTTTGCTGGATCCCATCTTCACAAAGGTGATTTTGCTTTGCCGTAAGACCATTTTCTAGAAGGCCAGCACAGTAACTCCGAAGCCTCTAAATGCTTACCCAAATTCCTCCTGTTTAGCTGTCTTGACACAAATAACATATAATTTATTAAAGATCCGTAAATTTGGGAATATTGCAGTTCAGTCAGATGCAGGGCATAGCCAAGCAAGGCCAGAGTTCTTATGGAATGGTTTGGAGTGCTGGAGAATTTCCAGTGTGTTTGCCCTGGGGCTGTGTTCATTCTGAACCTGAGGGAAGGCTGTGCTTGTATCTGTTAATCTGGAGGTTCCTTATTAATAGGCTGCACACTTCATTGATTTTTAATTAATTTCTGAAGAGACACAGAGGATAAGTGCTGCAGCCCACAGACATCTCTGTACTTATTGCAGTCCACATCTCTATTGATTGCCTGCCTAAGGAGCAGAAGTAATCCATTTTAAATACACTTTCTTGGAGAGAGTGAATGCACTACACAATACACTCTCTGGGTTGTAATTGCATTGGCAAGAGGTCAGTGGCTGGGGTGAGGAAGAAGTAGTCCATTGTTCAAATATGCTGCTGACCTCCAAGCAGGAAAGCCAAGTGATCTCCCTCGTGGACAGTTTGGACCTACAGAGTTGCACTGGGAATTCCCTTATACGATGCATTTAACCTGCCTGCCTCTTCAGAGGAAGGACCTGGAGCTGGTCTAACCGCAGCAATTAATCTAAGGGAAAAGAATAGCATTCAAAAAGCCTGTACAAATTGATACCTCTCTCTTTGGTTGCCACTTTGAAAAGCATCAAACACTTTCCAAGGGGATGTGATCCACTGGGAGCTGAAACCTGAAGTCTCTGAGCACTCCCCAAATCAGAGGACAGGTATGTTCTTCCTGCTGGCATGTGTAGCACAGATTACTATGATTTGCTTTTGAAACAGCAATTCACAGCCTTTGCCATAAGGACTGTGTTCCTGCCAGCCTCTTAACTGTAGTTACTTTGCAGTGAGTGTTTATTGCCCAGCAAGGAGACTTTTGCAGTAATAAATTTGGTATTTAGGCAGTTCTTATTTAAAGGCTTCTTTCAGAGAAAAAAGCGTTGACAACAGGTAGCTGCAGTTGCAGCCAAAACTATGCCAAGTGTTTCTGTGCTTTCTGGACAGAGGTGAGTTGTGACAGCATTAGTGGGCACAGCAGGTGGGAGATCCTGAAATCCTGGCTCACAGAGCCCAGGCCCTGTGGTACGTCTGGGGAAGGGCATCCCTGCTGTGGAAATGAGTCTGAACGGTCGGGCTTTTCCTTACACAGGGTCCTCAGTAGATTTCTGCCTTGCTTTTTTTCTCCACCCATGTGGGGCGGTGCATCTAAAGGACAGTCTCCTGCAAACACCTGACTGGTTTGTGTGCTCACCTTCAGCAGCCCTTGTGAGCAGCAGATACTGCAGCCGGCACCTGCACAGAGGCATCGGATGTGAAGTATTTTATCGAAGTGCTGGGGTGACCCTTTACCCACGAGTCCCTGACCTTATTAAAGTTTTTCCTATTATAGCTCTGGGTCCTGTTCAGTAATTGAAGGATCAGAAACTCTCTTGGTGTGTCTCTGGCTGCAGCAGGTATTTGTGCATCGCATCTGTGTTGGCACAGTGAGGGTATGACAGGGGCTGCAAAGCTGTCTCCAGGTTACTGAGGCCTTGTTGCTGATACACTTATTATAAGCACAGATAGAAGGTACAGTTTCTCTCTCTTCTTTGGGCTGCAGTACCCTAAGCTAATCTGTCATTTTCTTCAGAGCTAATAGGAGAACATTCCTGTCCTTTTGGGCACTTTGGGAATAGGGAGAGTAATGTAGCCTGTGTCCACACAGCCCGGGAGGGTGGAACACCTGGCCCAGGTGAAATGGTAACACAGTATGACCCAGTTTGCCCACTGAAGGCACTAAGGCTGTCATAGGAGAGCACCTTGCACCCAGCTGTCTTAAGAAAGCACTGTGGCAATAGTCTTGAGTTAATTGCAAAGTGGAGATTAGGTACAACTCCACAGCTCCCTCCCAAAGGAACGTCATGCTTAGGAAATAACTTTACAGCAGCTGCACAGATGTGGCTGTCAGCAGGACCAGAACTTGGAGCCACATGGAGTATGGCCGGCATTGAAATACCTGTTTTGCATCTCATTGCTTATGCTACTTTATGTAACGTCTTTCATCAGAAGAACATGAAGTGCTTCACAGACTCTGTATGTTCAGTACCAGCTAATCTAGATAGCTGCGTTATTTGAGGGAACCTGGGAGACAACTCGTATTTTCTGCAGGAGTTCAGACAAAGGGCATGTTTGACGATGACAGTGGAACAAATGCCCGTTCTGGTGTTGCCAAAGGAGCTTCAGCACCTACCCAGGACAGATAGCTTCATTAAGGACCCCACAAGCTCAGAATTGAGAACTAATCAGTTCAGCAGTGACCCACTTATCTGTACTGTGAAGGGGTGAGATGACACCAGACCCATCAAAATGTCTGTTCAGTCCAGTCAATTAAGTATTGAAATGTCATGAGCTTATGAAATTGCTTCTCCTCTTATTTCTTTCTACTCTTTCTCCCTTTATGAATCACCTGTCATTTTGGAGTAGCCTGCATTTTTCCTGTAATTCTAATCTAATTTTGTCTCATAGCCTCTTTCCCTTCACTTTTGCTTCCCAAGTTTGTTTTAACCTGTTATGCTTTAGCATCTTTTTTATTTTGTGTCTTGGGCCATAGCTTAACAGTGCAGTAAATCAGTCTTTAGGACTCCTATTTCTGGAACAGATATACTGCATCAGCCACATGAGGCAGAGCAAAGATCTCACACTGACTTCTTTTCACCCAGACTTGCTCTTTTGATGGGTAACTGGCATGTTTACATTGCCACAGGTAGTGTGTGTCCTCCTGTGGTTGGTGCGAAGCCAGCTCATCCCTATTTTGTGCTTCAGCTGAGTCAGCCAATGTGCAATCACACTCCCACATGTGAGCAGACAGAATTTGTGCTTCTGGGCGATCCACGAGTGGAGATATGTAAGACTTACCCGTGTGCAAAACGTCACTGCTCTTTTCACGGCAGAACTGGCTTGAGTTAGTTGTATTGCTGCTGGTTATCTTTCTACAGGGGTAGAAATCCAGCTGTACTGGGATCCTGTCTCTTAAGTCAAGTGTAGATAGCCTTGGTCTTGCTTCCGTGTGCTCTGAGCTGTTTTAGTCCAAAAACATATGGCAGAGTCACAGGAGGACTGTGAGGAAAGGGATGTATCAGCAGGCACGAATGCACAGTATCCACTGTGCTGATGTCACACGTGCTTGAGTGCAGGTCTAGCAACATTTCAGTCCTCTGGCTGCACTTGGGTGGACGTAACCTGTGAGCTGTAGGAAAATCCAGATACCTATATCAAATTTCTATCCTAAGGCTGTGTCTAAAGGTAGCCATCTCGAGACAAAAGCACTTTTACCACAAGATGCAGCTTGTTACATATGAATAGCACATTGCTTCAAACTTAAACTGTAGGGAAGTGACACCTTGAGAGAGCTTATCAAGTGAGCAGGAGATGGGAGGAAATACGCTGCTATGACATGAACTTTCTCTGTCTGCCCTTTACCGAAAAGAGAGGGATTAATTTACCTCCTGTAAATGGGAACTAATTGAACTCCTAAATACTGGGGATTATACCACAGCCCTGGACGCAGGACTGGGTGTCCCTTGCCAGCATTACTAGGCTTAGCAGAAATTTTCAGAAACCCTTGGCAGCTCACCTGGTGGAGGTGTGCACAGCACAAAGTGCGAGTCCCCAGCTGGGTCTGGTGTTAGCTCTGGACCAAAATAGAGAGCATCCTTCACTTCCCTTGGCTATGAGGGTGACCTCCAGTCCCAGCTCCCAAGCAGACCTGCAATGGCACATCACACTTCTGCAGCTGAGTCAGTGTATTTCGGAGCAGTGGCAGTTTTTTCCCTCCCACAGCCATCTCTGGAGTAACAGCTACCTGGATGATTCCGGTTGCTCCTGACAACAAAGGGCACCGTGTTTTCCTTTTTAGTCTATTTAGCCCCAAGTAAAATTACACTTTTTCCGTGGAGTATGTGGGGGAAGAGATGATCGTTTGAGGCTTTCTGCAGTGATTCACGTTATTAAGCTAACCTCAAGTTATTAGGATGGTAAGAGAGCAATCTCCAAGGCTGCAGATTAATGTCCATGAGATTTGAGTTGGACTTAAAATTTTCTTTCTTCCTGTACCTGTTTGATGAATCTGCCGTGTGTGCTGGCTTTGGCGGGTGGAAGTTATTATCAAAGAAAGACAGGCTGCTTTTAATTCCTGGGTGGAATAAGATCAACATGCCCTCAGTTTAGGGAAATACTTATGTATATATCATAGAAAACAACAAAAGGTCTCACTGAAAAAAAAAAGCATTTGTAGTGGTTTTGCTGTGCACTGGTACTGCTGAAGTTCTTTGGGCAGGTGAAGGTCTTTATGGTTACTTTTTAGATTTTGAAGTGTCTTGCATCGTGCAAGATCAAAGACATATGTTAAATTTTCGTTAGTGATTAAACACACTTCAGTTCATCTTTAGTAATTATCCCAAAAGGACTTTGTATTTAATGGCTTACATACCTGCTTGAATTCTTTCCTGAGCAGTGAATACCTTTTTTCTGGAAGTGAAGTACAAGCACCTGATGGAAGGAGCTTTCAGGCAAGACTCATGCAGTTCAAAAAGTTGGATGTTCCCTGAAAGGCAGCTGCCACCTTTGAAACTAACGCAGAAGCATCTTTAACAGGGAGGTGGGACTCTGGAAAGTCCAAAAAAGTGATGGAAATCAAATTACAGCATCTGAAGTAGTCTGTGCTTGTAACTCTTACACTCTGAGCTATACAAATGGAGGCTGTGCTCAAAAGCTGCCCCCAGAAACTAAGAGACAAATTACAGCAGCAGAAAGTAACACTGGTAATAACAAAGTAAGAAAACAGCAAATTATGACCACGACTTAAAGGCAGGATATCTCAGAGGACAACCTGTGACCTGCCAGAAAAGCTTCGTTTTCCTTTTTAAAAAAAATCCCTTTGTTCTTCTCTTTCCACCACCAGCCTGACTTTGGTGATACTCCTCTGTACATATCTGCAGCACTGGAAGTCCTGATGCTTTATGAACCTAATGGTATATTTTCTACTGCAGTTCTGAACTTGGAGCTATCAGAAAGTTGTCCCATTTGACACAAAGTCTTCTTTCCACTGTCCCACTTCAGTTTGTTGCCAGCATGTTATCTCACTTTCAGGTTTGATGCTTTTCTTGTAAAAAGAGAAAGCATACTTGACTGTAGCTGAAGTGACCATTCCAAATCTGTCTATCTACCATGCCAGAGACTTCATAACACTCCATAATAAAATTGGGAAAGACTTTCTTCTTTTATAGCTCTTAATTACTAACTTTTAGTCTATTCAACAAGGTAATTTTTGTTCTCTGTTATTCCTGCTCAGCTCTGAAAGTAAACTGATGAGAGCAGGATTCACCTCAGCAAGTAAAAGTAGTGATTTCCACTCCCACCCCCAGTAGTGAAAGACTGTTCCTTACTCATCCTGAAGTTCCAAGGGGTCTTGCTCGACTTATCTGTGTTATACCTGTTTGCAGTGGCTGTTTGACTTCCTAATAGTGCTGGGCTCTGATTCAGAGAGTGATGTTCATGTTGAGGGATCCTAGCAGTAATTGCATTTCTAATGACATTCTCTGTGAGGAACCTCTGTCGTGACTGTGATGAGGGAGTATCAGTGATGGGTAGGTCGTGGCTGATTCTTGTGTCTGTGTGAGATGAATCTAGGCTCGAGATGATGGGATAACTGACCATTAATGGCTTGATGTCAAACCTCCCTCTCAGTGATTTCAGCAGGTAAGTCCCACCCCTATTCTGGATATTCTAATACATGTACTAAAGTGTGTGGTTTCACGTTATCATGACATTTTATACTTGGATAATTGTCTGGGAACGGCATAGCTCTGATTTGGACGAGCCCTGGAGGGTGTTTCATTTCCCCAGCCTCACAGAGCACACTGCAGACGACACACGTAGTGTCTGTTGGATCAGGCTTTAGAGCGTCATTTTTGCAAACAGACCTCTTTTCATTGCCACAGACGAGGGTCACTTGTGGTTTTGTCTTGTAACTCTCTTAAATTGTCCCCTTGATACTCTCTCGTGGGCTTTTGGGGTGGTGATGGCACCAGCCGTGTCATACAGAGAGTATTTTTTTATCATACTTTTGTGTCACGTTAAAAGATTAGAGATGCATACAGAGCTTTTTTTCCTGCCAGGTTTAAAACTGTCTTCAAGTGATGGTTTTTGGCGTAGTATATGTTTAGACAGTATGGCTCAGTGAATACTGCAGGATTCCCATTTTTAGATTCTTTTTCTTCTGCTTGTATAGTCTCATTTTATTCAATATATATACATATATTGAAAATATATGCATATATACCTTTTCGTTTACACTTCTGCCACCCACGTTTAAAACTTGTTGATAGGGTATCAGGAAAATCAAGCATGTTCACACGGGGTATTCCTAGGAGGATTTACATTCCTGCAGGTCATGGACTCTGCAGAGGATTTTGTAGCTGTCAACCCTACATCATCTGTTTTTAGCTTTGCAGATAGCACAGGTGGGAAAAAGCCCTGAGAAGCTTGTTTGACAGAGATGAAGTAAACAGTAAGCACACTGATACACAGACTGCTATTTCTACCGTCTTTCTGGATATAAAAGAAAACCAGGTGTGGTACTGGTGAGGAGCAATATTCAGGCTGGTGATTACATGTCTTTATAGTTCTTAAGAGAGTGTGAGTTTAGGTTGAATAAGATAGAATCTTACTAAGATGATATTAAATAGTAGCACAAGATTGAAATAAATGAAAATGAATGAGTAGGATAAACAGTGTAACATGCTAAATTGTTAGCCTACATGTTTAAAAAATAATTGGAAATTAGATATGTAAAGAAGGTAAGATAAGACCAAGGAGGCATGGTTAAGAATTTGCTCATTTAACTCTTTCAATGAAGGATGTTTTTGGACACCTTAACATCTGTTCCTGCCATCACTAGCTAAAGACAGGAGGCTAAGGCGTCAGTACAGGTCACCTGTTACGATCTTAACAAAAAATAAATTCTATTTCTTCATTTCTGTTAAAAGAAATCTGTAATATCTTCATATCATTTCAGTGTTGGTAGGTGCAAATGTATCTATTAAAAATTATAATTTCATTTGGGCCGGATGTATTCTGATGCCAGCAGAATTCTCTCATTCAAATTCTCTGGCTTCTTGTGCCCTCATCAGATCCTGCCCACAAAGATCTATTTGTGGATTTGGACGTTTCTTTTCTCCCTCCCCCCACCCATTATTTTGAGGGATTGAGAATTTTGACCAAATAAGGACAGTGGAAGTTAACTCTGCAATGCTTTAGGAGGATTTCTATTCATTCTAAAAATTTGAGGTATTTCCTAAACTAAGTAGAAAAGAGATGTAAGCAGCACCTTTAGAGTTTTTGTTCAGGGAGGAGCTTTTCTGCAAAGAGAGATGCAAGACTGAAGAGAGGTGCTTAAGGCCATGAAAGGTGGAGGAAGAGATTGTGAGCTGCAGGAGGGATGTGTCTGGGACAAGCACAGGGCTGCAGTACTGGCTTCAGGGGCAGGACTTTCAGGAACTGCAAAGAATCAGCATGATTTTAGGGAGGGACGTGAGACTGGGGGTTTGCTGAAGTGCTCCTAACTCCCAGAGTACTTGTTGCGAGTAATATTGATGCTGCCTTGAAGCCCTTTCTGGTTACTGTTCGGTCTTAGAGATGTGAAACAGGACTTGTATGATTTCTAATCTATCTGAATTTTATGGGACCATTTTTGGGGTGATTTTCCTCTATTACACAGTGCCATTGCTATTGCCTGTGTTTTCTTTTTCTGGTTCAGTTTCTTCAGATGGTGATTCTTGTGCTAAGTAATGGTGCCTCTGGTTTCATGGTGTGTTTGTTGTGTGACTCACAATTGTTTAACCCATGAGATTTATTTGTCCTTTTTCTGCTGGGTTTAATTTTATGTCAGAAAACATTATGCCTTCAAAGACATACGGTTCTGATAGTCAAAAGCCAAAAGTATTGATTTGCAATTGGCAGGAGGGTGTGTTTGCTTCAACTAGCAATGCTTCTAAAGAATAATTCCATTTGCTTTATGCCAAAGAATCCCTGTGTCCTCTTTCAAACCACCTTCATATTGACTGCATGAGACAGTGTTTATGCCAAACAATCTCCCACATATTTTCAAAGCTTTTAGTGATGTTTGCACTGAAATTTGTCACTTAAATCTCACAGCAGTTTAGGGCTCCATTTGATGCTTTTTGTGAAGACATCCACTTGGATTGAATCATAGAATTGGAAGGGACCTTAAAGGTCATCTCGTTCCAACCCCCTGCCAAGGGTGGGAACACCTTCCACTAGCCCAGATTGCTCAGAGCTCCATCCAACCTGGCCTTAAGCACTTCCAGGGATGGGGCATCCACAGGGGCAATCTGTTTCAGTGCCTCACTACCTTCACAGGGAAGAATGTCTTCCTAATATCTAATCTAAACCTACCCTTTTCCGTTTAAAGTCATTATGCCTTGTCCTTGTAAAATGTCCTACGTGTCCTTGTGAAAAGTTTCTCTCCAGCTCTCTTGTAGCCCCTTCAGATACTGGAAGGTTCTGTAACGTTCTATAACCCCAGAGCCTTCTCTTCTCCAGGCTGAAAAATCCCAATTCTCTCAGCCTTCTGCTATAGGGGAGATGGTCAATCCACTTAATCATCTTGGTGGCCTCCTCTGGACTCGTTCCAACAGGTCGATGTCATTCCTGTGCTGGGGAACCCAGAGCTGGAGGCAGAACTGCACGTGGGGTCTCACCAGAGTGGAGCGGAGTGGCAGAATCACCCTCCTTGACCTGCTGCCCACTTTCTGTCACCAAAGGGCTGCGTTCTGGCCCAGTGGTCGTGGGGGGTGGTTTGCATGGGGATAGGTATGTGTGAACTTCTTAGGCTGTGAAGAGGAATAAAATCTGGATTATGGCTCTGAGTAATCTGGTTGTTTTAATCACTATGTCTGGGTCTCTGAATCATCTGCATTATGAGGTAATATGGTCTCTTTGGTATTCAGCAATGACTTTTTAAAAATTACCATATATATTATACAGAGCTAATATATTAAGAGATACCTTAAGGGTAATTATCAAGTGTGTAATTTCATCTGTAGGTTCTTATAATGATGGTTAATGTCATAAATGCCTCTTAATGAAATTATAGGCTTGTAACCCTGCCCAGCTATCCTTTGTGTGTCATATAATTAATAAGACCAAGCTACGGTGTTATCTCAGTGTCACAAAGCATCATGTAAACTTCCATACTGATGGTAGATGGTTAGTCTCCCACCAGAATAAGAATAAGGTTAAGGCTGGGCAGCTTGAGTATATGTTACCTTATCTGTAAAGGCAGCTGGGTGAGCTTGTTAACAAAAGTACTTCTAACAGAATATATATGCTCATAAAAAAATGGGCATTGATCTAGTGTCTTATTATAGCAATACAGACAGTATTGTAAGGGAGTGAAGAGGGAAGGGAGTTTCAGCACTTGGAATAAAAAATTGTTTTTCATGTAATCCACTGAGGGTAGTGAAAATTTGCATCCAACTTAAAACCATTTGGAGATGGACAAGAACCTTCATCTCGAATTGAAGACACTTGCCTGGAATGTAACAAAGCTGGGATCATTTCCCAGTCTGGCCTAATTTCTGTGGGGCTTTGGCTTAATTGGTAATTTTTTTATGGTCACCAGATTTCCTGTCTGAAAAAATAAGGGCCATAATATTTCTTTTCTTTGTCTCACACTTCTAGATTTTAAACTTGCTGAAGCAAAGGAGCTATCTATGTGTTATTTTGTTGGGGTTTTTTCCCTTTGTTAATTGAATCTTGTAGAATCATTCATGTTGGAGTAACTAAAGGCCATCTAATCCTGCCTCCTGCTCAGAGTAAGGACAGCGTTTAACTTCTGCCCTCTAGGCCATTTCCTTATTGTGAATACTCCTAAGTGAACCAGACATTTTTCATTTCAGTGAAATGTATTTCTCAAAAATCATGTAAGATTCATTAATTTTTTTTTTTACTGTTCTTATTCTGCCAGGGAATGATGTACCTGGAAGAGAGGAGACTTGTCCACCGGGACTTGGCAGCCCGTAATGTCTTGGTGAAATCACCAAACCATGTAAAAATCACTGACTTCGGCTTGGCCAGGCTTTTGGAAGGGGATGAGAAGGAGTATAATGCTGATGGAGGAAAAGTGAGTACTGAACATGTCTGGAAGTAAATTTATCGTGCTGTGACAAACCTCACGAAGTTACTCTTTAGGGCAGTGTATAGTCCCTATGGGACTATATTCTGTGTAAGAAAGTCTGTCAGTGACTTAGCAAAGCCCTGTGATAGCACACAAAAAAGCTGCTCATTCTTTGTTCAGTGAGCTTCTCCAGCTGCTGAAATGTAATTGCACGAGCAGTTTTCACACTCAGATTTTGTTCATATGCTCCATTTTGCCTCTTGTTCTGAAGACTTCAGTTCAATGAGTGATGGATGTTCTAGGGCATCCCTGCTGAGCCTGTCTCTCTGGTCAGTGTGCACCTCAATAACTCGCAGTCCCATTTTCCCAGACAAGTAATTTTCCAGGAAGCATAAGGGAAGGCCACAGAACATGTTTCTATCTGTATCATAAGAGAGTTTACATCTTCTATCACACTGAAAGAGCCTGTGTATGTGTTATATCTGGCATCTGTGTCTCCAATACCATGCTAAATGCCAGGACACTAAAAGCCAGCTTGAGGATAATTTTGAAAACAGACATTTACCCCTATTACTTTCCAGCATACCACACCACATCCGTATAGTGCCTCACCTCATTTCTACTGCCTTCAGATTAATGCATTATAAAATTCAGAGGGCTGTAAGTACATACTGCTTCTGGCTGCTCCCTAAACATCTCGAAATTTCATATTTCAATATCACAGAATCCCAAGGGATTCTGCCTCTCCTGTCATTCCTTTTCCTGGATGTTCAGTTTCCTTTCTGTCTGCTTGCTAACTGTGTTTTTCTGTGCTCACTTATGCCCTTGTCTGGGACAAACAGCTGTTGCCAGTGTTTGCTGTTCTCTGGGATGGGCTGCTGCCTTGTTTGTGTGGTTGCTGCCCTTGGCATCTGCTGCATGGATCACATCAGCAGTTCAGTCACTGAGGTGAAGAGCTTGAGAGGAGTCACTAGTGCATTCCCATTTCCCTGTGGAAAGAGACCTCCTGACAGGGAAGGTGGAGTTTTCCCTGATTCCTTCAGTTCTCTAATCGTGTTTGCAGAAACCCCTCTGCTTCTTCCCTCCATAAGCCAGTGAATAACAGAAAATGAGTTGATCTGTGCAGAGCAGCTGTTCCCTGGCAGCTGTGTCTTGGACTTGTGAGGCCAGTCACACTGCTGAGAGCTCTGGAGCAGGATTTACGTGTCAAATGTATCACTTCATTCCAGAGAAGTATTTTGTGAAATCCAGAAGACATAGGCAGCTTCAAGTTGTATTGAGAGCATGCTGAGGGAGATTCAGACTGAGCAATCAAGAGGTTGATCAGGTTGCCCACAGAGGTCATGCAGTTTCCATCCTTGAAGGTTTTCAAGTCCAGACTGGATAAAACCCTGAATAACTTGGCCTAATCTTGTAGTTGAACTTGCTGTGAGCCTGAGGTGGGACTAGAGGTGTCCTGGGATTGCTTCCAACCTCATGATGAACAAGGCAGGCTTTGCTCCTTCAACAGTTGTTCATATTTGGAACAACCCAGCCATATTTAATGGGAATGAAAGCGATGCACTTCTGCAGTGCTTAGTGGAGGAGGATAAACTGCCTTTGCAAGAGCTAAGCCGACCTTATTACAGGGTGCTATTTTTGCCATAACGCTATGGCTTATGCTCATTAGTCAACTTCATGGAAGGTATTTTCGTAAGGGTTTGAATGAAGACACATCCTCTGCTTTTACACCCACTATCTGTTCATATTCTCTCTGCAGTTAAATATGTATTGGGTTTATTCCAGTACCTCATCCATAGTTCCCAAATAGAGGCACCCCATACAAGTCTCTGCCAGGTAAAAATCTGTAACGTGTGTGTCCATTAGATATTCATGGACCAGGTAAGGAATAGGAAGCACCATGAATCCTGTTTTAACCCAAACTCAAGAGGGTGGACCCTTATGCCAAACTAAGGTTTGGTTTGCCTGCACACCCTTTTCTGTCAAAAAAGATGAGCTCCCCTGAGGGTGATTCACAGCCAGAGGTAACTTTTGACTTAGTTTTGGGAACAACTTTTCTCCCTGCTGTACTGAGAAGAGAACTGGGACAGCTAAATTCCTAACAAATATAAGGAGTTAGAAATAAAGCACTGTAAGTTCTCCCCATTGCCTGTTTATCCTGATGATGGGGACTATGAAGTATTATGGATGCTGCATTATTAACTTGCCTCATTAGGGAACAGTTGAGATAGCAGCGTCTGGTGTTGCAAACTGTTGAGGCAAAAGAGCTTTTGCATTCCACCTTCTCTGCTGCACTTCTCATTTAGGGGAATTGGATGCAGTGGTTTGTCCCATCTTTACACAGGTTTGATGAAAACATGAGTTGTTCCACTACATCTGAATCAATAAAATTGAGAAGTTCTGCAGGTAATCAGTTCATGATTCTCACCTCCGCATGTTTTATGGGGCAAAGCCCCATTCCAGAGGGCAGGAACAGCCATTTCCTCTGCTGGGTAGTGCTGCTTTTTTTCAAGCTTGCAGTTGAAAAAGGAAACAGGATGGAAGCTGATGTCTTAATACAGGATCTGTCTGTATTGTTTTAATAATGTCTTTCTAAGGGTACATTTCTCTTGTCTTTCCCTAGATGCCGATTAAGTGGATGGCTCTGGAGTGCATACACTACAGGAAATTTACTCATCAGAGTGATGTTTGGAGCTATGGTAAATCTTTATGTGATTAATTTAAAAATTTGTGTCTTTTAAAGCATTAAACCAAGTTGTGTTACTATGTTAAAGATATCCTCTTTTCCTAAAGGAGTTACATCCAGTGGGGTTTGCTTTTCCTTATTTTTTGGTTTTTGCCTTTTTTTTTTTCTTTAAAAGTGTAACTAGCCAGCAATTGTTACTGTCCCCTGTGTTACTTCCCTGCTAACTAAAATATATTATCATGGTGTTTCCTGCTGGGGTGAGTGCTGTAAGGTCTGGTCTGGTAGCAGTTTGGCTGATTATTATGACAGAAGAAGGCCTCTTTCAGCTTAGACACACATTCATAAAAATATGACTGCAGGTCACAATTTCCAGCAGTCTTTGAAAATCTCAACTCTAAAAACCATCAATGTCAAAAGGCATTTCCAGACTTATGGGACTTTCTGTACCTACAGTCAGATAAAAGTGAATTTGTCATAATACAGAGCAAATATAGCAAGAGAAAGAAAAAGAAGAGACGAGCTCTCCAAACTAACTAGAACAAGCATCCATTTAATTTCACAGATGACTTGGGGATTGGTGAGGTACCCACACACAAAAAATAAATTATATTTGAGAAATTAGAGGTTTATTTAGTGTTGTTAATTGTTTTTCAGATGAGCTGTTGTGCCACATCTGCTGAGACGTCTGCCTGTTTATCTAGTATAGCTATTACTAATGAAGTCATGTAGACCTTTATAAATGGCAGTTTTCAGCGGTATCTCGGGCTGTGGTGTCCTATTTACATTTCCTGTTGCCATATCATTTTGAACCAAAAGGGTGTACAATTCTGGTCATTACTCACTTTTACCTGTGGGTAGCAGCAAAAGACACTGTTTGCTGTGACTGGTTAGCTGCCCTCTTCTAGTCAGCTGAGAAAAACCTGTGAGAGTTAAACTGATCTTGTAAAGCTGCTCTTTCTCTTCAAATGCTGTATCCCCTGGATCCCTTAGGAAAAAATTTATGAAAAATTTTAAATGCAGGAAGCCCAGAACATCTATAATCAGAAAGGACAAGGCCATAAAACAGTTGACAAATAATAGTTATTGAATATCAACAAGGAGGTGAATGAGTGTGAAATAAATATGTGTTTTATTCATATGGTAAGTTCGCCCATCACCTTTCACATTAGCTTGACAGCTGGCAAAATATGGTAATAACTTGGAGGTATGTTTAAAATAACCAAATAAAAAGTTAAAGAAACCGGTGTGACAGCAGGATTTTCAATATTTAAGATTTTGTTTGGGGACAAATTCTGTTACTTATGATATATGATCTTTATTTCCAGCTCTGAAGCCAAAACAAATCCTATGGCTTTTTAGAAAGAGAATCTTGGGTTTGTAGCACAGCACTATCATAAACTCAAATCCGTAAGGTGACTTAAGGAAAAAAATAATACAGGTGCCTGTGAATGACTTACAAGGCAAAGACAATGATATAATGTTACTCAGTGCTGTACTTTTGTGGGAAATTGATGCTCTAAGTTGGGGAACATCTGCATTTTTTCCCCTTAAAATAATAGAGTACATCAGCCATTCATTTCCCTTTTTAATGTGATAAAAGAGTGTGGTGCATCCTTTTGTTGTTGCATCCATCTACTGTACCACATTGGTCTCAGACCTTTCTCTTGTGCCTCACAACTATCACGCTGCTTTTTACACCAGTAAAAATGAGGGAAGTTGCTTTCAAAAATTAACACGAAGTGCTGTTTTACCGTTTTCCAGAGTGTTTTAAGTGGCAGATTGTCGTTGTTTAAGCCCAGATGGCAACTAAACACCATGTAGTTACTCTCTCAACACCCCATTTCCCCGCCAGACCAACATTCAGTGTTTTTACAGGCACTGGTAAAGAGGAAGAGATTGCAGTCCAGAAGTGGGCCAGAACACTGCACTGTAAGGGAAACTGGGTAGCGTGACTTCAAATACTGACACTCTCTTTTTTCTCTCTAGGAGTCACTATCTGGGAGCTTATGACCTTTGGTGGGAAGCCATACGATGGAATCCCAACTCGGGAGATCCCCGATCTCTTGGAGAAGGGAGAGCGGCTGCCCCAGCCTCCGATCTGCACTATTGATGTTTATATGGTGATGGTGAAGTGTGAGTAATTGTCACGTTTAATATCCCTGTGCTCACTGCCAGAGGGACACTGGGTTAGAACATTTGTATCTGCAGTGTCTGACGGTGCTGGGGAATAGGACAGGTTGCTTCAAAACAAAAGCTTCCCAAGACACTGTAAATTCCATTTAAATACTATATGCTCATCTTTTGCAATTGCAAATGATACAAATTTATCTACGGAGGGCTGAGTTAGCTCAGCTTTTTGTGACTGTCAGATGGTATCTCATGTTCTTGCTGTGAAGTCAAAATTGTATGATTGTTATTGTAAACCCTTGTCATTTGCATGACAATTAATTTTGATGTTAAAAAAGATAGTATTATACGTAAGTATGGTACATGGATACCCAGCCAGTGAAGGTTGTGAGAAGGAATGCTGGTTCCAAATATTGAGGAAAGGTTTGATTGTCAGTAACAAGAATTATGATTGCGATAGTAATAATAAAAAGTAAAATTAATAGAAGAAATACTACAGAAAGGATTACTTTTTTATCATTCTTAGTCCAGTACAAAAATTTATGAATATTTTTACTTTAGCAAAAAAGAAAAACCATCTGCACATGATTTCTTCCTACTCTTTTATCTCCAAGATACCCCCACTAGTGACAGTATCCTCCAAGGTTATGCTTCTAATTTAAAAAGAATTAGAAATATCTCTCTGATGTTTCTGGCTTAATTTAAGTAAGATTAACATACAGACATCTCATCCATCCTATATACTTCTTTCCCTTTTGCATTGTACACAAAGGCAGTGGGAAAAAAAAAAAAGAAAGGAAAACTAGAAGAGGTAAATAAAGCATTTGCTGAAAACGGTTGTACTGTGCATGCAGGTGTGGGAGTTGTCTGAACAGTGCGAGGGGTTCATGTTAATTGAGTGCAAAAATATCCCATCTGGTAAGATTTTTAATAAGCAGGAGGCGAATCTCAGTGGACAAAAGGAAGCCCTAGAAGATGAGGTAATCTGGCAGATGAATTGCACAGATTGTAATGCACAGATTGTAATGTATGTGTGAAATTCTTTATAAGCTTTAGTAGCTTTTTCCTGTGTTGGTCACTCCTTTGGCTAAATCACACTTAGGAGATAAGGCCTGCTTCCGTTAGCACGCCTGGAAAGAGAGAACACCAAGAGGGAAGCTGCTGATAGGATCTTCCATTAGAAACAGCTGACAGAGAGAAACCAGTTGCTGGTGGTGACTACCTGTATTACCTGCTTGTTTTGCAAAAGTTATTAGCAGGGATTGAGGATTGTTGTTCCTAATGAATGTTTCTTCAAGAATGGAGGACAAAGGAATCACTCTTTATTCAATTTGAATGATATCTAGTGCCTCACGTGAGGGCTGTGCTCATGATGCAGACAGGTGAAAGGCAGATGCCAGGTCAGTCCTCCTGTAGGTCTGCTGAACAACTCTTTAATCCAAGTCACTGTGGGACAGGACATCAGTTAAAGTAAAACTGTATTTAGTTGTAACTTTGTAGTAAATCCACTAGACTCTGATGAGATCAGGTTCGTTGTATTAGAGGTTGGACACATCCTTAACGAAAGATAGTCAGTGCTGACATCTAAATGGGCAAGAGAGAAAATTGCAAGGAGTTGTTGCTGTCTCTGGGACAGAGAGGAGCTCAGCAAAGTAAGAAAAAAAATCCATGCAGTAAGGAACAATCTAGTCTGGCCAAACGTAGGTGTTTTCCATTTTATGCGTCATAGAATTCTAGCTTTCCGTTCTTCTGGGCTCTTTATTGCAACTTTTCTTTAGGCTGGAACTATCAAGGACTTCAAACTTGTGTGTTTTCAAAAACTGAATGATTTCCTTCCTTGATGGTTAACTCTTTTCTTTCTCGTCTATCATCTGTCCCCAGGCTGGATGATTGATGCTGACAGTCGGCCAAAATTCAAGGAGCTGGCTGCTGAATTCTCTAGAATGGCTCGAGACCCTCAGAGATACCTAGTAATTCAGGTAAGCAAGTCTACAGCATCACAGGGGGCCAAAAAAAATACTCTGTCTGTGAAACCTGACTGTTAGTGGTGTTGCCTTTGAATCTCTTGAAGTTCAAGGTGCTCTTGAACTTAAAGCAAACAGTGACCACAAGTGTGAAGTAGAATAGCCAGTGTCAGTATCTCAAGAACAATAATATTAGTAATACAGTGATCTGAAATTCACTTCCTAAGCTTGTAATTATTAGCACATATACAAGATCTGGCTTTGCAGGCTGCCTCGTGCTTTGCATTTTCTCATGAAACTGGAGACAAGTTTTGTCCATTGATGGACAGTGGGTCTAACTTTTAGACCTAGGACTTGCTTGGCTCTACAGTTGATCAGGCTGAATCTTGGAGGATTATCCTAAAGAGACTTTTCCCTGCACTGCTGAGATCACAAGGAAGTTTCTTTACATAGCCTAAACATAAAGGTTTCTCAGAAGACAGGGAGTTCTGTCACACTGGTACCTCTCATGCTAGAGAGAAGCTTCCTTCTCTGTTCTCCTTAGGCTGTGTAGACTCTGTAGGCTTCACATCCCTGTGACAGACCCACACCAGCATGGTTTGTCCCATGGAACTGCACTGTGCCAGCAGTATCTCTTGAGTCCATCAAGCTGGAGCTGTATGTGACTTGAGTACAGGTGTGCGCCCTTTCATACCTTCTGTGGAAGCCTAGAGTTGTGCACGGGTTTTTGACAGCTCAGACTCAAGCCACAGAAAATGCATCTAATTGCTAAGGTCCTTAGGTGGTCCCAGTGTGTGAACAGTTCAAATGAAAATGAAAACTAAGTAGAAGTAAGGTGATGGTGAAACACCAGAGAGCAGAGCATGGGAATAGTTTGATCCAACTAATGATGCTCTGGTGCTATATCTTATGCCGTATCTGCTCCACACCATGGAGTACAGGGCAGAGGTACTTCCAGTTACTGACCAGAAACTGGTCCTCAGTTTCACACTGAGGTAAGATTTCCTCGTGGAAGAGCCTCCAGAAACACAGTCACTGCCACTTCATGTCTCCTGATTGCCTCTGAGTGTAGTGCCAGTCTCGCCGTATGGTGTTTCATTTCACTGTGTAGATGCACTAGACGACTCATGGTGTTCTCCTGCACACTGCTCTCCCATCTTCAGCTGAAGTAAAATACTGTTGGAAAGTAACATACTAGTTAAGATGATTTGTGGTGCTGAATGGGGAATTTCCTTAGCAGTATTCCCCACTGTGATAAATTGTAAGTTCAGCAGATACAAGTGATTCTGGAAAAATCAGTCCAATTAAATGGCTTCATTAGATAGGACATGTTGCCTTATTCCAAATGCCTCTTCCCTCCCTTTCTGCCCCTGCTCTTTCCTCCCCCATTGCATTGTCTGGTGGGTGTTTATCCTGTGAGGCTCCTCTCCAGTGTTCCTTGCAGACAACACAGGCTCTGAGCTTCTGGAGGAGACACCAGGGTAACTCCATTGCATTGGTATCTCTGCCATCGTGACTCCCCCTTCCTCCCAGATGCAATCAAGAACGACAAACTTCCCATTGAGCTTTTAAACTGCTCTGGATGCGCCCTACAGCAGAGCCATCATTCCCTGCTTTATTCCACATGTAGTGTAATAGTTCTTGAGGAGTGGGAGATAATTCTTTAACAATGAAGTGAAGTTTAGCATTGTTTCTATGGTTCCTTAAGTGTTTGGGGCATGGGCTGCCTTTTGTGTCACCAAGCAAAGTGCAGCCCAGATTTGCCTCTCCAGCTTGTAGGTGGTGTTTCAATACAAACACATATTTCTGTTGTTGTCTGGTTTGATTTTTATTGGTTTTAGCTCTGTTATATTTCGCAGAACTTTCCATATGGATGGAGAAAAATTTATCCTCTAAGTCCCTAAAAATACAAATTAAAATAAAGCAAACACCCAGGCGCAGCAGTTTCCATGTTTTCCCCACCTCTCCCTATTTCAGCCTAAATAGCTGAGATATTTCACAGAATCACAGAATATGCTATGTTGGAAGGGACCTACAAGGACCACTGAGTCCAACTCCTGGCCTTGCACAGGACCATCCCCAAGAGTCACAACCTGTGCCAAAGAGCATCAGCCTAATGCTTCTTGAGCTCTGTCAGCCTTGGTGCTGTGCCCACTGCCCTGGGGAGCCTCTTCAGTGCCCAACCACCCTCTGGGTGAGGAACCTCTTCCTAATACCCAACCTAAACCTCTCCTGACACAACTTCAGGCCATGTCCTTGCGTTCTGTCACTGGTCCCCACAGAGAAGAGATCAGTGCCTGCCCCTCCTCTGCCCCTCCCAAGGAAGTTGTAACTGCAGTGAGGTCTGCCCTCAATCTCCTCTTCTCCAGGCTGAACAGAACCAAGTGCCCTCAGCCTCTCCTCACACCGCTTCCTCTCAAGGCCCATCACCATCTTCATTGCCCTACTTTGGACACTCTCTAATAGCTTGTACCATATCTTATCTGTACTTACTTCACAAATATGTCAGAACTTGGGTCAGAAACTGAGCTTGTATAGGAAAAAGAGAGAAGAAAGAGTAACAGCTCAGTGACAAGAATGCCAAAATAGCTTTGCTTGATTTATGCAGTTATTCCCTTTCTGTCATCATATTCAAATAAAAAAAAAATATATCAACAAATGATGTGGATGTGATGCTTTAGAACTAATAAAACAGCATTTGTGGTCCCAGCAACTTGGCTGCCAGGGCATGAAA
Organism: Cephalopterus ornatus; assembly: GCA_013396775.1. Classification (NCBI taxonomy): domain Eukaryota; kingdom Metazoa; phylum Chordata; class Aves; order Passeriformes; family Cotingidae; genus Cephalopterus; species Cephalopterus ornatus. The sequence continues at coordinate 118,527 of VZRE01006386.1, read as the reverse complement.
GAGGCTGAAGGAAAGGCTGTTTGGGAAATTAATTCATCTGTTGACATTTTTTCTCTCTCAATTCAATCTATTTAGGGAGATGATCGTATGAAGCTCCCAAGCCCTAATGATAGCAAGTTCTTCCAAAACCTTCTTGATGAGGAAGACCTGGAAGACATGATGGATGCTGAAGAGTATCTTGTTCCTCAAGCCTTCAACATCCCTCCTCCCATCTACACCTCCAGGACAAGAATTGATTCCAACAGGGTAAGAGCGAGCTCTGACATAAAATATCTGTTAGTATAAAAGCACAAGTAGAGATTCAAGTTACATCAATCAAACACAGGCCAGTGCTGCTTTGGGAATTACGAGCTCCCATTGTATGGAGCGTGGCTATAAAAATGTTGTCATTGGGTTCCCTGTTCATTGTGCCTCAATGAATTCTAAATTAATAGCTCAGCCTTGAGTGAACAAAGGCTCGACTTGGGCTGCCTCTCCTGAAAGCACAGCTGAGGCTCGTGAAGTCAAGCAGTGTTGTTTCTCCACTGCAGCTGGCCAGGAAGTGCACAACCCTCGTGCTCCCATCCCTGCAATCCTGTTGTCTTGACAGGGTTGGCAGTGATGTAACTGAGGGCAGCTGGAATATATAGATAATGCTGCTTTTTTAAAGTCTGGAGCCAGATTTCAGACCCAACCCCTTTTCCCATTTGTGTGTGCTGCCTTCATGGCCCTCCTTCACCAGTGTGTGTTTCTGCTGAGCATGTCACAGATATCAGCATGCTGGTCTTCGTAACATCCCTCTCAGGGGAGGAAAAGCCGTTCATTTTGCAGAGGGAGCTGTGGCACGGAGACTGTTCAAGTGGAATTTAGCCCAAATAACTAACCATCTAAGGCATATAATCTGAGCTCTTCACCTCGCCTTCATTTCTTGTCATTGGAGTAGCATGGTTACATCCAGTGGGTGATTATTGCTGCCTGCCTTGGACGTTTACAGTGGGATAAGTAACTTTCTAGAGGTGTCTTTCTCTATCCACTAACTACTGACAGCTGCAGTGCAGTCTCAGACCTGGTGTGTGATCTCTGGTGAGTTGGATCCTGTCCTACGTACCTGTCCTAGGCCTCAGTGCCACAGGAGCCCTGATCCAGGTGGGGAGCCAAGGTCAGGTGTCTGGAATTCATTTTCACTCCTCAACAGCCTGGCCACAGCTCTGACCTCTGCCTGTTCCTGTGCTTGGCTCCATCCTTTTAATAGTTTAGGTGCCACCCCTCCACACAAAACTAAGAGACGGTGAAATGCATTACTAATGTGAGGGCGTTCGCATGGGCATCAGGTGTATTTAATAATTAGGGACTTGTTTTCTCTCCAAGCTCCTTTCAGTGGAAAATCACAGTTTAAATACTAAATGTGTTACCTTTGAAATGTTGGTGTTTGTTCCTCATGGTTTAGAAACCCTTTGGACCTCCTTACAGAGTTCCAAATTCATACCCTGGTGTGAACTGATTACATGATGTGAGACAGGGAAGAGGCGAGTAAAAGAGCCCAGAGTATATAAGCTGAGTCAGTATTGAAGGTCCTTACCCTCTCCTGAGGAAATCAGTGGTTTTCTAGAATAAGGAAGACAAAATCTGATCTTAAATAATAGTAATTTCTTGAAGAAATTGCTACTGTTTTAAAGGCAAGGACACTAGAGAGGTCTGGATTTATGTAGCATTTCTCCTGTATCAACTGGAAGGCAGTTAAGGGGGGATGATGCAGGATTTAGCAATAAGAAGGAAACTTCCTCTTTATGGCAACAAGAGTTAATTTTTAGTGTTGATGTTGATCTGCAATAAATCAGGTTTACTCCTAGCTGTCTCCAGAGAGGTTCTATTTGCTTTGCTGCCAGCTTCTGAGAAAAGAAGGAAACTACAGCAGTTACCTTTGAAAGGTACTCACTGTCACACTGATGCAAAACACGGCTTAGATGCAAAACGTGGCTTAGTCTGACACGGTGGAGTACTGCCATTTGCACCAACATAGTGTTGAGAGAGCAGAGTCTGACATATTAGGATTGTTATATTCATCTCACTGCCATATTTTCTGTAAACACTGAGGTACGTTCAAAGGAGAAAGGATTATAGGAAAACATACTTGCCTCTTCAATAGTCCCTTTTACCTTATGTCTTTGGTCCCAGTTGAGGCAGAGGAGTCCACTAGAGCTGAGGGAATTAATTCCAATGAAAATCCTAGAGTAAATATTCTGAAAGATTTGTTTAAAATGGTTTTGTTGGGGCGGCCAACATCCTCAGTGGGATATTCATGGAGTGCAAACACAGGCATTTATTATTGTTATTATTGTTCACTAACGTTCTGCAATTCTTAAATGTACTGCTAGTGCTGCCATACAGGGGGTACACCTAGATTGCAGGAGGCCACGGCACCATGTTCCTGGAGGGGCTTGGGGCCAAGCTGAAAGCCCTGTAGGATCAAAGCACTTCTGGCTTCCTTTGCAGAGGGGTGTTTTCTGGAGGTTTGAAACATTTGTTTCCTCTCAGTGCAGAAAGCTACATGCCTGTCTGTTGTTTTTGTGAAGCACTCGGTTTCTTGGTAAGTTAACTATTCTTTTAGTGAAGATTGATGTTGATTTAAACAAAATACACAATAGCTCCTTTAAGGTAGTAGTGCATCTGCTGTGCATAGTTCAGTACAGACGGGTGTCAGCCACAAGAATCACATGGAACTGAAATTCTGTCAGAACTCTCTGTCTGCAGTTGTCTGATTCTATCTTGGTGTTTCCTTTGGATAGTTTGTGATTTATGCTTGTTTAGTGTAGTGCATATTAATACTGCATAAACTCATTATGGTGCTGCTGCAGCCGTAGAAGCCAAGTGAATTGATACAGCTTAGGTAGTTTTTGCTCACTGTGTCTGGCAAATTGCATTTTATGGGGAGATTGTGAGGCAGTTTGGTGAAGGAATATGCAGACAAGAGCTACATGATCTTCATGTCGTTTTCAGAGATCAGAAGCATGAAAGATACCATATTTCCTATCTTAGCTGTTCCTGTGGCAGTTTCAGTGGAGAAGGAGTCAGTTATATGATGGCAGGGCATTGTGCTCCTTCTCTGGATGCAGAATTCAACAGCTTTAGTTGAATGTTCCAGTATGGCTGGAACATTCCAACATGGCAGTATGGCTGGCTACAGGGGACAGAAGTCTGCAGAAAGAAAGCAGGGAGATCATGTAGCTCCTCACATTTAAGCTTTGAAGTCAGGGAATGAAGGAAGAGCAGGAGTATTTACTTTCTCAGGAAAGCTCTGAAGTTTCTCTAGTGTGGTCTCAGGTCTAAATCCTTGCACTTTGTTGCCTGGGAGAGGCACCACTGAATGAAGCTTCGTAAAACACTGCCTGCCTTCTCACTCCCACGTGAAGAAAAAAGTCATTTGGATGTGAATTAATAGCACAGAGCTGCAGCCCATGGAAAGAAGACAGGAAAGAGGGAAACCTTCTGTGGAGTTTCCAGCTCCCTGGGAAGTATCACATCCTTCTTCCTCCAAGGATTACAGAGATTTATGAAGCTGCAAGGCTCAGACACAGCTTCAGTATTTCCATCACACCCACACTAGCTTCATATTAGCACGGCCTGGGGACCTGTGCTGCTGGGAGCAGAAACCCACACAGGGTCTGGCCCATCACCTCTGTTATGAAGTTCAGTCTAAGACTGCTGCAGCTTTTAAATAAAAATTAACATCCTAAGCTAAATTGAATTCTTTCATTGGATCTGAAACTCCTCAGTTGCAATTTCGGCTCTTTGGCTTTTTCCAGTTTTTATTTTTCGCTGTCTAGGGATACTCTAGAAATACAGAGTTTTAGACTCTCTGTGCTTCTGAGAGATAAGCTGAATTCTCGGCAGTGTTTCCATGAGCACAGGAACCCAGCTTGTGCTCAAGTGTCCTACATTCACATCCATTAGATGATTCATTCAGGTATTTATAACGAGTACTGTCCTGTGTGCACAGAGATAATACTAATACAGAAAGCACTCTGTGTACCCCATGATGCCTTTAGCTCTAAATCTTTGGCTAATTCCTGCTGAAAACTGTCTATACTGTTTATTACTCACGGATACTGTCCCTGTAGTTTTATTCCATACACTTTATATCATGCAAGCAATCTGCCAACCAATTAAATATCAAGCAATTTCTTTTCAGAGGTGTCTAATCAATATGTCCAAGGAGACTATCCTGCTTGGCCGGAGTGGACTGTGCTACACCAAAAGCCAGTTTTCAGTTCTCTGAGCAGTATCTGGTGTGCCATTGCAGCAGTCCTGATGTGGCCTTAGGTCTGGTGGTGCTGCATGGCTGAACATCTGCATATGACTGTGGACAAAAAGATTATTCCAAAGAGAAATTGGGGAAGAAGTTATGATTAATTTGTTCTGGTTTCAAAATTTGAAAGGTAGCCTTTTTCAAATCACAAGGTAACAAAGGAGATGGTTGCTGGTGATTTTCAGATGGGTTTCACGTCGGTGTGGTGTATGGCATCTTTCCTTCCCCAGCTTATCACAGACAATAGGGACTGTTCACCCAGTGGGATCACTTATGTAAAAGGACTGAATTTCTTAGGCACCNTATGGCATCTTTCCTTCCCCAGCTTATCACGGACAATAGGGATTGTTCACCCAGTGGGATTACTACCAGAATTAAGTGACTTTTATTACACTTTATGTAAAAGGACTAAATTTCTTAGGCACGTGCCTGTAGTGCTCCAGTGGTAGATCAGATCTGAGGTCTAATATGATCTCCTTTAGATACTGAAATACAGCAGGCTGTAAGCTGTCTTCAGTTAAAGGTGGAAGGAGGGATTTTGGAGAGCAGTCAGGGAGGCACTTCGCAGAGTGTCAGCACACCTGGACTAGTGTGAGAGGTACTGCCAGATGCAGGTGAGGAGATCCAGCAGTTGCTTACAGCATCCTTTCCTCTTGCAAAGCAGGCAACAGGAGGGAGTCATGATTTGACCACAATTCACCTTTGTCCGGGGCTTTAGTAGCACCTGGTCTCCATTTCTTTTTCTGTAAGAAAAGGCAGTTAAGTGTTCCTGTGCAAGCTCTCAAGGTAAGTTATTTCTTCAGGGGTGTCCTGCCCACATGGGACTGATGGCAGCAAAACTGCTTCATCCTAAAGTCAATACAAAATGTGTGTGAAGAGGTATGAAGGCTAGATGGGACCATTGAAAGCACTTTGTCCAACCTTCTGGCATAGCATAGCCCAGAGCCTCTTGTCTCCTAATTTCTGAATCAAGTGTAAAAATTCCGTTTGAAGTGGAGTTTGTCTTTTAGAAAGATTGTCTTAATTGTATCAGGTAAGATGGAAAATACATCACAGTGTAGAAAAGTCTCACTGGGCAGTGAATACTAACCTTTTAGCAGGGTTTGGACCCTGTTTCTGTCTGCTATGAACCCTTTTTTGTGCGAGATTTGGAGAGCTGCCAGTTATCAAAAACCTCTTCTGCTTAAAGGGCTGAAAAAGATAGTACCATTTGTATATGTTTGCTGTTAGAAGATGACAACAATTGTCTTTTCATGTGGTTTGTTCGTGGTGTTTGCCACCTTTCTGCTTCTGCAATATCTTCCCAAAACTAATATGACCAAATCTCCTCTTAAATCTGATGCCTGTTACTGCAGTCTGTCAGTTTGTGGACTTTTTTATTTATTTCTATCCCATTTCATTAATTCCTTCTCCTTAAGAGGTGATAAAAAACTTTCTGAAAATCTTAGTAGTAATTTTTTTGGCTTTCTACGAGACTCTGTCACTTTCTTATGCAAGTGTGGCAATGAAATCTCCAATGCCAGAATAGATGATCTTGTAAATTAACTAGACTTTGCTTCAAAACATTTTATAACGTTTCAGTTTATTACGCTGGCACTAACTAACACTATATTAGCTAGTTAGGAAAGTTTATATGAAGCCATTCTCTATGACTTCTGTTGAATACTACATTTTGTGGTTTTCTGGTAGAGTCTAGGCAACTGGCCGCATTTACTGCCTTCAGACTTTTAGGGTAATTCTGGAAGTCCTACCAAGCTCTCTTTCAGGATCTCTAAGTCCCATTTTTCTGCTTTCCTAAGTTTTAATGACATCCTAGTGGTAGGAGGCTCCTCTCTGTTCTGCTCTGCCTTTTACATTAAGCAGTTCCCAGTAGGTGTTAGTGTTTTTGTTAGTGTCTGATAGACCACCACAAGTATTTTACCTACTGTAATTTTTTTTCTTCTGGGAAATTCCTCTGTGTCTGTTCCTAGACTTAGCTGGAAGTGTGGATAGCACCAGACCATCTTTGTCCATGAAAAGGAGGAGGTAAACCCAGACTAATACTAGTCAGCCTAATTGCTCAGGGTGAAAAAGTGGTGAGAGTAAACATACAAAAATACACTGTAAAATACATTACATGAAAAATTATTTCAGTCTTAATAATTTACATGAAAAAGGAAAGCTTCTCACAAAATATGTATATTTAGAACAGAAGTATTTAAATACCATTTTAAAATGTGCTAAGTTTGCCAGAGGAGGGGGTAAGAAAATTCAGATGAAGGACTCAAACAGAATAGGTGATGCCCAGCTTTTCACAGAGAGTTCTTTGAAAGTACTTTATGGCAGTTAGTTTCTTGCTTTGCAGCCAGGCCATCTGAAATCAGTGGTGTCTCTCAAGGAATAAGCCCTTCTTAGCCTGAACTGATTATCAGGACCAACTTGGTGAACTGACTAATGGTTTTGCAGGTCAAGTGCCTTAAAACAGGACTTTTTTAATGTGTTGGCTATTTTCTCTTGCATTCAGTCATATAGATTTAAAGTCAGACTTTCCTAAAGGATGGCATTTTGTTTTCTAAAAATTTAACATGTATTTAGTAACAAATCCACCCCCTCACAGTACTTTCTGCAAGTTAGTGGAACTAGTGGAAGAGACTGTAGCTAATGTATTGCTTCACATCTTGATGTGTGAGATGTAAATTCATTTTGAGCGTTAATATAAACTGGTTTAAATCAGGCAGCATCTGCTTAATCCATGAATAGCTGCTGGCTGTGTTAACAGTCGAGAGAGCTCGCAGCTGATCTATTTTCTTTTCTCTCCTGAAAAGAAAAAGTCAATAGATATAAAAAGAGTAAGTAATAAATATTTCTACACTGCACTGATGAGGCATTCTTGGAAAACAGCAAGCTAAACAACTCTACATAATTCAGTAGATGGAAAAGTGGACTGAGAGTCAGGAAATAATTATGAGAGCTGGGAGAAAATTCTCCTTCTGTGACAAGATGTGAAGCAGACATTTTTAGTGGCAAACATCCATTTGTGAGGATTCATATTTGTGGTTTTCTTAAAATATTAAAAGTATACAAGGGGCTATGATTTGGAAATGCACCTGCAGGGGCTCCAGGGAGTTGTCATTTAAACATCTGTCTGCCTGTGATGGTTGAGACCCCTGAGGCAGAGAGTGCCATCCTCAATGTCCCACGGCAGTGGGACTCCTGGGATAGTGCTGTTGGGTGTGAGGCGGCAGAAGGACTCCGGAGCAACCTGTGCCAAATACTGTACTTTCTAAACATACGTGCAATGGAGTTGAATGGCAGCACAGCCTAAAAAATGGCCTTTGTTAGCCGAAGTAGAGTCTGAATTTCCTGTTAAAGGCTGTGAAAGGGGAGGGAAAAATAATTCTCAAAGCTATAAAAAGGCTCTCCGAAAGATGCAGTGGGGAGAAGTGGGAGAAGGCACAGATGAAGTTTAGATTTAAAATGTTAAAAAATGATTATTTTATCCAAATCAGCTGGATGGTTAGTTCTTTTAGAGTATTATTGCCACCAGAACCTCAGCCCTGCTCTAAATCAAACCAGCATTTCATCAAGAAGCCTATTCTTTGCTATAAGAGACCAAGAGTGCACAATTATGGGTTTCTTTTCCCCCTCGCATAATAAAATGGGGAGATTATCATCAAGTTTCTATTCAGATTTTAGGAAGGCTTTTTTATTTTATTTTTAAAACCCATCTTTGTCTGTAAGAGCTCCCTGTTTAGGCCAGCGTGCTGTAATGATTACTGCTGTAAAGGCTTCAGTGGAGATGTGCTCTATTTCATTCTCAATGAGGGTTGATGGCGTTTTGAGAGGCTCAGAATATCCTTTGATTACTGTATAAAACAGACTGAGGGAGATGGCAGTGCAGCGTGCACACAGGAGGGGGCCGTTGCTCCCAGGATCGCTCATCAAACTTCTTTTGTGCTTTTTTTATTTTTTTTTGGTCTTCCGTGTCACAATCACAAATCATGGCCGTGTTGTGGTTTTGGTCCCATGCCCCATCCTCTCTCCCTGTTTTGGGATTTGAAGCTTGAGGTTTGTACAGAAAAGGAGCTGCTGCTGCTGCTCCTGTGTTTTGGACAGGTGCTGCAGCATATGAACAGGGGCAGTGCCTTGACCCCTCTCTCCCACGGGGAATTGATAGAATAGCTAGGAAACGGTACGTTGTCCCTTCCAAACTGTGGGGAACTGGCCCAGTGTTAGAAGCTGCTACTTACTGTAAAGCATCTTGGAGACTGTATTAAAAAAGGAGTGAGAGAAAGGTAGTCATGGGTGACAGGAAGGATATGGGACTCAAGGATATTGAACGGGAAAGATAGACACGTGCATGCTGTCTCTCTTCCTGCTTTCCTATTTGACACTCATGGTGCATTAACACAAAATAATCGAGAAAAGGAATCCTTGCATCTTCATACTTGTATCATCATTGCATATTGTGCCAGCTGAAATCTGTTTGCCAGCCCTTCTGATGGTCAGAAGGATTAAGGTTTCCGAGGTCTGGAGAACAAGGGGTTTCCAAGGAGAGCTTTTGATGCCATATAGCAGGAAAATCTTTTATTCCCAGCCCAGGTATAGGAGATGAGTCTATGGAAAAACATTTCACCTTGTTTCCCTGTCAGTGTGCCTGAATACTGGGGTTTGTGCCCGAATTGTGCATCTCTTAAGAGGTTATTTTCATTAGTGGTCTTGTCATCTTTTACTCCTTTACTTGGTGAAGTGTTAGACTGTACATGGTTTATGTCTGGTATTTCCCAGTAACAGCACAGGAAATACTCTGTGCAGTATATAGGTTTGTTCTTTCCCACAGCACTCTGCCAGGTTTGTTAGGCATGTTTTGTTTGTGGTATATGCCATTCACTGCCCACAGTCCAGACTGAATTACTGCTAGAAGGCTGTATTCAGATTTGGGTCTCCCACTGCATATGGACTGCTCTAAGAGAGTTTGTAAGTCTGAAAACAGACTCTTTCTCTCTTATAGGAGACAAAATTGTGCAAGAGAAAGTTTGAATGACTAATCTGAAGCTATGAAGTCAGTCAGTTCTAGCCTGAAGCCAGGTGGCCAGTGACACACTCATATTGATTTTAAACAAGTTCAGGGATATCTTAAACCTAGCACACTGCCAGGATGTGGTCTGGCACATCCAACCAACAGGCAGCCTGTGGGAACTGAGTTAGGGCTCAGGCTGCCTTCAAATCTTACCTGTCCTCTGGCAAACAGCAACCATAAATCACTTAGGTACAGAAAAGTCTTATTCATTGTTTCTTCTATTTATTTTTGCCCTCTCCTTATCTGAACTGGATGTTTTGTGTCTTGATTGTAGAAGAAGCAATTGTTAGAAACTGGAGCAAACACTTCACACAGCATGGTTCTTACACTGGTTTCTGTATTTGTGATCAACATTCAAGGTAAAACACGTAGACATGTTTTGAGAGAGGTTAATCCTGGAAAAGTGACTGGGACTTCATCATTTCCAATAAAGATTCATTGATGCCCAGTGGAACTTTACAGGCATTGAACTAAGGGCATGGTAAATTGTTGTATAGCTACTGTCCACAACCTGTGTATATTATTCCTGCCTTTTGTTTTTGTTGTTCAGTAATAGGCTCTCTATGGAAAAGTCTATGCCATGTCCTCTTGCATTAACTCAGGCGTGCCACTTTGCTCTTTGTGTCCCTGAAATGGGTGATGTGAGAGATACAGACGCACACACCCAGTTTCAGAGGATGTACCCCTCCAGCATGCTCTGGCTGTTCTCTGTGTGCTGAAATGCTGCAGGGTGCCAGCAACGACCTGCACCTGCCAAACCATGATGGCAATGACTCTGATGGGGACTTTCCTCCATCATCCTAGAGGAAAGTGCTCAGTGGGCAATGGAGTTTCCTTAAGAATGGTCAGGAGCCCAGGCTGAACAAAAGACAGAGCATGAGGAATGCCAGACTTGTGTCAGGTGCTGAGAGCTGTAGGGATGGATATGCTTGAACCGTAAGGGCCCAGGGAGGTGTCTAATCCTTTCTTTTTATATACAGACCTTCTCTGAGCAGGGGCTGGGACCAGAAACCCCCAGAGGTCTGCAAAGCCTTCTGGCAATTACTATACAAATAGCATTTCATTTCTGTTTAACATTACACAGCCATCTCATGGTGTGTGTTTTTTCTTTCCTTCGGTTTCCATCTCAGACATATTTGCTGGGGGCTCTCTGGAGCAGGGCAGAGTAATCAGTTAGTCCTGTGGTCAGAGGGAAGCAGGACTGCACCCAGGCAGAGGTGGCTGTTCTTCTGGGGTGGTCGTTCCTATCTGAATTTGAATTCAGATCAGTAGTAAATACCAGGCTACTCCCTTGGAATGTAGCTGGAGTTTGCTTGGGCTGGCAGGACAGCTCTGTGTCGTGTGCTTTGCCTGTAGCCCCACCAAAGCATCCCACACATTATTCAGATCCACTCACATGAATGAGCTATCCTCCTTCCTAGAGAACTGCTGGAATTTTGGTGCTTGCAGCAAGATCTGCTCAGCCTGGCATTTTAGGATGCTGGGGTTTGGTGACTCGAGCCTGGATACTGCCTTGGTTTGAAATCAGGTAAAGAATTTTTAGGGAAAGGAGGGAAGTGAGTTATTTCTGGAGACACAAAGGCCGGGACTGAACTGCTACAAGGAAGTGTTGCAGTACTTGATCAAAACAGATACTCACTGAGTTGCCTGAGGCACGGACTATGAGACTGAACAGGACTTGTGAGGAGCATCCATGTGAGAAGGTGGGAGTGTTTTACTCCTGCTTTATGGTTTGGTCTTTTTTGCGTACAGGAGCCGGAGCGTGAAAGGGAGCTGGGTTTCATGCAGCTAGGAGCAGTGTCAGAGTAGGTTCAAATGTGTGTGTGTGTGTACACTGATGTTGCCTTTCCTTTAGTAAAGAAAAATCTTTCAGTCCTGTGAGCTTAGCAGGCTGCTTAAGAACAAGAAACAGCAATAATTGTGTAACCCTGTCAAATGTGTATGCACTTCTTGGTGGATGACAAGGAAAACCAGCTCTGTAGCAGCTGAGGGGCTGTTGGAAGTCTGTGCTAGCCAGCAAAGTATGGGGGGACCAAATCATGCTGTAAATAAAGTCCTGTTTTTTCTATTTGGTGACAGTCCTGTACCACCTGTTGCCCGACAGCAGCACCACATCAGTGAGCACCTTCAGCGTTTCTTCCACCTGAAATGTGCCATGGGTGCAGCTTTGAAGGCAGCTGCGGTCAGCTGGAGTGGGATGAGCTGCATGGGGCAGCAGGACAACCATGGCTCTGGGTGCCAGGCTCAGATGGAGAGAGACAAGGCAGAGGCATATTCACACAGCTACATGAGTACCAGGACCCAACATGGCTTTGATTTCATTACAGTTTAACACACAGCTAGAAAATATTATGTCCCTACTATAAAGAGGGAGGTACTTACCTTTGGGAAATTTGAGAAGCAAGGAATTGGAAAATTAGATTAATAAATAGAAAGCAATAACACAAGCCAATATTCACAGAAGTGTTGCTTACTGCTCTTTTATCAAGGCTCATTTTACACAAATGTTAGCTGTTACAACAGCTGATGTGTCACTAACACAGCATTGCTACAGCTCTTTTTACTTGTGCAGTCTAGGGGGCTGCAGCCACCTTGGAAGACAAAAGAAGGAAATCCTTTCTTCAGTCTCACAGCCTTCAGGTGCAAGGGAAGGAAACTGGCAGCTTTACAATGAGGGTAGAGGATTCTCAACAGAGCTTTGGATTCCTCGCAGTTAAGAGAGTTGGCTCTCTCTCTAGTCACCACTTTGTATTCCTTCCCTGGATTCTACCTGTAATCGTCAGTTTGCCTAAAACTTTACCACCCTTCATGGACCGTAGTTTGCTACTTACCTGTCTTCAGTCTTCTCCATCTTTTTGGAGTAGATGGAAAGCTGGCCTGAGTTCAAGTAAATATGAGATCAGAGGGTAATTCAAAGGCAGGTTAAGCTTCCTGCAGTGTAGTGTCTTACAGCCATCCATAGATGTTTCACAGTAGCATCTGGCAGGCTCAGGGGATGTTTTTTATCCATTTGTCTAACACATTCTGCATTGTAACCTGTCACTGCCCATGTGTCATTACAAGTGGACTGTAAATCTGTAGGGAGTTCAGAAGGAATTTGACCTCTGCAATCAGAGCATCTGTGGTTTTCAAGGTCTTCCCTGATTAAAGGGATCTTCCCAATTGTCCCAAGCAAGCCTTTTACACAAGACTGCCAAGTTAGAGGTTTGCTGCACCGTCTATATCCAGCTGTGTGTTGATGTCTGTTCCTTTAAAAAAGTAACCTCTGGTAAAGTGTGTTCTGTTCCCTCTCCTGTTACAGCCTTCACCTGTATTGTGAGCCTGAGTGTGATCAGTAGCTCTCCCTAAGACTAGTGAGGCACACAGCTTGTTGTTGTGGGTGAGACATTTGCCATGATTGAATTCTTTGGATTTTGGATCCAGTTAGGAAATGTGACTGACGTGCATGTTTCTCTCCATTAGCTCATGCGACTTGTTTCATTCATGTGACCTCTTGTTACATATCCATCATCCATTTTTCTTTCCTATTAGAGTGAAATTGGACACAGCCCTCCTCCTGCCTACACCCCTATGTCAGGAGTAAGTATTTCACATTCAGCCTTCATCCTTTAGGTTTTCCTCCTTCCTTCACTTGTTTTTCTGTTTCAAACCCCTTTTTTCTGCATAAAGGACCTAAAAGCCAACAGGAAATGAAGTGTATATTAATGTGAAATATAAGAGCAATCAAATATTCAAGATTCCCATACTCAGCCTGGGCTTGTGTGCAAACTCTATGGACCCACACCCAAAATTCTGCCAGCTTTTCTTGAAAAAGTGCTTAGGTTCAACCAACCTGCTGGCTTGGTTGAATCTGTACATTTTCCCTTCTTATCTATAGGTCAGGATGTCAAAATTTCTTTTCACACCCTTGCTGACAAGCAAAATGGTAGGTTGAGTCGAACCATTGAGTTGAGGTGCCAGTCCAAACACAGTTCACCAGCCTGAAATGCTCTTCCTGATGGGATTACACAGGATGTGGGTGACCCTGGGATTCGCAGCACAGTACGCCCTAAAAGAATGCCGCTCAGGAATTAGCAGAGATGATAATGACCTCTATCTCCAGTCAGGAGATTTCCTTTACATGAGGTTTAAGGGTTTCTTGGAAATCAGGGGATGTTGCCAGAGTAGTAGGAGATACCACGTTTTCCTCCTGCAGCTGTGTATATCCAACCTCCATGTGCTTAGTAGGAGACAAGTTCCCTGCCCCATTTCCAGCACTGAGCACCACTGGGCGGACGGATGCTTTGCCAGTCCACAACAGAGCCCGTGCTGCTGGGGATCCCACAGCACTGGGAGCGCAGTGACCTGCAGGACGGACAAGGCTTCACGTGCCGGGTGAAATGCAGTATTGAGTAAGCGTGCCAGGAAAGGCACAGGAGCACAGCGATGACTTGCTGTTGAACCCTGTCCCCTCCTTTCCCTTGCTGTCTCCTCTTTTCCAACAGAACCAGTTTGTGTACCGGGATGGTGGCTACACCGCAGAGGTGCCGATGCCGTACAGAGCTCCAGGCTGCATAATACCAGAAGCTCCAGTTGCTCAGGGCGCCACGGCAGAGATCTTTGAAGACACTTGCTGTAATGGCACACTGCGAAAACAAGTGGCAACCCTGGCAAAAGAGGAAAGCAGCACCCAGAGGTACAGTGCTGACCCCACAGTCTTCATGCCCGAGCGGGTCGTCCGGGGAGAGCTGGATGAGGACGGGTACATGACACCGATGAGAGACAAACCTAAAACAGGTAAAAAACTGTCCTTCTGGGGAAGCTCCTGGTCTAGTCTGACTGCATTCTCTCTCTTTGTACATCAGCAGCTTTTCATCAAAAATGGCTCTATTTAGTTACCCAGCAAGGTTGAAGCATTCTGACTAAGTTAATATTTCTTCACGTGGGGATTTGTTTTTCTTTTCTTAATTTTCTGCTTTAAAAGCTCAAATATGCCAATGTGTCAAGTTTGGTAATTCCCCCTTTCACTTTTTTTTTTTTTTTTTTTTTTTTTGGAGAAATAACAAGAAGAATGAAAAAAAAACAAATCCCCTTCTTATCCAAACTCAAATCTTCAGTTATTTCCAAGAAAAAGATCTACCTTCGGCCAGCCATAGTCCCCACTTTGCCTTGTTTATTGATCTTATTTATTTTCATGGCATCATGCTTGATAAATGTCAAGTTGAACCTATCAGAGAACCAATATACACAGTTGGCATTTTATACCCAAGAGAAGTTTAGGATTGAAAGAACAAAATGTGCTTCAGAGAGACCATCACTGCAAGGTGAAGATTGCCTAGATCTGTGCCAGCTCAGTGTGCTACACTTCCCACTTTGCCATCATTTGTTTCTTCCTTTTTAAATAGTGACAGCCGTCATTTAGATGTGAGAGTATGTGTCATAACCAATTTGCTCTCAAACCTTTGCATTACCTTTAAAGAAATTAATTAATGCAAATGTAAATGCCAGGTCAATAGTGTGTTTGCTAAGAATTTGGAAGCCCCTTATCCTTTGTACGTTACGTGGTGGGAACGGAGCAGTAGCGGTTGTGGAGTCCACTCATGGACCTGCAGTTCAGCAACCTCCTTTGCAGTGAGAGTTAGTTTCAGTGCGAGCCCACACACATATTCATATGCAGGTGCACCCTGGAGATCTTCAGAGTTCCCTGAACAGAAGCTCCCTGAGCCCTTGGAGATGTGGCTCAGGAGAAAGCACTTTCTTCCTGACTCCCTGGGCACAGACACGTGCTGTGTGTTCTGTGCCAGCTGCAGGGTTCAAATCAAAGCACTTCTTGGCTCTCATCGCTAAAAAACACACAATTCCCAGGGTGCTTTTGGTGCGTGCACATGTGCCTGCTCACCTCAGATTCAGTGACGTTTTAGTTGCCTTTTCAGAGGTGTTCAAAGGTATTCACCGGCTCTTCAGCTTTTGCCTCTAATAGTTTTGGCCCCATCCTAAATAAAAGCAGAGCTGAAGTGAAAACCACAACCACCCTGTGGCAACAGGCAGGGCCTATTTCCTTGCAGGCAGGATGTAGATGGGGTGTCCGCAGAGCCCTTGACCAGCACCGTGCTGCTGGAAATGGAGGTCTTGTGTTGGCATCTTGTGTGGCACAGACAGACTGAGAGCATCCCTCAGTAATGGTGGTGGCCTGGAGACCCGGGTTTGTATGGAGGTGAAAGGCAGAATTAATACTGGAAGTGGGTTTGATCTGATGATTTCTAGCCTTGAATGAACTGGATACTTTGACATCTTCCTGCAAGGGTCCCACCACCAGATGCTCTTGTCCCCATGTTGCCTCCAAGCCATTCCCTTTGCAGCCCACTTGCAGGTGACCTCCTCCTGCCCAGCCTGTTTGGCTTCTCTGTTCTGCAGTGAGACCTCATCATACACAGAGCAAGGCACAACATGGCCCTTGGCAAATCCACTGCTCCGTGGCTCAGTCACCTCTCTGTGATCGTGGGAGAGCCCTTACTAGGTGCATGGTTTTAACCTAGGACAGCCAATCTCTTTATGTTTCGTTTCCCTCCCTACCTCCTGTCAAGCTTTCCATGCAAGCAAGCATTTTCCATTTCCAAGCATATGCCTTAAAACCTTTCTGCAATTCAGCTACAAATTTTTTTGTGGTGTTAATCCACAGCAAGTGATTTGAAGCAACTGTAACCTGCTCCAAGTCCTGTTTTGCAGCTGATATAAGGCTCTCTTTTACCCTGTCCAGGGCTCATTTGAATCATTTTTTTAATAATGCTTTGAGGCCTTTTGTCCTGCAGGGATGGAAGGTTTTTAATCAGGAAAATTGTTCTGTTAGAAATGAAGCTGTCTTAGAAGTTAGCCCTTGGGGATGGGTTTTGTGCAGAGAGGCTTAACTAAGATTTCTACAGTTTTCTGGATGGAAAGACTGCAGAGCAGAGGGTTTGCTGATAGGTCCAAGGCTGCACAGAGAGAGTCAGCAGCAAAGGCAGAAGGCAGTCAGTATGTTTGGATCTGTAGATCGTATAGTGAGAAGTCCAGGATAGCACACAGGCTGTGGCTCAGTGAGAGCTGTAGTTTAGTTGGCCAGTATTGTTTGTCTTCTGTTTTAACCCATATCGTCTGTTTAGTTTGTAAATACTTCACTTGTTTGTAAATACTTCACTTTTTGCTAGTGTGTGTTCAACACAGTTGGCTCCTGATCCCATCTGGAGTTTTAGGAATGGCTGGGGTAGAGGACTCACTAGTCCAAGTGCTGTTTATGGTCACATGATGGATTGCTCCCTCTCTTGTCTGATTTATTTTTGATCTTTCCTTAGATTACCTAAACCCAGTGGAAGAGAACCCATTTGTTTCCCGACGGAAGAATGGAGATCTCCAAGCTGTGGACAACCCAGAGTATCACAATGCTCCGAACGGGCAGCCCAAAGCAGAGGATGAGTATGTGAATGAGCCATTGTACCTCAACACTTTTGCAAACACCTTGGAAAACGCCGAGTACCTGAAGAACAATTTGCCGGAGAAAGCCAAGAAGGCCTTTGACAACCCAGACTACTGGAACCACAGCCTGCCCCCACGAAGCACCCTCCAGCACCCGGACTACCTGCAGGAGTACAGCACAAAATACTTTTACAAACAGAATGGGCGGATCCGGCCCATTGTGGCAGAGAATCCTGAATACCTCTCCGAGTTCTCCCTGAAGCCTGGCACTGTGCTGCCCCCACCACCCTACAGACACAGAAATACAGTGGTGTAAAGGCTGCGGTCTCACAGAAGTGGAAAGGCAACCCCTTTTAGCTGCCTCACTCTCTCACTCTCCTTTTCTCTCTCTCCCTGTCCCTCACCCCCACCCCCAACTTCTCTTCCTCCCTCCTTCCCTCCCTTTCTCCCACAAACTTCCTCTTCTTGCCAGTTCACTCATTTTTGATATTTCTAAGTGAAAGGATGTCTTGGAGTTGATTGCAAATTGGGTTGGGAACCTGGAAAGAAGGAAGGAAAGAGACTGAAAGAAGGCATGTACAACCTGTCCTTTCTCACTCTTCACAAATCCAGCGGATCGGATACTCCGAGAAGCCAGTGGGCACCAGGGAAGGCCAGTGGCAGTGTTGCCTGGTGTTGAGTTCATTCTCAGTGGCTCAACCAGACACTGTGGGGAAAGCCACAGAGCAGCTGATTCTTTCAGCAGACACTCATGAGAGTCTGTACAGCATTCCTGGAAATCTCAATGCAGTTTCCATCAGGGTGAAAAATGGACAATTTTTATATCCTGTGTGATAGCATAGTAATCGAGATTGAGAATCCAGTTTCTTTCTCTAACACTTTCTATCCCAGCAACTGAAAACGGCTAACGTGGCTTTTCATAAACATTCAGATCTTCATTGTGGCTTTCCAAGAAATGATGATGTGACTCCCATATATGGCTAAACCCTTCTTCTGAGCCACACCATGATTTTGTGCCAATTCCCAACCGCAGAGACTCCCCCTCAGAACTGGTACATGACACAACCATTTTTGTATATGTGCCAACAGGGCAAACACTTTGAACACAAAGCCCCTTTCAGAAGAGAGTAACAAAACCACACCTCCAGCATGTTCTTTTTGAAGCTAAAAACCAGGCCAAGAAACCAAGATTTGTACGCCAAAAGCTTTGCTTTCCTGTTTTATACCGGCTGACTTTAAACACCTCAACAGACCTACACTAATTCTTTCCTCTTTTTCTTCTTCATGATCACGAAGGGAGTTGGGGATGCTGTCAGGCAACACTGAGGACAAGACAGAGAACTGGAGAGTTTGGTGGGGGTCCTGGAGTCTGCTGGTGTTCTGTGGAGTGGTGGTGGGAAGAGTCCTTTAAACTGGAAGACAGATACTGGACTGGAGAAAATGCACATAGCAGTTCACTGGAAAGTTAGTTTGCACTTAAGCTCTGATTTTATTTGAACTGTTTTCTGGATTTTGAATGAAGCAATATGGAAGTGACCAGCAAAATACAAAATAATAATTTTAAATTTAAAAAAAAATAATAATTATTATATGTAAAGGATGACTGTGGAAATGCCAAAATGAAGCAAATCAAGTCTTTGGAACAACGTCTGCTAGCTCAGAGAGGCTGATGCATTGACTGCTTCAGAGAATACAGTGACAGAGCAGCCAGCTCTTGCTGCTGCTGTGTGAAGGACAGCAGAGCAAGGCCTGGAATGGGTCAGGGGAGGCAAATATCCTGCTCTGGCTTGTGGCACAGAACAATACCTTTTTTCAAAAAGGAGGATTACTCTAGCACAGAAGATGGTGCATATGAGGTTTGAGAAGTCAGAATGTGCATGACTCGGAGAGCTTTCTGTCAAAAATGTAAATAAGTATGAGTCAGTCTCCTTGCACTTAGTTCTGCTTTCATCAACCTCATTTTTTAGGTAGACACCCCCAACCCCATCCCCTGGCCTGCTCCTCTTTGAAATCTCTTTCAGCCAGAGTTCTGGACGTTTTTAGCAACCTGAAGCAGATGGAGCTGGGAAGGAAGGTGTAAGGGCCGGAGACACCGATGGCTTGCTCCTGCCTCGCCAAGACCTGTGTGTGAAGAGCATTTGCATACCTACTTCCCACCAAATATCTTAAGGAACCTTTGGAGATCTGCCTGTCTCTATCCACCAAGGTTTAAAGGGGAAGAAGCAATAGTTGATGGATGGCAGTCTTGGGTGACACAACAGTATTTCAGTTTATGCGCTTCAGTTCTGTTAGAGTCAAAGATCTTTGGGGTGACCTAACATGGCAACAAAACCAGCAACAACCAGTGGTCTGGATATAGCATCACCGTCCTCTGAATTCCTGCCATCCCAACAGCTTGCCACCTTTAATCTGAGGAAAGCAGAGGAAGGAGTAAGAAACAAGCAATAGTCACCCAAAGCGTGGTGGCTCAGGGTCAGCTTGACAAAGGTATGAAGAGATTTCAAACCTGGGTTGGTTGGTACTCTTGTAGATGGAAAACAAACTGTGTGTGATCACAAGTCTGCTTCAGCCAATAGCCTGTTTCTGCATCAGGTGTGTCCAAGTCAGCTTGAGCCACCCGGGGGGAGGATGTTAAACCTGTAAACTGAGCTGAAGGGTCTGAAAACAGCAAGAACAGGTACAGATCTTTGGGCTGTCCAAAGGAGACGTTGGGTCAAGTGGTACCAAGGTGGTTTGTCGTGGCAGAACAAAACAGCCAACGGCCAACTGACAGGGGATAGATGGTTACAGTCCTGCATCTGAGAGGCTGTGCCAGAGAGAGGGGTTGATTTGTCCCTGAATAAGTCTTTTTACAGAGTAACTCCTAATGGAGAAAAAAAATGAAATAAAATCCCAGCACAGGTCACATGCTTGAATTCAGAGGTGTTCTCAAAGGCTGCTGGGGCAGAGGCGCACACACACCTCTGGAGCTGGGCAGGATGATGCTGGGATGTAGCTGCTAACACAAGGCGAGGCCTGTTTGTTCCTCTGGTAGTGAAGTAGTGCCAGTGTTGGAAACAAGCCCGCCGAGTAATCCAAATGTAAATAATGGTGGTGTTTAACAATTTAACATTTTATTTCTTACAAAACTTGAATTATTTATTCCTTTTGTTGACTGTGGGTGTACTATAATATATCAAGTAGCGTGGAAATGCAGAGATTCCTGGAAGCGAGGCAGCAGGAAGGCTGGAACGGGACCTGCCTTAGCATAAAGGTTGACTGGCAACCAGGCTGAGCAGTGCCAAGCCATGGTAGCTGGGTCTGGGAATAGTAGAGGGTTAATGAACACAGTGATTTGTGATGAGGGAAGACTCCACACACTGTAGCTTCAAATTTTTTTTTTATTTTTTTCATTTTCTGAGCTGCTGGTTTGAGTGCATTTGCCAAAACTGGCCCTTAGAGTTCCTGCTATGCCAGTAGCTGACCCTTGCCCAGCAGATGGGCCTGCCTGGTTCTGAGGCATCTGGTTAACAGGCTCCTTCTCCCTGGAAAGAGCAGCAGTTGTCTGAACACAGCCCACAGACCTGCCCCTCTCCTCTGGAAGAGTAATTCTGAGCTATGCTGGCAGCTTTTGTCTCTTTGAGAAGGAAAGTTTAACCACGATTAAAGGTAAAAAGGGAAACTGAGAGCAGAACTGTTTGGCTGCTTTAATCTGATCAGCAGAAACATCTGGCTGGCCCTAACTCATGTCTTTGCCTCAGTGGGTATCACTGCTTGGCTTGATGAGAGGAATTGGACAGATACACATGGCAAAATCATGGCAAACATTCAACTGTATTATGGTGTGAAAGATGAGGGCCAGGCTCTTTAATGACAGGTTTGGGGGAAAAGCAGGTATTTCCACACACAAACTGCATTTTGTCAGCACAAAGCAGCAGGTGTGTGCATCAACAGAAGTACTTCGGGGTAATTCACTCTCTAGTTCTACAGAGAACATGGAACACTTGGTTTTTATGGATTTTTTTAATGCAGTCTCCTATTTGTGAATGTTCTCCTTCCTCTTATCATGGCCTGAATGACAGAAGAGCAGCGACCAACTTCTGAAGAGCAAGTTTTTACCTGAGTGTGTATCAGCCGTTGTCCAAGGCACAAAGAAACGCACTAATCTCTTTCAGCGATACTTGTCTTAGCTGTTATTATCTACTTGAGGGTTATTGCAAACATACATGGATGCTGGAGTTGATTGACTTCCTGTAACACAATGGACTGAAAACAACAACTTTTAAGTTCCCATCTTCATCTCTTTTCAAATTTTTCTTTTTCTGCAAAATAGCCAGGAGGAATTCTTACATGGCTACTCGCTCAGGTGTAGCAGAGTATTTACAACTTGCTTTCAAACAGATCATCTCTCACAGGCAGTAAGAGATGGAAATAAATCTGAGCTAATATCCACAGTAGGAGCCATCATGTGGGTACCATTTCAGATACCTTGAGCTCAGCCCCAAAATCCTTTTCTGGGTGCAAAAATAGGATGTGTTAACCCTGGTTGTACTACTTATTTGGTTGAAAATATGTTTCTTGACTGCAAGACTTGCCTGCAATGATCTGCTACCAGTTTCCACTAAAGACTTGTGAGGGAGAGCATTTTCTTCACCCTCAGCCACAATGAATCCCAGCCTAGAAGCAAAGAAAAAGACAACTCTGGAAGAGCAGCTCAGCTGTGACTCTGTGGATCCACTCTTTCTGTAGCTTTAGGTAGAGCTGGGCAGTATGGGGGAGAAGTACAAGCTGTGAGGTGAGTCAGCCTAGAAATACAGCTTGGGTTTGGGGATGATCTATATGGGAACCTCAGATATTAAAGGAAATATCTTTTTTGTTTGATGGGGTGTCTGCGTAGGTGTTGTGCATCATGGTGGCAGCTAAAGGAATGACAGGATTGTTTGAACTCCTTTATTCCATCTGGGAGCTCAGGAGACTGGCACAAGTCAGAATTAGGCTGTTGATTGTGTAATTCCTCAGAATAACTGAAGGCACCCCGGTAAGCTGTGCTTCCCTGGCAGCCCTGTGCACTCTGGGCAGGTGTGCCCTTCTGGAAAGGGAAGCAGCCACTGCAGCACCCACAAGCATGGAGACTCGGACACTCACACCCTGTGTCTGCCCACCTTTTTTGGGGGAGGGAGTGGGAGTACCAGAAGTGCCCAGGGCCTGTGTTTCCATCATCTTGCTCAACTGGTGTCTCAGGGCTTCCTCCCTGATTTCTCAAGGGCGTTTCAGAACTATGGAGCTGCCTGCCTGGAAGGCTGTTTAACTTGGGGGTGATGGATGGAACAGAGGATTTAACATAAAAGAGAGCCGGGCCTCTGGTTATCGGTCACCCCTTTGGCTCTTAGAGAGCACCTCAGCGGGGACGGTGTCACCTCGAGTTCCCTTCGCAAGGCTTTTTCAACAGGTGGTGACACATGAAGACTCTGCTCATTTCTAGTCTGTCACTTGCAATATTCTCACTGCTGTGAATCTTAGACCTCTGCTGCTGACAAGACAGCTCATCTGTGGTTATATAAAATCTTGGATTTGGGTTCAGATTGTATTTTAGAAAACCAAGGCTGTGCAGGCTGGGGTGGCTGGTGTAATGCTCATGCTCCATCACGTGCAGGGAGCTGTGGTTGTCTCACAGGGAAGCCACTGTGCAGTGCCACTGTGTGTGTCAGATTCCCTCTTTTATTTTCGGCCTGTTGCTAAGCGTTTGTTACACCTGTAGAAAAGGTCATCAGCATTACAAGTGGGGCTTTCAAATTGGGAACAAGTAACAGCTTTGTGGCTAGAAGCACGGCTCTAAAATGTCAAAACATCATGTCTCCACCTTTAAGTTTGTTTTAGCATAATTTTATTTTACCACTGTGTGGATTAGTAGGTTGGTTGTTCTGATGGTAGATTCATTGCTCTTGAGGAAATCACGGACAGGTGAGGTTGTTGTCAGTGGTGCTTGCAGTGATGGCTGGGATCTGCCTGTAGGTTTGGACAATATATGGCACCTTTTGGGAAACTTTGTGAGTGTTCAGGTCTGACTGATGGTGGGACTTGTTTTAACTCTAGCCAATCCCACCTCCCAAGCAGAGCCAGAGGGACACCTTCCGCACAGGGTATCCTCCAGCTGGGGTCTGTGCCAACAGGCCAGGAAAAGGTGTGAGGGGAAAACCCAAGGACATGATTCCGATAGAAACAAGAGGAGTCAAAGCTGCCCTTTTTTTTTTTTTTCCTTTTTTTATTATTTAATTTTAGGAGCGAGCTTTGTGGGCCTTGGTAGAGAGGGGTTTTAAGGGGAGCTTTGTAAGGCATTAGGCAGGGTGAGTAATTATGCCCCAGTTCTTCTCCCGTCTTCAATAAAAAAGCCATGAAATCATGTTCCAGCTGTGTTGTGGATGACCCCACCAGGGCAAAGGCACATCCCACCCAGCACCCTCCGGCTGGTGGCTCAGGTGTGACCAGGGCCACAGGTACATGGAGCTACTGGCTGTCGTTTGCCAGCAATTTGGGCCCCAGCCCAACCTTTGAGCCCTCTTAGGGGGAAAACACTGTATTGTCCATAGCACTCCGAAGACTAAACCCTTTTGGGATAACCGCGGTACCGAACTGTGACTGGTATTTTATAAGTAAGTGTAGATATGTATGCCGTTCTTTCGAGGTAAGGTACTCTGACATATGTAGCATAAACTGGTCCTGCTGTTAAATGGGTCGATTATTAACTGAGCAGCTGTGTAGGGGGTAGCTAACTTTGAATGCACAAAACCACTGTTCCTTTGGACATGGGACTGGAGGTAGGTGCTGGGTTACTTGTCTTTTTGTGGTGGGGTAATGTAAGAGGAAAATGAAGGTCAATGAGAAAATGTGTAATTTTTTATAGCATTTTAATGTTGGAAATTGATACCCATTCGATACATTATTCACAATGGTTTTAATCCCTTTTGTTGCCCAGTTTTTGCTATTTCCCCAACATTCTAAGCTGGAATTTCTAAAGAGGTAGCAAGCCTAGTGTAGGGAGGGGAAACAGAGGGGAAAAAGAAGTCTCTTTCTAAGAACAGAGATAGCCAAATAGCATTTCCTGACCTGGTGGCCCAGAACCACCAGGTTTTTCTGATGAGGCTCAAATTCCCAGGCCCGGAGGATGACATTACTGTCCCCTTGGAATCAAAGGCTCCCACCAGGAGAAGACACAGGGATAGCACCAAGCTCCTGGGAGACACCCTGGCCATGGTGCCTGCATGGGCTGCAGTCACTGCAGCCAGTCCATCCCAAAGGAACCAGCCTGGGCACCCAAGGGGAGATGGCCATGATGCAGAGATGGTGGGGGAGGTCTGGGTTTTAGCCAATTCCCCGTGTTCTCAAAGCACAGAGAGACAAAACAAAAATACTTCTGCCTTATGAAGTACCTTCAGAAGAAGAGAAGTGTCAGCATGTTGGGGAAGACATTCATTTCTTGCAAAGTGATGCATTCAGAGTTAGCTGCCTTTCTGAAATAAAAAAAATACAAAAACTACTGTATGTTACTTTGAAAATGTGAATAGTATTTTTATAGCTTGTTAAAGACACAGCTAGTTGCATTTGTAAATAAGGATAATGTTGCTTTTATTTTCCTTGTGGACACCATTATTTGGAACATAATTGTCCTTAGGGTTGATTTGTATATAGGTAATTTGCTTGTGATTTAAGCCACTCCTCCCCTTTCCTTTCTCTCCCTTCCCACCCTCTGGTTTTGGTTAGAAGTACCATTTTTGGCATTCTGTGTGATTCTGTGTTTTAGCACTATTGTGGTGTGTTCAGACTTTCTGCACTTGCTTACACAGTAGGATAAGCCAATTGTGTGTGGCGTAATGTTACTTTAACCTTTTGTTCCTCATATTTTAGCTACCGAGGATTATACACTGCTAAAATACTTACTGACCTGGGTTAATATTAGCATAATTTAGCATAATTTCCCTTCTTTTCATGGTTTCTTGTTTTTTCTTTTTTTCCTTCCCTTCCCTTTTGTCTTGTTTGGAGGCTGGGAAGAAACCTGTGGATCTTCTCTTTGTGTGGTTCTATTCTCCCCCTCCCCATGTGCCAGCCCCGAGTTTCTCCTCATGGCCCTTGGGGTAGAGCTGTATCTGTTTGTTAAGGCAAATGTAGACTGCAACCCACCTTGCATCAACCCACACTCATCCCAGCTGAACAATTTGAGAACTGTTCTGCCTTTTTGTTACATGAATCTGTCAGAAATATATTTTTAATTTAATATAAATGAAATTCAATAAAATATGAAACAAAGTCTCTGTGCACATGTGAAATCTCTTATCAGGGGGCTTGAGCACTGCCAGTGCCACGGACTTCCCATGTCCGTGGCCTCGGACCCTGTTTGGGGAAAAGCCGTGGGGTGGTCCTGAGGTGGGGCAGCCACACACCCCAACACACACCTCCTACACATCCCTACGCACATCCCCACCTACCCACACACACACCCCCTGCATACACACTCCCTGCACGCTGCTGCACACAAACACCGCTACATACACCCCTGCACACACAAATCCATCCACCTACAGAGACACACAAACCCCACACACCCACCCTCACACCCCGCCCCCCTACACCCACACCCCCTTACACACACCCCCCACACTGCCTCACTGTCTGGAGAGCACTAGCTCTGCATTACCAGGCCTCTGGAAAGCATTTTACATTTATCCAGAAATCATAAAGGTCATTTGGCTCTTTGAGGCGCATTTTAAAGCACTCCAGTGTCCCTGGATTGCAACTCTTTCTTTCATGAATGACCTCAGCATTTTATCCCCAGCAGCCTGCAAAGGTCATTGCAGATACACACAATTCCCTGAGTGGCTGTGCCAGTGCTGGTACCTTTTCTCCTACCTTCAGGGAGCACTGCCAGGAGCACAAGCTGTTTGAAACAGTACTGCTTGCTGAAGAGGGGTTAGAGTAACATTAAGCATTCATGCTTTACAGCTGTAGGTAATATAAACTGTTTTCCAGGGGGGTGGAGGGGGGGTTGAGGGAGGGTAGGTGAAGCAAAGCAGTTCTGCTGCAAGCCCGCCCTTGTACAAGAGGGCAACAGGCTGTGGCATCGTGCCCCTGGCACCGCATCCATCTCTGCACCACGAGGCCCTTCCCATGCCTGGCCTGCACCCGGGGGGGCCACACACCCTCTGAAAGGCTCCAGCTAGTGAAGGACCATGCAGAGGAAACAGTGCCTGATGCAAAGGCTGAGATCTGACATCACAAAAGATCTTCACAATATAACCTTAGAACTTCAATACTTCGGAATAAATAAAGACCAGAGACATGAGCAATATGAGTTTTAATACACACATCTCCTCCACCCCCTTTCCCCAAGTGGGTTTTACTTACCTGACCAAAAAAGTAAAAGAAAAGCGTAATCAACCCACTATTACTATATATTAATTTAAAACCCTCTGCAGCTCATTCAGGGAAACTCAGGAAAGGCCATGGGATTCAGGTATTTAAGGTGGTACTGAAAAGCACAGTTTAGCTTTTGCAAGCAGTTTCATGCTGCACTGATGGGGATGAAGTTCTCTGCAGCCCTCTGTCACTCATGAATCAGCTGGGCACATGCATATAAAATTACTCAAACCTGAGGCCTCACTGCTGAAGAAAGTTGATCGTGCAGCCACCAAGGGCAAGTCCCAGTCCATGGGCCACCACATAACACCCAGACTGCTCTCAGTCAGAGACAGTTGACATGAAAGATGGGAGCTATGATGAGGGACAGGGGACATAAAGGCAAATTGTGTGGGCAGTCACAAATGCATGTGAGAATAATTTGCCCCTGGAAGAGCCCTTGAGACTGCAGGGAGTCTCCACATCCTCCAGGAGATAATACTGGTGGGAACAGATGGGTTAAGTTCCCTGGCACACCTGCAAGCCCAACTCAGGGAGCTGGCATGAGTCTTCATTACTATTTAAAAAAAAAAATAAATTAAAAAACTTGTTCCACACTGTCTGCCCACCTCCATTCCCACCCATCTTCCCCACCCGAGCAGGGCATTGCTGGGTTTAACTCCTCCCAGTCAAGTCTGTCTAAAGTTCTTGCTCAGCAACTCCAAAGGGACACCCATCCCACACCTCCAACCTGTCATGCCTGTTCCCCTGTCCAGAAAGAACACCTGGCAAACAGCCAGCACAACTAAAAAACCCTCCTTTACTTACACACTTTTACAGTTGGGGTTTTTTTGTGGTGTTTCTACTGCTACACCCCTGCCAGTAGCTAATGTTGGGGGTCACTAGAGCACTGGGACAACAGGAGTGGGCTGCACAAATCCAGGAGGTGTCAAGCGCATGATAATCATGATCTTTAACACAGGCCATATGCAAAAAAGAAGTTAAAAACCCCAAAGTAACACCAACACCAAGTTAAACTGTGTCACAGGCTAGTCTTAGCAAAGCCCAGCTACTGCCTTCTCTCTCGCTGCACTCTCCTGTCATGGGCCAGCGGTGAAATAAGAGTTTAACACAACCTTCGAGCCCCCAGCCCTTCACATGACCCTCTCCACCACGCTGAGTCACTGAGAGACAACATCTGGGCAGCAGAAAGTGATTTTGCATAAATGGTGTAAACTTTCTGCCAAGCCTGTGCTTGTCCCTGTGATAAATCCTCTCCCCTACCCTTTTCATTTTTCACGCCATAAAAAGCCTTTACTATTATTATGCAAAGAAAATCTGTATGAATTGGCTCCTGCAACGCATGGCAAGTCAACAAGATTGTAGCAACAAGCGAAGGAGCCATATTTTCCTTTCAGCCATCCCCACAGTACTTCTCTTTTGTTCCTATCACACAAGGTGCGTGTTGCTGTGCCCCACGCCAGGGCCTTGTGCAGAGCTGAACAGATGAATTACTACAATGGAAACCTTTTATTCCCACAGAATAGAAACAGTCATGATTTTTCAGACCCTTGTACCAAAGTGTGCTCCTGGCAAGGCAGGGAACAGGACCAGGGATGGGATGGGAACAGGGGAGGGCAGGGGGTATGAAGAAACAACTGTACTAAGAAGCAAACTGATCTCTTTTGTGACCTGCTGCTTTAGCACCTGTGCCTCTCTTTCTCTGACTCTGACCCTGCTGGTCCAGTTTGGGCTGAGGACTGCAGGACTCCCTCTGCTTTTCTCAGCAGCTGAACTGTGGCTGAAGGCATTGCACACTTCAGCACAGCACAGGGAAGGCAACCTGGAAAGCAAACATGGACACAGCTCCAGTGAAATCCAGCTTGCCAGCAGCGGGATCCAACTACTCAAACACCAGGTCGGTCAACAGCGAGTGGTTCTGTGCACCATTGCCTCTGAGGGGCACAAAGCATCATCCGGGGATGGAAATGACCTGCCCTTCACTCCTCCTTTTCCACGTATGGGAGCAATTTTCCACATAGGAGTTGCTTCCTTCTTCTATTGCCTTCTAACATAGCAGATGGCACGTTTGGGCTCCCCAGCTGTTTGCTGTGCTGAATGCCACATCACTGCTTTATGTTTCAAAGGAGCTGTGACACCCCAGAATCCTGCCAAACCAAGGGAAATAAACCACAGTTAAGGAACACTTAACATGGCTTAACGCTGAATAATGACGTCAGTCCTACCCGAAGGCCACTCCGCCTGCACCACTGTCTGTAAAATGTCATTTCCAAATGAGAAAGGCAGCAGAAGCCCCCAGGCTGTGCCTGTCGGGGTCTCCCTGCTGCCAGTCTGCAGGGAGCTGTGTGCCCTGAGCATGCTCATCCCCCCAGGAGCAGGGTGATTCCCTCAGCTAACGTGGAGTTCTGCAGGGCCTGACCAAATGGACACACACGGGAACCAGCCCACAAGCAGAGCCATCTGCTCCAACACCACCAGGCCTTGCAATGTGGCCCGAGTGATCTGAACAGAGAGCAGGGCAGCAGGAAGGAAGGGACTGTTTAACAAATATTTTCTTGTCTGAATTTGCTGATTCGTTAAAATCAGTGTTTGATGGGCAGTGATGGCTTCCTACCCAGGAGCCAGGAGTCATGGGAGGAAATGGGGACACAAAGCCTCCGAGGACCCCAGTAGATGTGGTATCAGCCAGACTTAGACAGAAATGGTATGTGTATCTGAGGCAGAGAGATTGCATGTCCTACAGATGTGTTGTCTCGGCAAGAACTTTCTTTTTGTCACTCTGTGCAGGATCACCAGATTATGCAGAAATATCAAGCAGCAGACAAGTGAAATGTTTGCACTGCATTTGCATTTTTTACAGAGAAGAGTAAAATGTGCTCATGTTGACTGAATATATCTATAACCTCGGGGGAGAAAATGATTGTGCATGGAAGGTAGGAGTAACAACTTAGTCGTTTCCTCGTGCTGGTCCACAGGCACAGTTACCATGGCCTGAGCTGGCCCCCAAGTCCTCGAGGGCAGCAGAACTATGAGCCAACCCTGGCAGGTCCTGGCTTTCCCATACCAACCTGCCCACATTTGCTCACTGACCTCAGAGAACGGGGCACAGGCCCAGCAGACACTTCAATGTGTCGCATTGAACGTGCATGGACAGATCGATTAAGGCAGCTTTGGTGAGGGCAGAGCTGTGCACACCAGAGCTGGAGAGGTGGATCATTTTGGCTGGAAGAGACGGATCATTTTGGCTGGAAGAGACCTCAGGTTTGCTGCTGCTCCTCTTCACACAGCCCTGTGCTCTCCAGCTATTTTTGGCCCAGGGGTGCTCCTGTACTGATGCCAGCAGAGTCCTCCTCATGGCTATGTGACAAGGAAAAATAATTCAGTAACTACTGTTCTTGCTGTTTTCTTTGGTTCTGTAAGCCATAACTAGTAGCAGAGCAACCAAAATCTGTAAGCAAGGAGTTTCCTTCTTCTGATGAGTTTTGCTGTCAGACAAATTTAAAAAGAAGTCTGCAGGTAGACTAAAGCTGTGCATATGCAATGGAAATCGGTAGAGGCTGCTATTTGTGTCCCAGCACAGAGGCTGAAGCACCTGAGGCTGTGAACCTGCAATACCTCCGCACTGCAGAGGTCTTGCACTGCACCCCAGCCAGGGGAACAACAACAACAAATTTTCACCTCCTGAATCACGGTGACATGCACCAGTTTGTTCTCAGCAAAAACTCACTGCTCCAAGTCACCTGTAGCCACAACAGCAGCTTGGCTTTCACCTGCCCATTACCTCCCTGTGGGGAGAGCATCAGGAAGCTGTCCCTGAAACACTTCGGATGGGATGGAGAGGGCCAAGGGCACAGCCAGCTACACTGATGCCTGGGGAGATGTCCGACCCCGTGGCAGGATGCTGGTGCCAGCATCACAGGGCACAGCACGATTCAGGATGTTTTCCTGGGACCACAGGGATATGGTCTCCAGGTCTAGGGTCTCCTGAGGAATTTAATTCTTTTTCTTATTACATCTGTTATCCCACCACCCTTGGCTAGAAGTGTGATGGAGAAGAAGACTGCTCAAAGCATCCAAAGACAGGAGAGAGGTTGGAGATATTAATCTCCTCATTCATTCAACGTTTTGTATTTTGTTGGAATCCATGTGTCTCTGTTGGTACCTGGGCCAAAACCCCACTGAGCTTTGATGGCATGGATGAACTACCAGGTGACTCTCTGAAACTGCAACAGTTAAAGTAAGTTTGACTCCAAATTTAACAGGACTCAGAATAGCAAACTATTCAGAGGTGGGTACCTTTGTTCAGGGAAGCAGCTTCATTTCAGTCAAATAGAGTGGAGGAAAAAATGTAGCATGTTTCCTGTCACGTTAGAATTATTCTATAGCTTTTAATAAAGACAAAAAGAGGAGGAGTAGGTGGATATTTTAGAAGCTATTGTTTAATAGTTTCAAATGGTATCTACAGTAACTTGGGATTAGTCTAGAGGAGTGACATCCGTAACACAACAGACGGGCTATGTCTCCTGCTGCTCCTTGCAACTTGGACAGCAGATGGAAAAATCAGAAGCCTTGGATGGTAAGATGGGCTCAGCCATCCCAGGCTTCAGTGTCTTTCTGAATAACAGAGGTAACATGATTTGAGCTCATCAGCAGAACAAGGACTGGAGAGACATTGGTTTAAAGTTGCAAGGGAGGCAGAAGATGGGAGATGCCTTGCCTGAGCTTCCCTGGCAAGCCATTGCCAGAGCCAGCATATAAATCCTGACTATGTGATTCCCAGGCCAGGGTTCTGCTGAGTGGGTGATCCCCCCGTATTGCAGCACAACAGGAGTGCAGCCAGGGCTGCACAAGCAGCTGGTAGGGGACACAGCTGGGACAGCTGACCCCAAATGACCCCAAGTGCCTTACAATATGGCATCATGGAGGGGAGAAAGAGGAAGGGTGAACATTCAGAGTGATGGCATTTTGTCTTCACAACTCACTGTTATGTGAGGTGTATATGTAGCCCTGCTCTCCTGGAAATAGCTGAGCACCTGCCTGCCCATGGGAAGCAGCAAATTAATTTCTTGGTTTGCTTTGCTTGTGTGTGGCAGCTTTTGCTTTACCTATTAAACTGTCTTTATCTCAACCCAGATATTTCCTCACTTTTACTATTCCCCATCCCACCACGTGTGGCTGAGTTGGGGTTAAACCACAACACACCCCATTGTGCTTACATTATGTATTGTCACAACTGAAAGCTGGGTGAGAAGAGATGCGAGATTGCCCTGAATTTCAATACGTTTTTTAACTCATTGAACAGCAGAGATACCTTCTTGGTTTTCATACCATTCTGTCAAAATTCACCCCCTGTGCCACACTCCTTGGCAAACCTTCAAGAAGATCCTAGAATACTGCATTGGGATGACAGACAGCAAACCCAGCCATCACCATGCCCTGACTGCCTGATAAGAGAGGGCTTAGAGATCACCGGGGCACATCAGCAGGGCTTTGTTGTATCCTAGATTTTGGAGAAAGCAGGGAGGTACTAATATCAGTCCTGCCACAGCAGATGTGTAGAGAGGAGGTGGTCACTGCCACAGCCCCTTTGCAAATCCAGCTGGAGACCGGAGAGGATTACACTCTTAAAGAAAAGAAGCATTTTTCCTTCAACTATACCACTAACGACAACAGAAACTTTAGATTTATCTTGCCTTTCTTTGGGTGTAGATAGCCTCTGAAACCACCCAAGCAGACAGCTCTTCTTGTAGTTGTCACTGGCTCAACCTTCACCGTGTCTTCAACACACATCATTGTAAACTCATTTCCGGCCCTGTCTCATTTGTGGCAGGAGGCTGGGACTACTGCTAAGGACTAACACAGAGGCCTCCAAGGATGCTGCCAGTCCAGCACAGCCAGAGGCTTTTCTTCAAATACCAAGAAATGCATTTTTTCAAGAGCAGCAATGTACGGGACATTACCCCAAATGAGAATTTCTGCAAGGTACAGTACCTTGTGTGTTGGAGGGCCTCCAGGTTGAGCTGGAATAAAATCTCTCCCCAGCTGAAAAGCCAAAGTGCTTGGACTCATTTGGCAACAATGGGAGTCACTGCGGCTGCCCAGGGAGGAAGAGAAATGACTTTGTGGGGTTCCTGGCCATGCCTCTGCCCAAACACACCATCCACTTCACACGGACTGCAGCAAATTCATCCTCACCTTTAGCGGTCTTAGAGGCTGAGTGTACCCTGCCTGCAAATGCCACAGGCCGGCTGGAGGAAAGGTAAGATGGGCAGGGGCCATTAGTCCAAAAGACTAAATTGCCCTGAACCACCAGCACTAGCTTGGAGGTCCTGGGCTGCCCCATCTTCCCTTGGTTCAGGCTGTGGCCATGATTGCTTCTCCAGTGGCATCACGCTCACTGCTGCAGTCCTGATCCCACCCGTTGCTGTGCCTCCTTCCTTTTCCTGCTGCACAAAGGAATCAGACTGTATGGTCAAGCAACACTGCTGTCCATCACAGCCAACACTATGCAGCCATGAGCCAGAGCTACATCTTTCCCCCAGATCCCTCTGGAACATGGCATCCGTGCAGTCTGCAGCGTGCCTGCTCATCCCACACGATGCTGATATCCACAGACATCAGCGCTGGGTATCACACAGGCTGTGCAGGGTGAGGGCACGGACAGGGTATTTCCTGACACTCCTTTTTATTAAAAGTTAAACTTCTTACATTTAGCTGTAATTCTCTAACTTCCTTCAGGAGCTAGGCCTGGAGGAAATAGAGACATTTAGGACACCTGACATAGAACTTGAAGCTTTCTTGTTAGACAAGGGCACCAACAGCTTAGTCAGAAGAGGAGAGAAAAGAGGAAATGACCTTGCTCAGAAAGGCCTTGTGGCCCTTGCCATGCTTGTGTGGTCTCACAGAAAAAAAACACAACAGAGAAGTCTATCGTCCTCTGTGCCCCACATAACCTAGCCTGGAAAAGAGAGAGGGCTGACTTTACAACTTATTTAATAATGCAGAACCTGAAGAAGGGGCAAGCTGCACAGAATCCCCAAGAGAGATTGCAAGGAGTCAAATTTGCTGATAATACACTACTTGCAAAAAAAGCTTCTGCTATTCCCCTCTTGACACAGCGCCTGTTGCCTACCAGAGCAATCATATCCAAGTGTAATTGTCTAACAATTGTTCCGCACTGAGAAAATAGTTCTGATTACAGACATTAACACGTTTAGGCATTAAGCTTCCTCACTGTAATTACCCTTGAGCTTAGTCTCACAAATGAATTAATGTGCTGATCACTTGGACTAATAGAACCAGCAAAAGGGTGATGAATTGCTTCCAAATCAGATAAAATCAAGCGTGACATCATTTAATTAATTTCAGGGCTTCGGAGGAGGAGAAAAGGGGGTCAAGCATGATGCTGAAAAGAAATGTATCTTTCCCACAGTGTTTTCTTCAGAGACCGAAATACGCAAACAAGGGAGGATGGGGCTGGGGAAAGGGAAGATGCACACCAAGTGAGAAGGAGGTTGCTGGAAATGGGGCTGTACAATCTGTGTGGATGAGCAGGCAGACCCGAGTGGCTGCAGCTGCATGACCGATTAAGTACAGCTCACATAGATGCAATGGATGGATTTCTTCTGGGTTATGAACAGAGGCACTGCTCTGATTTTGAGTCATTCTCTTGAGTGCCACAGTCCACGCATAACCCCTGCTTCTCTCCCAAGCAGAAAGCCTGCTCCTGGCCTTCTCCAGGATCACAGTTCCTCTGTGAAAGCTGAGTGTCTGAGGACAGCATTGCCAAAAACCCATCTCCTTTGTCATATTTTCTGGCAGGGGATCATTTGCCAGGTTGTCAGCACAAGGCTGGGCTGGCCACTAGTATGATAAGACAACCTATTGTTACTGTCCTTGACTTCTCCTCCCCTGTTGTCTTGGTTTAATGACAATATATTCAGGAGGTAGGACCTCTAATGACAGTCCATGGCAGATGGTGGGAACGTGTTTCCAACCCTGGGGCAGTTGGTTCCAGGTAATGCCGCATGCCCATCCAAGTGAAAGCAAACTGCGGTCTGCACTCTGCTGCCAAAGGAATGGAGAAAAACACTTTAGCGATGTTGATGGCGGCACCACTTCGCTGCCTCAGACTCCAGCACTGAACTCCAACACTGAAGCTTCAGCGTGTCTGGCACAGCAGCACTCAGCGATGGGGGAACTTCATTCAGGCCACTGCCAGTCTCCATTCTCCATTGGGCTTATGCACGGGCCAAATGGGGCTGTTAAAGGGTGAGTGTCTTGCTCATGGATCATCTTATGGATGGGGATTACGGAGTCTCAGTTTGTGTGGTATTGTTGACGGTGC
The DNA here is from genome assembly GCA_013396775.1 of Cephalopterus ornatus. Lineage (NCBI taxonomy): Eukaryota > Metazoa > Chordata > Aves > Passeriformes > Cotingidae > Cephalopterus > Cephalopterus ornatus. Next base: position 84,021 of record VZRE01006386.1, on the reverse strand, counting down.
ACTGTTGCGGTGGCAATCAGCACCTGCTGTTCCCCAGCTCTTAGCAGTCCCACAGCAGAAGCGTCCTCTGAGAGGCCAGAAAACACACTCAGCTGTTTAATCCCTTCTGTCTCTACAGCAGATATCCCAAAAGCCTATCAACGTCCTTTTGGATCTTTGTATCAATGCCCAGAATACATGGGGTGTCTCTGCCACTTCTTCCTGGTCAAGCTCACTTCAGCTTCTAACACTGTCAGCTTTTGAGAACCTCCTGTCACCCCAGAAACAGAAACTAGCCTCTGCCACCACATATCCTGATGGTATCAGAGTCCATTGTGCACCAGTGTCAGCCAAAGCCTTGTATTCTCATGGGTCTGGCGGCCAAAGCCAGGTAGGGAGTGAGTTCCATGTGCTCAGGTTTTTTATCTTTTGTCTCCCAAAATGCACTTCTCCTGGGACACCCTCAACCCCTCACCACCACCTTTCCAGCAGGCTCCCAGACCCTGGAAACGGTCTTCCTCTAGTTTGTCTTGGGCAGGGGCAGTCCCCGTGCTTCAGATTACGCGTTGGTATGAATATTCATTACTGAAATTCCTCCCACCTACCTAAACTAGAAAATCACCTGTGAAGGGCCTCCAATCAGCCTTTTTTATAGAAAGGACCAAAAGAGGTCAATGCAAAGGACATGGCTGGGCTTTGGACTGCTGCTTTTAAGTACAGACTCTCTCAAATTAGAGTTTCCCCTTGGATGGCTGCCCACCTGTAAAATAAAATGGCCTCATATAAGGAGCTTGTACCTGACAAGGCTACCCACAGAGTTTCTCCTTGAAGCCCAGCAGATAACGATCCATTACCAATTTAGATTCTCTATCACATGGGTATCCTACACAAACATCCACAAAGGGAGAAGGCCTTATAAATCAAAGGTCTCCATTACAGCTCACATCTAGTTCAGGCTTCCGCAATGGGAGAGCAGACAAGCTTTCATGTACACACTTTACAAACACACAGACACGCACGTACGTGGACACAGACATGGATTTGCTGCCTGCCTATGAAGAGGTGCTCATCTCTCCTTAGTGTACTTATACGCGTATAAGCCCATGTAACATAAAATACGTGTGCATGGACACACACAAAGAATATTACACCAATGCACAAACAAAATTTATAACCATACGCCTTCTCCCATGTCATTTAAGTGTCAAGGAGTTTTATCACTGCTGATCTCAGCAGGAGCTGCATAGGGTCCACAGAACTTTGCTGCACACATTTAAATCTACATTTTATTTAGCTGAATTTTGGAGTGGTGGAGAGAGGGAGGCGATGAGACTTATGAAAGCTAAATTTGAAGATAGGAAGTTTTTAATTCTCTGAAGTGTGGAGAGTCAGCATGCTTTATCACAGAGCCTGGCTGCCCCTTTAATAGAAAAGACAGAGGAAACAGGAGTCAATTCCCCAGTGTTGCTGAGAATGGTAACTGGAGCCTCCCTGCGAAAAGACTGTTTCATGGGATTTTCCCAAGATCAGAGATCCAGCAGCCCAATATCAACACCCTTTGGCAGCATTCATCATAGTCTTGGCTATTTTAATCCATCCAGTTGCCCTGGGGACAGTGCAGCTTATGACTCCATTTGTTTGATGCAGCCCTACAATAAATCTGGTTAGTGGAGCAGAGAGTGCAGGTGGCAGTCATTGTGATATAGAGCAGATTCCTTATTCTCAGAACCTGATCTTGCATCAGGCATCTCCCGAGATGCCAGTAGCTTTATTTGCTCTTTTTTTATAAATGAAAACCAGTAAACAACAGCAAAGAGCACCAGCAGCCTGGCACTGTCACATACGCAACAAGTCTGAAGGTCCTGAATTTCCTTGCCTAGTGGTAATCTCACCATGTCACTGCAGCCTCACCACTGGCACCTTCATGGGCACTCAGAGGTCTTGAAGAAGACTCAGGTGTTCCTGCCTTGCCCATCCAGCTTATAGAGGTGCTGGTTCTGCTCTGATGGCTCTAGCTGTGCTAAGTTGTGAGTCTTACTCTGCTCTGCTTTACTCCATGGGAGGAATAGCTCATCACCCTTGTTGTTCTTCCAATGACAGTGAACACGTTTCCTGTCCTAGGGCCCAGTTTATTTAAATACAAAGCCAAACACTAGAACCAAATGGTGCCAAATGCTCAACTAATTGGCACTGACATCTTTAGGAAATCTGGCCACGCATTTCTCGAGACCCAGATGTGCCCTTGGTGGGCAAGCCAGCTTTTGGGCTCTGGAGACATGGAAGGGGATGCAACAAAGTGGTCTGGTTGAAAAGTGATTTTTAAGGGTAACTAAACTTCCAGCACAAGCTTCCAGTCAGTCACATTGTGGAAGTCAGGTAGGATGAACTTAGAACTCAGACAAAGGGGGATTTGTGCATCTGAGCACCACAGGGGATCTGGGCTTTTTCTGTCCTTCAGTTCTCCTGGTGTAAAGAGGTAGGAATAAAATAACTCGCTCATCTCCGAGGGGTGCTCCGTGTGGAAAGGTTTATGAAATGCTCACAGACTGTTCTACAGGGAGGGTGCTCTTGTAAGCATCTTGCAGGGGCCTCTTGGCCACATGACAATGTCAGGGTACTCTAAGTGCAATAGAGGGACTTGCTTTTACAGTATGACATTTACCAAACAATTAAGGCAAAGAGCAGTGTGCTATAATCACTTTTAGTATTAAACACACACAGTAAAAATAAATGTTTAAAGACACATGGGCTTTTTTATGAGTTTAGGACATGATGTTTTGCACATTACCGCAAGAATCCTTACTGCTACCATAAGCTTCAATTCAAACTATGTAATTATTACCAGGGAATTTCTGGTCTCCCATTATGCATTAACTGCATCTAAGAGATACAGAAATGAAAGAATCTGAGTTTTCCTAACTTAACAGATTGTTGGAAGATTTGCTGTGCATTTCTTATTTTACTTTAGCCATAATTTAATCACAGTCTGAGAGAAAAACAGGTAAATAGAAATGTATTCTGCACTGGACAATAGTCCAGTGTTACAGAAACCTGCATTAAACTCACAAACTACAGGGAGAGACAGGAAATCATATTATGATTCACATCTTTTTCCATTTCCACAGGACTCCTTTAATCACTTACCAGCCTTGTTTTTAGCTTTTGGAGGCAGCCTCATCTGACCTCTGCTGTCATCCTCCAGCCCACAAATATAAAACAGGAGTCATCCTAGAAGATGCCATGGGAGCACAACCAGACACAGAGGCAATCCCTTCCTGTATCCAGAAGGTGCAATTGTGTTCATGTTAATTTTGTAACTCACCCCAAAGCCCACAAGATTGCAGGTGGGGTGTTTCCTGTACTTTCGTGTTCCAGGAATATAAAAACAAAACAGATAGTGACCTCTGAGGCTCTGGTCCTGACCCCAAACCAAAGCCCTGCCTTGTTTTCTACTGAAGCCAGGTCCCCAAGGCAAAACCTACTGGAAACACAGGTTTTGGCACCATCAATAAAGCTGTGGTGGGTGAGGTGCTGGACCTACTATGAAAGAAATACATGGCTTGAACCTAGTCTTCGGCTCAGGTCATAAGGGAGGGTAGTTATCTGGATTTCTAGTTAATCTGGACTTGGACTCCTGTACTAATCCAACTCTAGGCCCAGAGATGGTGTGCAAACCCTGCCTTAGGAATTGTAGAAGGAAATGCCAGCCAAACACAAGAAAGCCCTGGGGGCTGTAGTCAAGCAGAATGCAGCCTGAATGCAGGGTCCTATCCTAGCAACCATTACCATTTCTGTGTTAATATTCATGGATTTGCATGCTACCAGGCTTGGGAGGGAGAGAACGTCCTCTAACTGCAACTTCAGCCTGGTCAAGGTGGCTGACCTTTTTCATTAAGTGCTTCCAAATTTCCAATCTAGCCACGGATGTGAAAAATCTGTGCTAATTACAGACTCGTCGGGAGGCCAAAAGTGCAGAGGGAGGATAAGGGGGGGTTCTGAGAGTTATTTAAAGGCACAGCATCAGCATCAAGGGGGTTTTCAGCTTACATTAACATACTGTCCTGGTCTTGTTTATTCAGGTAGGGTTACCTAAATATAGGGCCAAAAGCCTGGGAAGGCTTGAGATGCTGGTACCTGCCCTCGACTCAGATGGCCACAGTGAAGCTCTTTGGCCGTGCTCAGTAGCAGAGGAACCAACCTCCCTGGTTTTTGTCCCAGTCCATTCTGCATTCTGAACATCTGGTACCCTCGTGTATGCTATAATGAAGTCACAAACTGTATGCACACAACACTCACAAAGAGTGCTTAAAACATAATGGCTTGTGAATATAACACATACCATGTGAGAGTTGATATGAGTTCTCTCCCTTTTTAATAAAGCACATTTTGAAACTCACTGACTTTTATTCTTTCCTTCTTTTTTTTAAGTTCCCTGGAATTATGTAGAAAAACCCCATCAGTGTGAAGTGGAATGTAGTGCAGTCTATTATCACTAACAAGGGAATGGCCCATAACTCTAGAGACAAAGCCTCAAGTGAGCTATGAAGGTCACTTTCTTGCATCCAGAAAGAAAATTTAATACTGTGTCGTGCTTCCAATTTCAGACACAATGTGGTCTGCTTTCAGTTTTGTTGTAATAAATAGTAAAAAAAAAAAAAAAAGGTCTTTCAGATGGACTGTCACACAGTCAGTCCTCCCCACTTCGGGGGGATTGAAGGTAAGTATTTGTCCAGATATTATTTGCATCTGTCTAACATTATTTATGCTCCTCTGGATTTGCTGGTTAGTTTGTTCATGAATCTTTAGGACCTGACTGTGTACCCAGTCACTGCTTCTCCCTGCTGGAAATACTCAAACATCTCAGTGGGTAAAGGCTCAAACAGCCAACTCACAGGCTTGGTCATTACCAGGTTTACCTCCAGAGCTCTCCAATAACATGCTGTTTCAGTTCTTGGAAATCAAGCTTTCCTGTGCTCCCCCATCACTGTTTCATGTGACCATGAACCTCAGAGAAATGTTAAAAGATGGCAGTGCCGTATTAAAGCCAATGTGGCATCAACCGGTCACTGAAGGTACCAGGGTGTACATTATATGCTGGACAACCATACAAGTCTTCTGAACTGTCTAAGCCTTAGGTCATGAATGAAAATAAACAGCAATCTGCTTTTCCAGGCATTACTATATCAGAGCCCTGCTGCAGGCAAACATTGGGGAAAAAACACTGCTGCTGTTCTCTGAAAATCTAGGTTTGGTTTTTGCCCCTTGAACAAACACATCAGTGCACTGCTGCAGCTCTCAGGTCAGAGACAACTGGGGTGTAACTGGGACGAGATACATTTTTCCACACACCCATTCCCGTGGTCCACCTTTCTACAGTTGTAGAAGACAGGCAGCCTGGTGGAGGAAAGATGGGTTGCACCTTCCTTCTCCTCCACCTCAGTCGCGAGGCTTAGTTATTTTGGTCTTGCTAAATAGCTTAGGTTTTGTGCTCTATAGCAGTAGTAATTCACATTTTCCTTGAGTTTCAAAAGCAGTATCTTCCTTGGGTGGGATGATATAGAAAAGCAAAAGCTAGTATCACATCACTGTCTTCTCTTTGCAAATGGTGTCACATAAAACCATGTCAGAAAGTGTTGTGGCACTACCAACAGCTGTTTTTAAAATTATGACAATGAAACACTGTTGATTAAGAAGATCCCGATCTCTTATTTGGGGTAGGAAGAGAAGGCACATGCAATCATCTGTAACCATGTTAAGTCTTGAAAGAGAAAAGCACACAAACTTAATGCTGGATTGCCTGCTGGGTCCATACCTGAGAGCAGGCTGAGTGCTGAAGGAGTGAGCAAGAGGGACCTCTGCCTGCACACACAGGGAATGGGCACTAAACATACTCTGTGCTCACAGCTAAATAACTGTGATAGAATCTAATCCTGCTGCTAATGCATCCAGAAATAAGTACTCTTTTGAGGTATGTAGCTGGTAAATTTTCTTAACCCCAGTTAAGTCAACAGAAGGATGGAGATGGGTAAAAAGTTTGACCCTATCTATTTGCTTCGGATATTACCCTGAACATCAATTTCTTATCACTAACTAGTTCATCACTAACTGATGAACATTTAGCAGCTTTGCCAAACATTTGACACTTCAAGTAGGAAAGAGAAATTGCAGCGTTGCATAAACAACAAAAGCCAGGGACCATACACAAGACTAATTTAATGATGCAAACAAAATGCTGGGGTTTATGAACCCCAATCCTAGCAGTAGCCAGCACTACAGGGACAGGGTGTTAGAGCTAACATCATCACCAGCTTCATTGCTGTAAACAGACCTGAAGAAGCTAGAAGAGAAACTGTGGAGGATCAGCATTCCTGTGCCTTCCCAGAAAAACTGATCCAAGAATTAGGCTAATTCTTCCTGTGAGAGGACTGGCAAGAGGCATGACACGGCTCCAGCCCCCGAACAACACCCCATGCATGCAGCTTGCCAGCTCAGAGCCGCACAACAGTGTTATTTGGCTGAGTGTATCTGAGGAGGATAAGGCTGCCAGTGGTGCTAATTATACGGCTTGGACAAAAGCTGAAGGCAGAGGCAGTACTCAAGAAAGGCAAGCAGTAGGAAGCTTTGGCCGTTCTTCCCGTGTTTGGCCACATCCTTTACCCACACTGTGAACAGTGATGTGAGGAAATGCTAGAGAAACTGCTTCAGTTTTGCAAATAACAAGTGACGCTGTCAACGAGTAAAAAATTATAATTGCATTCCCTCAGTCCTTTCAAAAAACCACTGTGTCTTCATAGGCTCTCTCCAGGTTCCAGTGCTCTGTGCCAGTCCAGGCTGGGATCAAGTTTGGCAGCAATTTAAGAGAGAAAAAAAATGCTTTTTATAGAGAAATGTATTTAATAGAGAAAAAAATGAGGGGTTTTTCTCTGTTAAATGGATAGATGGATGGATGGATTAAATCTAGTAAGATGGGAGCTAACCTGCCACCACTCTGAGACAGACTCAGAAAATATTTCCAGTACAAAGTAACAACACTAACACTAATTTTAATGACTTGCTGAAAGTATATATTTCATACGTTTACTTTTATATACTGACAGATGTAGTAATTTTTTTATACTTATCTATACTCACATCTCTGTCTGCCTGAAGAATTGATCTGTTACTGAAAATCTGTTTTTTGCTCTCAGTTCTTCTTCCTTAGTCAGACACTGAACTGATGACCTTTGAGGATCAGAGGGACATCTCAGAAATTTGAAGGGAAAAGGCAACAGTTACTATCCCCGCTTTACACACACCTAGCCCTACAAATGCTTCAGCCCCTTGGGGCTTTTCATTTTGATTCTTTTAAATTACTGCTAAGCAACCCTGCAAATTGTCCGATGCCAAGTTCCTCCCTTTCCTCCTAAAGAAGTCAGCAGGAGTTTCACTTGTGCAGTTCTCTAACAGGGAGCAGAACTGGGCCTATCACACCACGCACTGGAACCTGTGCTCCCCAGTTCAGGACAAGTTGTTGGTACGCTCCCTTAGAGCGAAAGAAACAGCCAAATAAATCCAGAGAGCATCTGTATTTGGATTTATGCACACCTGACCTGTCTGCAGAGCAAAGAGCAATTCAGCTTCCTCATCACGCATTTAGACTGACTGCCCTCTGATTTCCACAAATGCCGTCTGCTCATACTGGAGGTGTGGCGAATCCCTCTCCCATCGCTGGCCCTGCAGTTGCCCATTTCCTGGCACCAGCCCAGCCAGGTTGCAATGCCAGCTCCAGACTGCCTGCCATAGGGCACTGAAACAGCACCCTGGGATCCCGCACCAGGATTCAAAGGTGTGGGGACACAGTGACTTCAGGTCTGTGTGGCACAGGACAAGGTGACCACGCAGAGCAAACCAGAGCACAGGCTCTCAGTTTTGGCCTTCAGTAATACTCCACTTTCCAGAAGACTTTGCTTAAGACCTCCACAGCAGTCTAACATTCATTTTATGCGCAGTTGTAACTTCTTTATAATTGAGTATCTTTGGAAGTTTTGCAGCCATGTAGGATTCTGCACCCAAATATAGGCTTTACTGTGCTATCGAGGGAAATGTCCCTTGCAAAAGAGAACCAGTGATCGACATCAAGGAAGGAAAGCAAACACCAAAACTTTAAAAAAATCCCTGTGTGGGTGCAGACAGAATGCCAGTGCAAATCAGAGCAGGTACAGGGAGAGGAGGCATGGATGGAGGAGCGGGGAGATGGAAAGATGGTGTCTGCAGGGTGTTCAGCTCTGGGTGGGTTTTACTGCCCCAACAAAGCAGGACTGAAACACTGCTGTGATCTCCTCTGCATTTGTTTGTTTTACTTACTCCCTAGCTGTTAAGAAATCATCTGTCAGATGCAGAGTAAATATGTAACACCGCCCCATTTTGGTGTAAGCGACCTGAGAGTGGTGCCCTGACACTGTAAATCCAGCTTTATATACTTACACATGGCATTTCCTTGACTACTACCATTCTGAACCACCCAAATCCATCAATCTAACGGAGATATACAGACAGTAAAAATATGCACTGGAAAACTACTGGCACGTTGTACGAAATGGTCAGATTTAATAATCTGATTAATTATTCACTCCAATTGAGAGTAAAATATACTATTTGAGTCTATTTATGGATGTCTGATTAGTGCAAGTAATTTTCCATTGCTTTATTATGTTTGCTAATACATTATGAAAATCATGTTGTGATAATGGTCTTAAGTCATTCTGTTGTATAATCATACACCAGAAGGCTCATTCCACCCAAGGCCAGGGACACGTTCCAGTGGGCACCACTTACTCACACACCGCTGTACTATTTCCAAGGGCTTCTGCAGAGCCAAGTTACCAACAGAGTGGGAATTTCATTCAAAGGGAGCCATTACACTGCCAGGCTCTCTAAGTGGCACGGCACTATTTTCAAACAACACTGCCACTGTGACAAGGTGCAGGAGAAGGGCTGGGCTGGCTGCTCCCCAGGCTGTGATGGATGTCTATGGTGGTTAGAGGGGGGATGCAGCAGTAAATTTCATCACACTGTTGACTACTTGTGCTGTAGCAAAACGATGCAAGATGCAGCACCAGCACCTAATGCAGCCACTTGGCAAATCAACTCCTCAGAGTAAAAGAAGAGTCTTATGGGCTGTCATGTCCAACCTCCCATATGAAAGTGGCCTGAGTATCTCATCCCATTAGCCTGTAATGAATTCAACTTTAAACTGCTGCTTGCAGACATAAAACAGTAGCAGCCATAGACAGCACGATGGCGAAAAGCCTTTACTCCATCCCTGCATACTCTAACGCTCCAGGCTCACCATGTGTCCGTCTGGGCTTGCCCCCCACAAGGTCTCAAATAACTTTTCCTGGCTTTGGGGTGAATTGAAAGGAATGCAGCGGCACGTGCCACCCCTGCAGAGCCCTAGGTACTCTGCCCTGGGCAGCTATGTACTTTTGGAAGACACCAGGAAGGAAAGAAGCGAGAACTAAAAAAGAGCTAGATGGCATGGCCACGGCCAGGTCTGCCACCAAGCTCACCCTGGAATGTGGCTTTGGAGAGTGTTGAGTGGGGCACTCTCAATATTCATCTCAACAACCCCTTTCAAAAGGACAAGTACAGCAGAGTGCTCTGCCACCAGCCTAACTCTTCCCTGCCCTTCTGTCCCCTTCCCCACAGCACAGAGCTCCTGGCTCCAGCCCCCAAATAACACTACCCCTTTTATTTTACACAAAGTGTTGGTCTCCCTTTCCTGCAGCCCATGGAAAGCAATGCCTGCTGAAAGAGCAAGAATTGAACTTGGAAACAGCAGGTAATTATTATAAATGAGAGCAACTGGAATAAGCAGAAGATGAGGAGCATGAGTTGAGCCTGCTCCTAGGTCAGTCTCATGGCAGTTCCTTCCCTACTTTAGGGCAGGAGGAAATTCTGCTAAACCGGCAATGCAGAGTTTACCCATTTTTCATCTCTCTGCTATGAAAACCAAGCAGGTGAAACCCTCCAAGTGTTAACTTTGCAGTGGCATCACAGCACTGAAAAGCCCATGCTCAGCAACTGGGCTGAGACTTGAACCAGCAAAGGTGGTGAGGTCCCATCCCAGAGCCAGCTGGAGGCACCGGCACGACAGCAACTTGAACACTCTTGAATTCCTAGACAGTTTTTGGCATTGTTCATTTTTAGCAGTTTTTCCCCTTCTCTCAGTTCTCTTTGGATTTTGCAAGTATGCTTTTTGTAGACAGATTCAGCTGTGCTGTGAACAGGGATGGGGCTGCACAGCTGTTCCGTCACCCACAGGGCAGTTGTGGCTGGCAGTACTTCAGGTAGACACAGCTGGGTTTAGCAATTGTGAAAGGTGCCAGACAGACAGACACCTTTTTCAGATCCTCAGAGAACCCTGTGCTCCCACATACCCTTCATCCACCAGAAAGCAACTTGCAAAAGGTGTGAGGTAGCTCAGCTCCTACGAGAGAAATGCATGTGTACAGGCTGCGGCTGATGGAGGGGGAACTTCCCAGTAACCAGCACATTGTCTCCAGCAACAGCGTCCAGCTGCAAAAAGCCAGGGGTCCCTGGAAACGTGATCTCCCAGCTGCCACACTGCCCTCCCAGCCACAGGTCAGGTCCAAGTCCTTCTCTCTCAACACCATGCAAATGCCGTTAAAGGAAGAAGGAGGCAGTTGGAGCGAGAGTGAGGAGGCAGGGGGAAACCTTCTGTTAAGACTGCGGAAATTTTCAGCAAAATGAAAACAAATTGCTCTAAGTAAACCATTTGTCACAGTCTGATTACTCTGCTGCCACTCTGGGAACACCAATTTGTCATGCTAGATCAGGATAACAGCAGGCTGACTGTACGAAATGGCATGCTGCCTTCTGGCTCTTTCTGCTTGCAACCCATAAGGGCAGCAGGGATCTCCTGCAGCTCCTTCCTGGTGCCCATCCCTCCAGATAGCACAGGCACACACTGGGGTCCCTGCAGTCAGTGTCACACTGCTGACAGACTCCTACTTCCCAGGGAGCATCTCCAACTCCTGGAACTGCAACTCCACCTGTCAAATATTCTACTTTTACCTATTTATCCCTGTGTGTCTACCTAAACTACAAGGTGTCCACAGCAGGAATTATTTCTTGCACTAGTGGTTGGCATAATACTGCCCTAAACTGAATTTTGGCACTGAAGTGTCCTGGCAATACACCTACTGATCATCATTTTTCTTACTTTAAAAGCCCATATCTCCTGTTAGTTACACCTTCAGGAATGCCATGTCCAAGCCTGTAGAACTTGCCTAGTGGAGTCCCAATCCATGTTTCCCTCTCCTTGGTGTGTTTCAACAGTGTACAGGTGGAACAATTAAAAAACTCTAAACAAACACAGAGAAAACAAACAAACAAAATGCTGTGAGATTCACATTTAAATAGGTGCTTAAAGAAGGAGGATTAATGCAAGGAAGCAAGAAGCAAAGACTAGCCAAAATTCATAAAGCATGGGAAAACAGCAGAAAAAATTCCAAGTCCAAGAATTAATTCCCTTAGCTTCACTGTCCATAGCTAATAAACAATTATTTGAGTCTCCCCTGCTTGTGTCTCTCTGGAATTGTGCAGCAGTTTGTAATGCTGCAACAAAACAATTAACTCCAGGCCAAATAAAAATATCTTTGAGACAAGAAAAAGATAAATACCTCAAATTGTCACTTTGCATAAATGCTCCATTCAGTCCAACACAAAATCCTTCATCTCATTTTCAGATTATTGATCCTTTTTCTAAACCTCTTCTCCTTTTAAATTGGTAGGTCAACATTTAAATAAAGAGATGCCTCCCTGAAAGGAAAGCAAAACAACGAACAAGTTTTGTTTGCAAACCACAGGCATGAACTAGCTGAGAATTTCCTTTTTCTTTACCATTAATAAACAGAAAGGGGAAAATCAGAAAGATATTAGATTTTAGTACTTCTCATTTCCCATTTTGGGGCTATTAGGGCTTGGCGGGTCCCCACTGAGCCAGCAAATTATACCACTTCTCTTCTGTTTTCTGATATATTCATTATTTGTCTAGAGCTTTTCCCACTGCTTCTCTGGCCAGCCTCGACCTGCCACCCACCACCATTTTCACCCACAGCTGATGCACAGTCCCAATCCACTTCAGGATCACATCACCTCAACACAACAGCAGAAATCACAGCGTTGTAGTCCCCAGTGGAAAAACGCATTTAAGTATTTTAAGAGCATAGGAATATTTCATGGCAAGGAAAGGCAGAATGTTGTAAAACATTGATATATAAATGATATAAATGCCTCCTTGTTCTCACTCCCAGCACCCAAAGCCCCCAGGAATGGCACTGAACCTATAACCACAGCAATCCAGTCTGCCATGTGGGTGCCTACGATGCTGAGCCATCCAGGTATCGTAAGATGAAGTATTTAATGGAAACTTGCTCAACACAGAGACTGGTGGCACTGGTTACAGTGGAAAATGCTACTCTGGGCCATTCTAATTTTTCCCTCTGCTTCTAGAAACTGTAACATACCTCCAATATTAACAATTTCTCTTTTAGTTGAAGGGAAAGGCCTTTCAAAATAACCTTTCCTCGGGATAAAAAAAAAAAAAAAGAGAGCTGTCACCACAAGTGCAGAAACAGGCACACAAAGAAACAGATCCCAGAGCTGTACCCAAAACACTCAGCTAAACTCTGCCAAGGGGGGAGTATGTTCCAACCCCGCAGCACCAGAAACATGATCCTGAGTATTAAACACAAGGTGGAAGCCTTAGACTGAACAGAGAGCAGAGATGAGGCAGAATTCCCTCAGAGAGCTGGTGATGTTCTGGGAATTTCATGTCAGGTTCTTTTTTCACACGTGCACACGCACACACATACATGGAGATACAAAGCTAGTTAGACATGAACAGGGCTCTGCTGTAGCTGATAATCTTGTATGGGATGTGATTTCTGCTGTAACATTTTGTATTCAAGGCAGGCAATATGGACATAATACATTTATCTAAGGGGCTGTAAACATCAGCATTATCTTTAGTAAGGATGGCAGTAAGATGCAAATTTTCAGTTTGTCCTAGAGAACACCTGACAGCAGCTCTACAGTGTAAGCCATCCTCTCCACTAAGTGTATGGGGGGTGAAGAGGGAAACAGGCAGAACCTAACCCATTTTGCTGCTTCAGAAGGACCATCTGACATCTCTTGCGTCTTAAAAGTATGATCCAGTCTGCTGTGATCTATCCAGAGATAAACATGACATCCTAAAGAACAGGGCATAAAAAAGTCTGCTAACTCTTGAAAGTTGAACTGAGTAGTAGCTATGACTTTGTTTTGTTGCTATCTAAGTAGTTTGGTTTAACTAGCACTGTGCAGAGCAAAATACCAACAGAGCAGCAAATACAGACTGCGACTTGTCCTCTTGCCAAGGAATATGTGCCATGGGGCTATGCCTCACTACTCACCATGATGTTAGAAGATATCACCACCAACCTTTGACATTGCCGTAAAAGTGCCTGTCTGCATGTCACCTCAACTTGTGGTGTTCCATGAGGATTTCTCAGCTCAGCAGCTAAACACAGGCAGAGGAGGCTGCACAGTTCTTTGTCACGGAGGGTATGGGCACTGCAATATAAGAAAGACATTAAAGTATTAGAAAGCATCCAAAGGAGGGCAACGAAGATGGTGATGGGCCTTGAGGGGAAGCCGTGTGAGGAGAGGCTGAGGGCACTTGGTCTGTTCAGCCTGGAGAAGAGGAGACTGAGGGCAGACCTCACTGCAGTTACAACTTCCTCGTGAGGGGAAGAGGAGGGGCAGGCACTGATCTCTGCTCTGTGGGGACCAGTGATAGCCCCCAGGGAATGGTCTGAAGTTGTGTCAGAGGAGGTTTAGGTTGGATATTAGAACAAGGTTTTTCCCCCAGAGGGTGCTTGGGCACTGAACAGGCTCCCCGGGGCAGTGGGCACAGCACCAAGGCTGTGTGAGTTCAAGAAGCATTTGGATGACACTCTCAGGCACATGTTGTGACTCTTGGGGATGGTCTTGTGCAGGGCTGAGAGCTGGACTTGATGATTCTTGTGGGTCCCTTCCAAATCAGCGTATTCTGTGATTTCTTTCATAGCCCCTTGAGCGTTAATCCTGGATAAGTGATGGCTGAGCAAGTAACTAACCCCTCCCTGGTTTCACAGCTGAGCAAAGACACTTTCTCCTCAACACTAGGATTCAGGAGACCCTGGTTAGTATTTTAAGAGCTGTGTTTTCCCCCATGTTGACAGCAGGAATGAAGGTGAACTTGAAAAGCTGTATCACCTTTTGTGATACATTATTTGTTTTACAGGGTGGAAATTTCAGTCCTTGTATACTTGAAAAATATTTAGCAGAAAGGCACAGTTCTCTGCGTAAGAGGTTCAGCTAAATATTATACAGCAGTAGTAATAATAATAAAGTATTGTGTCACTTATTATGGAAATCCATTACATAAAATGCATGGTGTTTCCATGCATTAGGAAAACAACCTCTGGGACCGCTTCTAAGGAACACTCAAGAGGTAAGAAAGGAAAGAAAAGGTAATTCTATGTTCTACAGCAGTCAACACACTTGCCATTTCCAAATGGGTCCACATTATTACGTGTCAACATAGTAGACACAATTTTCAGGACTCAACACGAAATAAACCCCTACTGATTTAAACATTATAATATAATGCCTACAAGGAGATCATAATTTCCTAAATCTTAATAGTTTTCTTAATCCACTTTCACAAAGTTTTAAGTAGCTACTTCCCAGTCACAGGGATTAATATGGGTGGTTACTGCAGCTGGGAGGAAAAGTTTTATGGGGAGGAAACTACCTGATTATCGACAGTCCTCCAGGTCCTAATAAAACAGCGAGAGCTGGTTTTCTCATCCCATCTCTGGGTGGGTTCCAGAAGACCACACATTGAAACCAACACAAGCGAAATGTTGGCAAAACATTAAACAGAGTAAATCATAACAGTGAGATATCAAACTACAAACTACTGCTTTTCCCCCCCGTAGAGACCTTTAGCTCTATCATGTTAGTCACCAGCCTGAAGTCATCAATTCACCTTGACCATATTAGTCACAAGCATCTGTTACCAGCCAAGCACAGCTCTGGCAGAGAGCACACTGCAAGGGAGGGGAGAGAGAGTGCTTGTAATTCCAAAGGCAGGTTCAGTGTGTGCTTCTCTAGTTCAATGAGCATTGAGACATTCTTCTTTATTGTGGCCTTGCAAATTCCAATTGATCCGAAACCAACTTGCATTTTTTAACTGTTGCTGCTGAGTTTGAACTTGAGTGAAAATTCCATTTGCTAGAAATGAAAGTCGCCAGTGAAAAATCAGTCTGTTTATGTGGCTTGGGGAAGCTGAGACAGAGGGAGAGAAAGGAAAAGCCAAATAACTCATTAAGTGATCTATATCGTGCCAGTACAGTTGGCATAAGTTATAATTACCCTAATAAGACTTTCTCACTTATGCAAGCCCCTCCATTCAGGGATTTCAAAACACTTTACAACTATCAATGATGTTAACTTCCTAACATTCCTGACCTCATTTACAGGAGAGGGAATTGAGGAAAAGAGAGAAAACACCACCATTTTCTGTAACAGATAGTTTTCATTTTCTAATTGCCTGTAAAATTTATACCTTAAACTAAATCACACTTAAAAATCGAGGTCGGTTCTGAGCTCTTGAGCTAGCAGTAGGCATTGAATTACGGTGTGAGTGGAAAAAAAAAACCAAAGCAAAACAAAACAAAAAAAAGACTTGTGCTGGGATGGCCTGTCTGCAAAGCTTCTGCAAAGAGCCTTGGGTCACTGAAATTTGTCACCCTGGAAATGTGGCAGACTCAAGGAGCAAGCTTCTGCCTCGGGTCCTCACACAAAAGCATCCCTCCCCCTACCTGAAACTGTACTCACATGTGGGATGGGTGTTATCAGTGTCCACTTCTGCACATTCACAACTCCTGGGTTTGGCTCCTCTAGAAGGAAAAATTAAATAGAAGCAACATGAAATCCTAGGAAAAGAAAAAAACCAAACTGGAACAAATAGCTGAACACATTGCACGTATGCACCTAGGAGAAATCAGGACTTGAGCAGCAGCCACCACGGATTTCTCGAGAACAAATTGTGTCAAACCAAAAATAATTTCTTCCTGAGACAAGGTGACAGGATTTGCAGGTAGAACAACAGCAGATGTCACATACCCTGACTTCACCCATTGTTTTTTAAAGCAGTCTCACAGATGAATGAAGGAAGCGTGGGAAGAATGCAAAAGTGGCTGGAAAACAGGATTTGGGAAAGCAGTTATCAATGTTTCAGCATCGAAATAGCAGAATGGACCCGTGTGTTCCACTGAGAGCTGCCCTGTGTCCAGGACTATTGAATACTTCCACTAATGATCTGGATGATAAAACAGAGACCATACTTATCAAATATGCAGATCATGCCAATTAAGGGAGAGCAACACATAAGGATGAACAGAACTTGGAACTGAAAATTATTTAACAAATGAGAGCTCTGGCCACAACCACCAAATGCGCTTTAACAGGACTGAGGGCTTGTTTTCCCTGTGAGGTTCATGAAACAACTCTTCTGCTCTTCTTTGGCAGAACCACATTTGGGTTCTGCATTTCCAGACAGTCAGATGCCATCAGGGAAGAGTTTAATTGGAGCACTGAACAGGATCAGAGGTCCAGAAAACAAAATTTCTGTGGAAAGCACTACAAGAATTTGAGTAATCTAATCTGAAACAGAAAAAATGAGAGAGGAGCCGGTAACAGTCTTCTGTAAAAATTCTGTTTTCTACTTCTGTGATGGATGGCCTGTCAGAGGAGGGTTAGAAGGACAAGAGAGGTTGTTGCACTGGACTAACATGGTAACTATTAACCCAACAACCCATTCCCTGCTGGGCTCCCAAGTCTAAGTTTGTTTCCATGGACTATACAGGACTATTCCAGTGATATTAGCCTTTTTAAGCTAAAGTTGGCCTTTAGAAATAATTCACCGGTGTTATATCTGTAAGCTCATTTGGGCCTGTGTTGGGCCAAAAAGACCATCAGGCTTGTGCAGTAGTTTGGAACTGGACAAGGTTCAAAATTAATGGAGAATTCACCTTCTGTACTGGAGCTGAAAGGAGAATCCAGGCAGCAAAGAGCAGAGGGGTGGAGTCAGTTGTTTCACGACAGAATCCCAAAATCTATAGCTTGCCATATTTGCTAACTGTTTAGCCAAAATCAATTGCTAGGAATGACAGAAGGAGTGACAGAGCGCTGCAAACTGCTGTGGTGCAGAAGAAACTGAGGCAGAGCATGGCTGAGCCACACCATCACCCTTCACCCGGCATCTCCAAAGAGTCCACAAAAACGTGTTTACATTGGCAGCTCAGATTTTAGAGTTTTACAGAATAAGAATCTTAAGGCAGGGAGGAGCTTGTTGGGGTTTCCAAAACTTTTCTTCTGCAAAAAGAAAAGAATTTTATAATTGTAGACCACCCAGGAAACTGTTAGAGAGGAGCCATCCCACAAATTCTCCTTTGTGTGGCTCTTCTCTACTCAGTTATATTAATCTAAAAATGAAATTAATTTTCTTGCTCCCACCATTGAAATTCCCTTCCCAACCAGATAGCCAAATAATGTTAATACTAATTTTAATTCTGAAAAGCATACCAAAAAGAGGGGAATTTTCTCATTATTAATGGAAGAAAAGCCCTATTTAGCATATCTAAATGAAAAGTGTAAGATCGATAACCCATACAATAGCAATCATGAAAAAGCTTACAAGATGGAATTATTCTCTCAGGGCTTTTATCAAGGTAGTTACCACACGTTAAATGTGAAATCCACCCAGAAATCACTCAGAGAATTCAGTATTCACATACTTCTCTACTGTAAATAATTCCCCCTGCAACAGTAAATGTTCTCTGTTTATGACTCCATAATTCACGTTGTGTCAGCAATTAGCACGTGAAGTTTTAGCAGTGTGCTACATTTTTTTTAAGAGTTAGAGCAAGGCGAGCATTGCAGGAAGCCAGGCTGCTGCTGGATTTGCCGGAAGAGAGTCCAGCACAGACAGTGAGCAGTGGTGCTGGCTCCTGGAATGACGGACACACGGAGGAAGGGGATGGGGACAGCTCACACCCACACACAGCGCTTCTACAACTGCGAGATGTTCCTACTGACCTCAAATGAACTGAAGGCACGAAGATGCTTCCCACACGGAAAACACTGCTGTACACTTCAGGAGAATTAAAATGAAGACTTCCCTGTGCAAGTTCAAACCAGCAAAATCTGTTACTCAGGGTAACACCTTTGTCAGAGGGACATGAATAGCATCACGCACTTCATTCTTTCTGTTTCAAAAGTTCTCCTAATTAGGTATTACCATGTGTTTTTCATTGTGGAGAAGCTGTTTTAATTACTCCTAACAGTCACTGGAGGGAATTACTGCTGTACAGAGCAGATCGGCATTCTCCTGCCTCACACCCAGGACATTAAAAATGCAGCGTCTCATATAAAATACACTGTGGTATTTATCAGCTGGTCTTCTACAAGTAAGAGGAGGCCCATGTAAGGTCCAGAGAGCAAAACAACTCCCTTCCTTCTTCCATTTAGCTGTTGCAACACTGGCTTATGCTCATGGTAAATCAGTATCTTAGGCAACATGCAGCATAAGAGGGGACATTCATTTCCCTCCCTGCCTCTGCCTCTAGCAATTTTGTTATGCTGTGTGTCTGTGCAGGGAACATGCTAGGGAACAAGGTGAGCAATTGTGTATGATCTAAAATTTGTCCGACCCCTCCATGTCCAGCACTAATCTATGTTTCATAAGGCATGAATTTGGAAGGTGGTATATTTTCATTTGCCAAAATTTTAATCTGTCCGGCCATTTTAAAATCATAGAAGTGGAGAAAAAAAGCACTTTTAAAATGGAATTTGGAAGCCATATGAATGACAGCTCAAGCCTTCTCTCGATGGAGCCAGAGGTACAAGTCAGTATATAAGAACATCTGAACAGGAACAGACTTGAGCACAAGCTCCAAAGGTGGTACCATAGACAGGGAACATCCTACAAACTCTATTAGTTGCATCAGCAGACAATACAATGTGAGCATAGTAGGAGAGATGCACTAAAATACCCTTGGACAAGGTTTGCGGGGTGCTGGCAATGCAGAACACCTGTAAGATTCAGCTCTGACAGACTGAGGCTGTTGCAATCATTTAATGTCATAAATTTACCAAAGAAGCCAGAAGAGTGAAAAATGGAAGAGTGTATTGGGCAGATAACGCACATCAATTATTTATTTCTACAAAGTTCCCAAGTCTGACATCAGAAGTCTGCATTAAATAAATGAGTTTCTTTCCATATTCATTAAAATAATTGCTATTTTCATTGCACTAATGATACGAATTCATTACTACTGCACAATGTCTATATATATTCTCATGAACTGATTTTATGCATTGTTATTTGTAACTAAATTAGCAGTAAAAGGCAAATGAAATCCCAAAACTTGTTATGGTAACACTATTTGGAATAGATCCTGGTATCCTTCTTTAAAGATATTCTTGGATGTAGTGAGTCTGAACTCCTTCTCCAGCTGTTTTTGTGGTTGTCATTTAATCAGACATTTCTGCAGGACCAGACGTGGCTGAAACCAGCAGGAGGAAGGATTCAGGTGGAACCTAGCCACTCAAATATTGGGTGCATAGTCCACTTTAAAGCCTACTGTGCTGGCAAACATAAACTTTAGTTAGAAAGCCACAATTGAAACCTAAAACGTTAAGCAAATCTTGCTGGTCTCTAACCAAACACCCATGGTCAACATTTCAGTTATCAGGACACAGCACACAGAGACATAAAAAGATCCAATCACCAAGGGATAAGGCTACATAAATTTAGGCCACACTAAGCATTATTTTCTCCTTATAGTGAGGAGTAATTAACCACTGAAACAATTGGCCAAGGGACTTGATATAAGCACCTGATGTCTTGAAAACTAGACAGGACACCTGCTTAACACAGGAATGAGCATAGAACAAAATACTGTGGGCTGTTCTATTCATTAGGTCAGCCTTAAACCACAGTACAGCATTGCTATAAGCTGTAGGGTCGATATCATATAAAATCCTTTGGTACTCCTGCAACTGATCGTCCTCTAGCAACATATTAACTGTGCTGAATATTTATTTGAAAGGTCTCAGATTTTCTGATGAAACACAAATCATCCTCATTGCATATTCACAGCTCATTTTACAAACCACAAGGCCAGATCCTCAGCTAGAATAAATCACTGCAGTTCCACTGAAGTGACTGGAGTTTGATCAGTTGTCATGAGATGAAAAATCTTGAGTCCCTTATCACAGGCACCTATATATTTCCCAGTTTTCCCACATTACTCATGCAAATCTCCCACTGATTTCCATGTAGGGCTGTGAACAGACATCTCTACATCTTCAGTGCTGTGTTCTGGACTTTCTCTAGCACTTCCTTGACAATTCTGTTTATTCAAACTTTGTCATGTGTGCACCTTGTTTTCAGTGCGTTTTCAGTACTTAAAGGGAATAATCAAGCCTAGAGCTAACCAGCAAACAAATAGACTTAATGAGGTTATAAACAGGATTAGCACTTCAGGAGGACAGGCCAAATGCAGATGGGCACTCAAGGGACAGGCTTCACCATCAAGGCAGGTGTGCGTGTTAAGGAGGGATGGGGGAGCCCTTAATGCTTTGTTTATAAACAGAGATCTTGAAAATACAACATTGCATAGTGGAAACTGAGAGTTCATAAATATTTATAGAAGCAAATTCAGTAGGAATGATGGCACTATTGTTTTAAGATATTATTCTCCTTTGCCAGAGGAGAAGCATAGGCTAAAATATCATAAATGTAGCATGTGTAAGGCGCAATGCATACATTGCACGAAGTGATGCAATCATGGAATAATCCAAGTGGGAAGGGGACTATAGAAGTCTCTAGTCCATCCCCTGCTCAGAGCAGGGATAATTCCAAACATGGTTGTGATTGCCCAGCACCACTTCCACTCAAACCTGCAACCAAAGGGGGACAACCAGAACCAACACACACTACCTGCTCCACTGCTGAACTGCTCCTGCTGTCGATACTTTTTTCTTCTACCCAGCAAGAATTTTTCCTGTTGCAGCTGGTGTCTGCTGCCTCTGTCCTGCTATGGTGCACCCCAGGAAGGGCTTAACTTCCACCTCTACAATAATTCTGACTTGTGTGCTCCAGCCTTCACACACCCTCATGGTCCTCCACTGGACTCACTCCAGCTTGTCAGCATCTCTCCTCCTGCCTCCATACCACACATGTTCCAGTGTGGATCAACCCCCGATGGTATTTGCAAAGCAGGGCTGAAATGAAAAGTGTCAAACACCCAGCTACTGTCTTTTGAAACCCTCATGGTCTTTCAATGCCACTGGTCCAAACCAGAACTCACCAGTCTGTGGGAACAAGCTGAGTCAGTCTGCACCTGCATTTAATCAATTGGAATCAAAAGGAAGGACCGACCTTGGCTAAGTGTTTTGACAGAATGTCATGTTTCTCAAAGTGGAAAACCACTCAGTGGTCTGTATGCTAGCGTGTGTTTCTTCTCATGGCTGAACACAGGCACCACAAGATGCGAGTGTGAATGTGTGGGATCAAAACACTGGTTTAGGATGATCCTGGGAATTATGGTTAACTAAAAGACAACACCAAGTGCTGTTTACAGGAGAATATGAATAAAAGGGGAACGCTGAAAATGATCGGTACAGAAATCCCAAAATCAAACTCTATGTGTGTGTGCAGCCTCATTCCTTTCAGGATCCATACGAGTCCAACCCAACAAAAGCTGAGAAATTAGAATAATTTCTGCCAGTCCTAATTAATTGCCTTTTACATTTTCAAAAGCCTTATGGCCCATCTTTATACCTGCCTAAGAGAGAAAATAGCTTTTGCTGTACGCTGAAGAATTGAGAGTAAGAATTTATGGGCTGAAGGGAGAAAGCGTATGACAGTTCAAAATTCTTCTGAGAGTTTTCTGGCATCTTTCCCCTACTGAAATCAGGTTTTCAGCCTGACAGTGACCACCTTACAGCAGGATGTGCAGGGTGAAAGCCATGCCCTTTCAGAAGCGTGTCACAAAGCCACGTGTTGCGTTCTGCAGCCGCCACTCACAAAATCAAACACCACCTCCATGAAGGAATAGTTTGGGATAAGATTTCTATTATCAAGCCTTTTCTCTTGTGCTAGAAAAGGGCTTGCATAAAAGTGAATCAGGTTCAAAGGACTGAGGTGCTTCCCTTCAAAGGAGGATTCATTTTGCTACAGAGAAGGAGTAGGGTTGATCCCCCATAGGATCCAATAGGAACTTTTTGTTAAGTGACAGACATTTGGATGTATTCAGAGATATTTGTCATTCCACAGCACCAGCACAAGGAAGAGGGTTTCTGCAGTGCCACATCTTCAGCCAGTGCCAGAGAGGAGCCTCCCTTGGCAAATTTCACAACTGATGTAGGGATGCGAAAAAGAAGGAAAACCTGAGGCACTGAAGGACTCTGAACTAATGGAAAAAGGCAGAAGAACAATCTGCGTTTTGAAACAGCAATATCAAACTGCAAATAAATTCAAACTTCTAAAGAAACAACTGATTTAAACACCGGTCTCTCTGTTTTATAAAGTTTTCCTGTTAATAACAATCATCTTGCAAAACATATGGTAGCAGAACACTGTGCACATTACAGTGTCACAGCCTTCCTATAGCCTGACAGGTTTTTAATTACACAGAAGGAATTCTCTCTCCTTCTCTCAAAGTTGACAACCTCACTGACAGTAGGGTGAGAAGAAGGAAGAATATCCTTACACATGCAGAGTTCTGTGCAGAAACCAAAACAACTACCAGAAATGAGTGCATTTCTTCACAAGTCATATGAAAGAAAAGGAAGGAAAGAAAATAAGCACTGTTGGTGCAGTAGGTGATCGTTTTTCTTTGTTCCCTAGTAAGTCTTTTAAATGCAGTTATTTGCTTTACTAAACTTGGCACGTTGCCTGTAACATTTGAGGACTTTGCTGCCTTAGCAAAGTGCCTCTCCTGAATTCATTCCATTCACAGGTTGTTAATAAACAAAGGACACTGTCCCTTTTTATTTTTGCCATCTAAGGAAGCTCACAGGGTAATACCTACAGAGCCCCCAGCTCTTGAAAAAAGCTTTTGTAAACGGCTTTCACCCTCCACTTTGGAAATATGATAGTTGCAACATATTTTGATACTGCCATAGAGGTACCTGCATCTCATTTGTAAGTTAAAAAAAAATGTTTGCATCATTGTCTTTGCTTGATTCCTAAAAAAACCCCCTGAAATCTTAATGCATGCTCCAGTGCTGACATCACCATGTCTAAATGACTAAGAAAAATACTGGAGTCCAAGGCTCCCACCATGCTACAAACCAAAAAAAAATTTAAAAAAGGACAAAGCAGCTCCTCTGCACTGACGGCAAAACATCCTCCCCTCCTGTCACCTTGGCTGACGGAGCTGGGTGTGTTCACCTTGGAGAAAAGGAGGCTCAGGGGGTACCTTATGGCTCTCTACAACTACCTGAAAGGAGGTAGCAGTGAGGGGGGAGTCAGTCTCTCCTCTCAAGCAACAAGCCAGAAGACAAGAGGAAACAACCTCAAATTGCTCCAGGGAAGGTTTAGGTTTGGATATTAGGAAAAATTTCTTCACTGAAAGAGTTGTCAGGCATTGGAACAGGGAAATAGTTGAGTCCTCATCCCTGGAGGCATTTAAGATCTGTAGATGTGGCACTCAGGGCCATGGTTTAGTGGTGAACACAGTGGGGCTAGATGAACAGCTGGATTCAATTTTTGAAAGGTCTTTTCCAACCTAAATGATTCTATAATTTTATACATTGACTCTTCTTGATTTTCCCAGCCGTATTCCAGGATATGGTTTCTCATCAGAGGGAAGCAGTACTGAGGAAAGACGACTGGTTTACCGGTCAAAGAACAGTAGACAGAGAGCAGAAAGGATTTCTCTGCAAACACAGCCCTAATTCTCAGCTGGCGTGAGCCAATGAGACTGAAGTCAAGAGAGTTGTCGTTATTTACATGAACCAGGTTCTAGGCCTGAATTTCTCCCTATTACCCAAGCTGCCACCTACAGATGGGCACGAGATCAAGGGGTGGATTTAACTGGGAACATTATCTCCCAGGAAACTGGAGCATACAGATAGCCCCTGGTGTGAAAGGTTCCACCACACCTGTGATGTGCACCTGTCCTGGTCGGGGTTGTTACTGGGTTGCCCTTCCCTTCCAAATAGTACCTCTACCAGCACCATTTCTCTCAGGCATAGGATCCCTTCTTCCATGGTCTTCCAGGCCATTTTATGATGATGCTCCTCCAGGATGTCTCTGTAAACAAACTTTTCTCACACATGTTAGAAGCCATGCTCAGAGAGAAAGGGGTTTTGACTGCCTCACAAATGCCTGCTCGATGCCCACATCCTGGGCCAGAGCTCCCAAACACCTTGCTTTGTTGCCATCAAGTTGCAGGCCTTCACCCATAAGGTCCCAAACTCAGATCAACCAGGTCAGAATGGGCTCATCACGTGTAACCTGGATACCAGTCAAAGACCACTTTGAAGGCGTTGCTGGGGGAACCTTCAAAAACTGGGATCAGCACTTAGCAAAAGCTACGTGGCTAGTCAACACTAGAAGCTCTGTCAATCAGGCTGGTCCTCCCCAGTTAAAAGCCCTTCACACCGTAGATGGAGATACTTTCCTTCTCCCCAGACCAGATTCCTCCCATGTGAAACAGGGATGCTCCTGGTACCGTGAGGCACACTGAATCTTCCCAATGAAAAGGCTGAAGAAACCCCAGGCAACATTACTACGGCTGTTCCTACAAACAAGATGCCCAGTTCACTGCACCCTGCATTATCTGGCTGATCTGTTCAACCCAGCACACGGATCCATCAGGTTGGACACACGTGGAGGATAGTATATACTACTGGCTGTCTCTTATGTACACAAAGCTAAAAAGAAAAAGTGGATCTACTGCTTTTATTTTAAAATATTTTAAGCTTGTTCCTAGACACTGAAGACAAGTACTCCCTTCACATTTAAATTAATGAGAGGAGTTGGTACTAGCTGCAGTAAGATCAAGAAATGTAGGAAATCCTTTGATGTTGCAAAACAGACTAACCATTGCTGTTTATCTAAGTATTTAGTAAATTACACTTCATATGAAAGTATGTGCTTTAGTCAGGGCTACTTTGCACAGACAGATGGGGTTTGTTTCATTTTCTTCAGCCTTTGTGTTTCAAAACTTTTACTAGTTTTCTTTTTATTTTAATTGTTTAGGGGAAAGTTAGCTGGAGCCATTTGGAGAAAGACACTTTAAAGGAATCTCAGTCAGGGAATGAAAAAGGTTATTTCCTTCTTCTTATGCTTCTAAGCCATACTTCAGCAGAGGAACATGGGGCACTCGTGATGCAGTTTTGGAGTCAGGAAAACGCAGGTAAAACACAACACTTTGCACCAAAATCCTGGATATCTGAGTCAGTTGTGACAATATTTCCGTAAGACCTGGCGTCAGTTTTGGGCTCCTCACTACAAGAGATACATTGAGGGGCCAGAGCATGTTCAGAGAAGGGCAATGGAGCTCAGGAAGGGTCTACAGAGTAGGTCATATGAAGAGCCTCTGAGGCAGCTGGTGTTGTTCAGCCTGGAGAAAAGGATCAAGGGGGATCTTATCACTCTCTTACAGCTGTCTGAAAGGAGGCTGTAGCCAGGTGGGGGTCAGGCTTTTCCTCCAGGAACCAGTGACAGGACATGGCCTCAAGCAGCACCAGCGGAGGTTCAGGTTGGATATGTTGAAGAATTTCTTCATGGAAAGGTTTGTCAAGCATTGGAATGGACTGCCCAGGTAAGTGGAGGAGTCACCATTCCTGGAGGTGTTTAAGGAAAGACTGGACGTGGCACTTTGTGCCATGGTCTAGTTGACGTGGTGGGGATCAGTCAAATGCTGGACTCAACTTTGGAGGTCTTTTCCAACCTAAATGATTCTGTGATTTTACTGTGGACCAAAACTAAAACAGATTCAAGAACTGTAACAGAGATGAAGAAGATGAGCCTGCCCATATAACTGCTGGGCACTAAGGTCCCTCCAGACGTGGCTAAAGAGCCACTCAAACATCCGCTTATTTCAGCTGCACTTTGCATGAAACCCATATGCTCCTCTAGACAGGTTTGTTTTGAGGTCACCTTAAAATAAGATACAAAACACAGCATTTGAAAATGTTTTGGTTTCTGTTGTCACTGTTCACCGTGGCAATTTGAATGTGATCACCTGGTGTGTGGTTAGCACTTCTTTCAGCTCTCTGCTAACTCGATGTGATAGAGAACACAACTCCAAAATACAAGTGGTATGGAAATTTTCAAAATGGTCTAAATATATTGCTAGCCCACCAGCTGTTTATTGCAGCATGTCAAGTTTCATCTCTACATGAGACTAAATTTCCTCCCATCAGAAAGGAGAAACAGAACAAACACTAATACTTAGAAAAAGAAAATAAAGAAAACAAAACACACACAAAATGAAAGACAAATATCTTTCCCAGCACTTTCTGTTACAGCTGAGGTACTTGTATAGCTTAGGTGCACAAATCTGGGGGAACAGCTTGTGAAGATGGCAGCTTTGACACAGGAAAGCACAGGGAATATTTCCTGGCCTCCAGCTGCCATCAGCCTCCTGTGCAGGGTGACTTTGTGAGGCAGGAGATCAGGGGATTTATGACTGAACATCACCCTCCTCTCCCAGCCCGGCAAGGTGGGCTGTGGGTGGTGGGGCAGGCACAGCACCGTGCAGGGACAGAGCCCAAAACCACTCAGATACCCAGATGCTGCCTTCGAACCAGAGTGAGCTCAGGGTCCAACACCCAATTAGCCCAAGACAGGATTTTCCATGAACTCATATCCCTTCCTCCTATCTTTCTCCCAACCTCCTTCAGCATGCACAGCCCAAAAGCAGACAGGTAGTATTGACTCCAGTGTTGATCCCAGTTATACTGATATAAACAAACTGAGACAGTGCCAAAATTTTGCTGGAACTGCAGCTTTCCTGCATGCAAATGAAGAGTTCATCTCCCAAGAGATGGCAAGAGCCATGTAGGAGGTGAACATTTACAAGGCCTTGAAGTCCAGAGAGTGAGCTCCAAGCTGGATACAAATCTGAGCAAACACATATAAAATATACATGTATGTATATTAAAATACACACATATATACACATGTGCAAATTTCTATCTACATTTTGTATCACCAATAATTCAGACTAATAACACATCATTGCCTTCCTAATTTCAGCCATCTGCCTGCACCTACCATGTCTTAGGCTTCAACATCCAGCCTGTGTAAACCAGAACAAGTTTTCAGCCCATTCCAGCCTTCCTGCCTGCATCATTTCCACCCCAAAGCACTAGAAGGCAAAAACATACCAAAAAATAACCTCAAACCAGCAGCCTTGAACCACAAGATGGAAGACTGTGGGTGGGTGCAATATGCAGAAAAGAGGATGATCTCTCACTTTGGATCGGGGAGTTGACTTCGCACATTATGAGACTACCAAGGAACTGCATGAGAAAGCTATCTTCTACTCATTACTTCTCAAAATATTTGCCAAAATCAAGTCTGAAACACATGGGAGGACGCAACTGACTGGCTTGGGCACCGAATGCAACTCAGTATAATGCATTTTTGACTATGCCCTGCCACATGGATTGACATCAGGAGAAGATCAGGAGGATTTCAATGTCCATATCACTGACCATGTATAAAAAGATCCAGGAAGCCTATGAAATTAATCCAGTACAGCAAGGAACTATATCCCCTTTAACCTCAACATAGTCAACTACACAAAGAATGTTTTCTACTATTTATATGTGGTCCAAATATTCCTGCTATTTATCTTTCCCTTGTTGATGAGGCTTTTTCCCCGTAACTTAATTACCTTTCATTGGATAAATCAATATTTTTCTCAAGAAGAAAAAAAAAAGAGCTAAAATGTATATTGTGAAGAAAATACAGTACAAATGTATTGAATAGTCTAAAGATAATGATATGTCCAGAGATTGTGGTCATTTAAAAGCCATGAAATGTAATTTTGAAAATTACTTTACCAAGTTAATAAAAAGAGAACCAATGAAAAGAAACTCACTAAGATACATAATAATTAAGTTCTTTGCTCTATTTTTCCCAATTATTGAGGGTTAGACTTATGTCTTATTTGCCGGTAAAAGATTTTCTAGGACTCTTACGGTACACATTACAGAGCAGTTACACAAATGATCATAGCCAAATGAGACATCTTGGAAACAGACTGGCTGTACATGTAACTAACACATTTAGCATTATATGTAAGTACCAGCTTCCAGGAATTCAAAAAACATCTAAAAGAATTCTTCATCCAGATGTAAAAAAAACATTTACTCCTGCAAAGGACAGGCTGAGATGGTATATGCTGAAACAGGGTGTGGAGTGGCTAACAAACCAGAGCCTCATGTCTGCCTGTCCTGAAGAAGGCACAGAGCAGAGAGACAAACTGGATGCAGATGGGGAACATGAGGCAAATTGTCCCCAAGTACCCCACACTGAGGACAATGGGCAGCTTTGCTCTGGGAAAGCTCCACTTGGAGTTTACCAGATCACAGAGGAGCCAACAGGGCTGCTGATTCACTGCCCTCCAGACTTGTCTTTAATCCCAAAAAGTACTTCACTTTGTAAGAGCTTTCCACTCAGAAAAGCCACAATGTGCTTTCCAGATCTATGGAGAAAGCACAAGCCTAAGTATCTTTTCTTTCACTATTGCTGCAGGCTTCATACCCTTAGAGGAGGGACCTCATTTCACACAGGTATGATTTTACAAAACTCAGGCCAGTCTCAAAAACAAAAGAACACTAATCAATATTATCCAAAATAACATCCAACTCTATTGAAAACTAACCGTGTAAGCTACATGAAATCTCAGACGCATTTATCTGCCTTACTCATGTGGCGTTGGAACAGTCTTTGCAAATTCCTATTAAAATGCATAAAACCAGAAGGAAGGCAAGATTGTTGTATTAACACTGCAGATGCATTCAGCACTTTTTGTAAAACTCGGGTGACCTACACAGTAGGGCTACCTCTAACGGGAAGTTCCCAGTATAATATGAGAGGAGGCAGAATTCCCAGTTTGCTCTGGGGTGAGAAGCATACCTCAAGACAGATGGCGTGGTTCCCTCTGGCACTGAGGGTCCTATTGCCTGGCATGACCATTGCCCTCTCCAGAAGGAGCACACTGCCTTCTGCACAGCACACCAAGTCTCATGCAGCAGGAAGCAGAAATGCAGTTCTTTGGCATGCAACTTTTCATTGTGGATCACAAGCCTCCATGGCACACAGGGTCACCATCGTTCGCCCTGGCAGCAGAGAGCCCTGAGCCAGGCAGATCCCAGCCCTGCCACCGAGGGCTCCTTCAGACACAGCCTATATTTTGTCTCTCAACTCCTTACTTAGATGTTCCCCTCTTGGAGATATTTTTGCAATGCTGTTTGACTCTTGATGGCTGGTGTAACATAGTGTTTTTGACAGGATGTTGCTGGCAGGCTAATCCACTGCCTATCTCCATCTTTTAGAGCTTCTCTGACCTCCAGGGGATAACAAGGATCATGTTTTCTGACTCAGATTGTACATTTCTGGGTAACCACATGCATTGTGTACTGTACTGAATTGTGTAGGGCTGCCATGCACACCACATCTGTCCCTGCAGTTTTCCATCTCTAAAGGATTTATTTCTCCCCTTCACTAGCATAGCAGTCCTTCTGAATGAGTCTGTATATGCTTTAATTTCTGCAAAATTCAATCATCAACTTGGTTTTAGGGAGTCTTTTCCAAAGGGGAAATTGTTGTCATTTCCTTCAGAAACAGGGCATAACATTACCATTACAACTTCTTTTTTAAATGACAAGCCATAGTGCTACCGAGCTCCAGTAGCTTAAAAATTACTACCACGTGTGAGAGCCCCAGGTATCCCAGGTTTTGTCTCCAGATCACCCTGCCCATCTTCTCTGCAGTTCTTGCAATTTTGTCAGGTTGACAAATCTGTTGATGCTCAGTTACTATTTTTTTATGATCTCATTTCACTCCAGCACATATTGATGCCACTCTACTGTAATCACAGGAGTTAGGACAGGGTAAACGCAGGAGGTTTTTTCTGCATCTGTTTATTGAAATCTATTACCATTGTGGAAGTTTTACTACCTCTAAGCTTTAAAGTAGAGCTGTAATGGCAACACAGCTTGCCAAGTCTCACAGAGTCCCTGCCTACATGGGATAGGATTTACTGAGCCACACTGCCCATGTTAATAATCCACGAGCCAATTAATAATCTAACAAGAGTCCTAATAACAAACTACTCCGGTGTCCAGCCATGCAATGACCCTAACATGTCTGCATTTTTCTTCTCTGGTACAAGCCAGAGCATCTTCTTAGTGACTCTTGAAAACATCTTTTCCAGCCACAAAATTTTGGGATGATGTGTGCTCCCGCTTACTTTCAGCACACAGCCAAGGCTGACAAGGCACACAGGGCTCACCTGCTTGTACGTCTCTTCAGGACTCCTCAATAACAGTGCAATCCCCTTCATCTTGTTTTAAGAAAGACACAGGACAAACACCTTTAATCTGACCTCTGTGTCTCACTTAGAGAGTATGACTTGGTATTCAGGGGAGAAGAGATGATTCTCTGAACCAGTGTTTCTCATTCTTCATGTGCCAGATGCCAGAAGGTCTCAAGCACAATCCTTTTCCCTGGAAGCCTGTTTTCCCTGTCAGCCCTATTTTCCCTGCTTTTTTTTTCCTCTCAGAAGTCATCTGCCTCAGTTAGATGGACAGGTCAGCAAACTGCAGAGCAATCACGAGACTTGCACAAAAGCTCAGCAATCCCTTAGTCCTGTTCTGATATTAAATATTACAAAATCCTCAAGCATATATTCAAGACAATTTGTTGGGAGAACAAATCAAGAAGCAGTAGAAAACCAGAGTATCATTTTCTTTTTTCTAGAGCTTTAGTCTTACACTAATTCTGAACCTGAGTGGCTGATACCTAGTTTAACTAAATAAATACCATTTATCCTGTGAACCATGGTCCTTATAGCTTGGTGGAACATTCAACAATCCACAGGAAACCTAAGTTCTCTATACTCCCTTCCTGAAACTTCAGTGTGAACCATAAAACGTGTTCCACACAGAGCTGAATCAAAACTACTTGTTCTTTCCAATATGATTCTTCACCTCAGATCTATGTCTTTCCCTAATATTTGCTTTTCAAAACATTACTGGTTAATGCGTGCAACCTAAATCCTGAGGAAAACAGGGCTCAGGTAACCACTGCGTGCAAAAAACAAAGATCATGGTCTCATTCAAAATTGGTCCCTGCTGTTAGCCAAACAAAGTTTCACTGGAAAACCATTCTCTTGATTGTTTCTTCTCTGCAACCTGATCTCTATTGTGAACTTTGAACAAAACCTACCAGCGTGAATAGTATCTATATAAAAAAATAAAGAGTGTATATCCAATTTTATAAGGCATTGTTCTACACTCTAACATCAGGGTAAAGAAGACAGAAAAAACACGTACTCTTCATGTCATCACCTTTCTGAAAACCTACTCTGATATGTATGAAACTTAATGAAAGCAATCCAGAATCTATACCCATACTAATACAAAGCCATGCACTCCGGCAGACACATTCTCCCATTCTAAATCTACAGAAAATGAAAGAATTTGAGAGCACATGCTATGCTTAGAGCTTCCCCTCTAAGACTGTAAATCTAACACTAGCAAAACAAGCAAAACAATCCCAAACCACCCTTTCCCTCCCCTCAAAGCCATGAAACCCTTCCCATACCTATCTCTAAGCTGCCCAGCAGGCTCTCCTCTCAGCTCCATGACAGGGCAGCTCAGTATTTTCTCCTAGAAAATCTTTTGCTCCAAATCCAGCATCACCAGAAGAAAACTGCTCTCCTGACTGCTCCCTGTGGAAGCCCTTGCCCTGCCCAAACCAGCAGAGCTTGTGTAAATCCCGCTCTTTTAACCCAGACCTCTGGGCACAGCAGAAGCCGTGGAGGATCACCCTCCTGAGTGCTTTCTTCCAGAAAGCCACGCTGCCTCTAATCGCTGCTGGAGCAGGAAACCAGTCAAGCAGTCCGTGCGTTGAAACTAATCTGAGGCTGGCGGTTTTGGGAGGAGCAGGCATTCTCCTTACTAACCCCCAGGGCCACAAAATAATCTCCAGGAAACTGCACACCTCATTGGTTTCTTTTTAAATCCCTGGCAAAATCCAACGTCTAGGTAAGAAGCGTCTACAGAAAACAATTATGTGAAGGTATTTGCCTCTACGAGGACTGTTCTTCCTCTAAACAGCACCATGCATGGATGAAAACTGCTCTGTACATTGCTTTCCTTATTAAAAAAAAAACATTTTAATTACCTAGAAAACTACATCCACAATAGTAATATCTGTATCTAAACCAATGGAATATTATATGATCTTATTTGGCCATAAAAGAATCTGATCTGCTTTCATTCTAACCACATCTGGGTCGGCAGTGCCTCTGTGGAAACATGGAAGTCATTCACTTCCATGCTTCTCATGCTATCTTTATAGCCAGTCATAATACCTTTATATTCAGCACTGGAAACATCAGTCCCTGTGTCTGCCTTTCTAGAGGGTTAAGTCTACCCTTAACCCTTACCTTCAGCTACACCATGATAACCAGTCTCTGCATCAAGAGCGAGAAAGGTCCGTCTTATTGCAATTAAGAAGACTAAATGCATACTTGTAAATTCATATTTACATACGTTTGAAATATATGTTTTTATATATTTGTACACTTCCACACATATGTATATATCTCCATATGTATATTTCTCCATATGTATACGGAGAAATAGTCCCTTCTTTTAGAAATCCTATCTTTAACCCTTAAACCAGTAAAAAAAGGCCTAAGTGAACAGCGCTGTGTGAGAATGCACTTCATATAAAGCCATTTTCTCTCTCACAAATGCCATTTGCAAGCTTATCTTTTAGGGTCAACAAAAAAATACTGAAAATTTTTTGTCCAATTACTTTCTTTCAAAAAGCCTACACTTACCGTGATGGACACTGGGAAACTGGTGCCTGCTGTAATCCTTGAAAAAGCTTGTCTCTCCTTATTGTTCATGAAATACCCAGAAGAATACTGCTCTCTCAATTCCTTACCTTCTGAAATCCTAAATTTACCATGCCTAATTTGAACTATCTTGACGATCTATTTTTCATTGCAACACTAAGCTTGAAAGATTTCCCCTTATAGGGATTCAGACTTTTTTTAGGTTGCTGGACCTGTATCACAGAGTGGGAACGTCTTCAAAAACCCAGCTTAAATGGAGAGTAAACTATGCCAGCCAAGTGCTACCTCCACCAAAACTGGTTCCAAAGCTACTCCATTAATCCTTTCTCATGTGCTGGCACTGATCAAGAAGAAACACCTACAAATACTTCAAAATTAATTAAATTACACTAAATGTGAGCCAACCATCTAATATGACACCTGCCCACTGCAGTTTGGCTGAGAGATTCCTAATGAAAACTGGAAACTCACACCCAGTATTTGCTGGTGTCAGGAGAAGACAGATAACAGCCCTCCTAGGAAAGCACCTGGGAAATTTTAAACACTCACAAGTTATCAGAGATTTTGTAAGTGCTAGAATTACTGTATCTGTTAAAAGAGCTCTGCCTTTGATTTACACACTTGAGATTAAGAAAAATTAGTTCCCTGCATTAGTTTTAAAGGCTTTTGTGAATATAAAACCACGTGAATTTGTGTTGCATGTAAGTAATTTACAGTATTCAAATTTCCTGGCAACTCCTAAAAACAGATTTAATAATCGGGATTTTTTATTTCCTTAGGGGGTTTTCTCTCTTCTCCAGAGAGGGCTGAAAGGCCCTGAGAGATCTCATTCTCTGTTCTCTTCTCCCAATTAATTAGAATAAAATAGAAAAAAAAAAAAACACCACAGAAAAAAACAAACCCCTAATTGTTCACAATTTTTTTTTTTTTTTCATTTTCTTCAGGTCTACAGTCTGGTTGTAATCACTCTTGCATGCTCTGTGAGTCAGGCGTCCAGTGTGTGTTTGAAGAACTGGTTTGCATATGCACATTAATTTTCAAAGGTAATTAGGGTCCTATCCCACCCTGGCAAATCCTGTTTGCCAGTCCAAGGTAAATCTTTTACTAAAAGCTTTAAAATACTTTCCCAGACTAGAAAAGGAAAGTGGTGAGAGTTCCCATATAGCTGAACAAGAGCCTATTTTACTGCGTGTCCAAGTTTTATGACTAGAACTGAACAACATCAAACGTTACTGCGGAAAGAATGACATACTGTCCCATCCAAAGAGACATTTTATATGAGACCCCATGCTAAGAGAGCATGAAGAGATTTGGTACAGATTCATATAAAAGTTGAAAGCAGAGTGAAGAAGGTCTGACTTCAAGACCCTCCCCGAATCCTTAGGAAATCTGGATCTAGATGTTCAAAGTTGGGCCCTGCCTGATAACATAAAGCCCCAAATCGTGGATCATACCAATCACAAATGTGGGGAAGTCAAATTTCCATTTGGGACCTCTTCTCTCTTTCGGAAGTGGTGGGGTTTGGGTTTTTGCCTGCTGCTTCATTGGAGCTTGATGGAAACCAGACACAAAACTGTTACACTTAACTGAAGACTAAGCAAAAAGGCAAGCCAGTGTACTGACTGTATAGTCAATTCATATATGAATATTGAAAGTGTTTTCACTCTGTAGCCCTCTTATTTTCATGTGTGTTGGATATTTAAATACTTTCTGATTCCATAATGGTTTTCTAGTTAAGTGATGCATGAAAGGATGGAAAACAAAGCCCGCTTTGCTGAAATCAGACCCTCTAAGCCCTGACAAGCTATTTTTAATTAATTCCCAATACATGAAGCCTGTGCTGCATGACATTTATGTAACTCTGCTTTGTTTAGTCCCACCTCTATCAGAACATAAGTATTTGCAGCTCACTGAAAACAGCTCTCTTGCAAAGGTATAAGCTACCTTGAGCACATCATGAAAGCTGTAAAAACTTTCCAGTTGTTTAAAGAAATAATTGAGTGATACGACCTCATTTGAAACAATTTAAAGAACTATCTCATTGTAAATTATTTCTTTTTATTAGAAGTTGATTCCTTCAGCTCCTCGTCAGTAAGTTCTTTGGCCCCTATTACAGCTGCCCATGCTTGGCATGCTGCTATCTGAGACTGGCAGATCTTGTCAGACACACAGTATAACTCACTTTATTTTCCTTTGTATTTGCAGATAGGTAGAAATCATTCCTTTAACTTAGTCAAGGCAACGTAACAAGTCCTAGGCATGGATTTTTAGGGGGGAGTGTCACATAAAAAGGCTTCATCTGAGACAGGGAGCCTGCTGGTTTGGTCCCGCGTGCCACAGATCTTTGGGCCACCACTGCCGGTGAACTCATGGTTTGTTTAGTTTCCAGGGAGCCTAAAACCAGCTTGGAATGGGCTGTACAAACCATGTTGCAAAAACTCCACTAATACTCATTAGTGGGGTTTATTTGATAAATTGAACGTTTCACATGTAAAGTTACAACGCAATCTGGCAGCCTTTCACTGCCCATCACACCCCTCACACACGGCAAATGTAGGATTGCCCACATACCTGTTTCATAGCCGAAGAAATGACATATAAAAGCCATTTGACCCAAGAAACAAGAGACACAGAGAAGCAAACTCCTTTGGGCAGCACGTACTTACCCATCGCTTTCAAGCTCCATAAGAGGGCTGGTTTCACACCTGGGGCAATCAAAGCAATTTACACCCAGCACCTCCTGCCGCTGGTTTATGAACTGTTGGCATGTGAGGTCATCAGCGCTACCCCAGAGCCGTTTTTACAACACCTGATGGACTCCGCAGCTGACAGCAGTCACCTCTGCCGACTCCTTTGCGAATTTTGCTTTGGGAAGTCTCCTTGTCAGCCAATGACAGATAAAGCCTCCTGTGGCTGATGGTCTCCAGATAGGATTACCACAGAGGGGAATTTCACAGTCACACTTGATTCCAAATTTTTTTTTTCCTCTCTCTTCTGGCTAAGAATTCAATTTTCTTTTATATGAAAAAATACTGCCACCGTATCTTTCTCATCTAAGCAGAAGGCCACTCCACT
The DNA here is from genome assembly GCA_013396775.1 of Cephalopterus ornatus. Taxonomy (NCBI): domain Eukaryota; kingdom Metazoa; phylum Chordata; class Aves; order Passeriformes; family Cotingidae; genus Cephalopterus; species Cephalopterus ornatus. The sequence continues at coordinate 47,746 of VZRE01006386.1, read as the reverse complement.
TAGAATAGCTTTGCTTCTAGCCCTTCTCCTAAATGTAGTGCTCTTTGTAATGAACTTCGCAGTTTCTTTCCAAGTTGCAGAATGCCCTCCATTTTCACTGGCTCGCCGTGATTAGACCTTCATACTGCTGACTGATTCCCTCGGTGGTTCTATTCCATGCCAGTCAGTAAGGTGGCAATTTTAATAACACAGTTCTTGGATGTAATACTATTCACAGGCCTGCATCAACTTCTATTGCTGCACTTCTGAAATTACCCACTTCAGCTATACCTACTAAATTCCCATGAAGTTTAAGGGCTCTTCATATGTTATGCCCCTAACCTGGAGCAACATCACATTGCTTTTCTAAGCAGCTTCTACTCCAGTTCATCTCAAAATTCAAACAAAATGTTTCTTGAAATGTGTTTTACTTTTCAGCTATTTGATGCTGAGGATACGGGCAGGCAGCAGTTCAATTTTTTGTTTAGAGGCAGTGTTCACCTGCAAGTAGAGTCAGGCTTACTTCTGAGATTTGAGCAGTACAAGGAAATCTTTTCCTGAGACTGATCTGAATTTTGATTCTCTAATAAAAGCTGGAACAGAGACAAAATTGGTTTGATTTGATTTACAGTCTCTGAACCATGCTGCAAATGTAGCCCTCCATTTCTGCTCTCAAACCACTTCCAATTTATTTCTGTGTGCTATTTATGCAGATACATTTACTGAATAGTTTATCAAATGATTTTCAGGTGAGGCTTACTGCTTAGACTTATTTTACATAAACTGATCACCAGCTACGGGTTTGTTAACCTGTTTAGTATACACACAGCAAGGAGGAAGATAACCTAAAACACAGTAATTATTTCTGCTCCAGGGCCTCACAGAAGATATTGTACTGTCAGAAGAAAAATGTAGAGTCAACACTGAAATCCAAAAAGATAATTGCTAATAATAATCAAGGAGTCATTGCTGAGTTTGTGAAGCTTGCCTCAGTTACCCATGCACAGCAGATTTTATATTATGAACTAAGAAGGATGACTGAAATCAAAATCAGGAGTAAGGGTCCTGAGCACTGTGACAGAACAGTCTGGTCCTCTGAGGAACTCAGCATCTCGATTTGCAAAATGCTGGACATGACCAGGCAGACATGTATGACAACTTAATTTCTGAAGGTGTGCCCCAAGTACTAGGAGAGACTAAGTCCCTCTTGGCATCTGCCACAGAGGAACTCACAATCGTGGTGGCTTGGCAGTAAAGTACTGCTAAAATCCAAAAGGCAAAAGGCACAAGCCAGCCCTGGGCAGAGGTCTCTTTACAGGACACCACCAACCCCGAGACAGCTTCTGAGAGGAAAAGAACAATCCTTCTGAAAGCTGTTAACCTAATGTCATTATTTTAATTACTCAAATGGTAAGAAACACAGAAGGTAAAATACTAGAGAGGGGACTCAAAAATATCCACTTGTGATTCTGGAATATACAGTAAGGAACATTATCATAATAAGGTCTGAGGAGATACAATGAAAACTATTACAGCTTCAGGAAAGACACATAAAGATGAGCATAACAATACACCTGCCTGGCAGAGAAAAAGGAAGAAGGTACATAATTTAGAGCACCGGTGTTGCCGCCTTTCAGGCAGATATATCATGAAGAGTATTGCAGTTATCTAGTTCTGGCAGAGACATAATGGCAATCATTAGTTATCTAGCTGTGAGGAGGACATGTAATGTGTAGTATTAGTGTTACCTGTCCCTAAAAGACAGCAAGAAAGAGGGGGAGAAGGAGATGATGAGAAACCTGGACAGTTACCTGGCTCTGAAAGGCAGAAATTATGGGAAGATTTGCTGCTGCCCTTAGCTGTGCTTTACAGCTACTAATGCCTGGAGGCAGGGCTGGGAAGAAAGGAAAGCAGTCTGAGTTATACCAGGCTTGTCTGGTACAAGGCCAGACTTCCAGCTGGCCTCGGCTGATAAAACTTATTTCCACTGGCTGCAGCTGCACTGACTTTGGGTTTGTGGGGAAAGGAGAGGATGGGAAGGTAGCAGCTGCTTCATGAGACACAAGCACCACAGCCTTCCTAGAGCCAGGACAGACTATGCAAGATGTCCTGGGCTGACTGCTCCCCACCAGGGACCTCCACTTGGCTCCCAGCTGCAGCAACCTCCATGCAGGCATTATTTCTTCATGTGCTCCCTGGAGCAGGCAGTAAGCCCTGGGCAAGAGCCAAGGTCAAGAGAAAGAGATGGCAAAAAAGAGGAGCTGTAATGGATGGAAACATAGGTTTTTGAGAGCTCTGGGACATGGAATGTAGAGGTGCACTAGATTTACATTTCTGCAGAGAAAAAAATGCTTGCAACTTTCTGTAGCTGTCACGGGTGGAGTGGAAGGTTTAGACCAAATTGATTTTAAAAGCCCTGCCACTGACTCACAAGGTGCACACAGGACTTCCTTGCTTTCTAAATCCCTTCTCAGAGAGGAGTCCGGGTGCAGCTGAAAGCAAACTTAGCCTCAGATTATGTCAACAGTTTAAATAATTACAGAGGTGTCATAGAATCACCTTTGTCCTGCAGGTTTTAATGATTGGCAAAATGAGAATGTTTTTATAAAATGAATCATTTATTATTACAAACGATCACACAAAAGATCTTAATCATAATTATTTACTACAGAATATAAACGCTGAAACTACTAGTAATATAGTATAAGATAGGATAGTGTACTATATTGAAGCTAGCAAAAATGAAATAATTATTAAGTAGAGATTGATGTAACTCACCCATACCAATGTTCATGGGGAGATATCTTTCTCTCAGCCTCCAGAAGTATCCTTGGAGGGCATCCCCAGCCAAGGGAGGAATCTCCACACGTACACCCCGAGAAGGGTTATGTCAGCAGAACCTGACTGTGTGAGAGGGGACTGGACTTTTACAGTATACAGTGACTGACTGCTAATCACTCATTTACAGGCCAGCTATCAGCTTATCTGTCAAATCCTGTTTCAAAAGCAGGATGTGTGCTCAAAGTTTGTTGAACCAGGATGGTTTTAGTATAATTAACACCAAGACAACTACCTGGTTCCAGCAATTCTATTGTATGCATTGTATGCATTCTGATTGGATTTTAGGTCTTAGAAGCCTGGGCTAATCCTGCCACAGTAGCCTTCAGTGTCTATCCCTTCCCTGGATGAATTATGCCTCTCTACCTTCAGAGTAAAGGGTCACCTGGGAGAAAAAAAAGTCTTTGTTTTTCTCTTTTTTTTTTTGAACTTTATCACAAGAAATAATCATGGCACAGATGCTAAGTGGCCTACCTCTCCAATTTCTACAGCACTCCTCCACACTGTCCTAGCACTCAGGCTTTGAATTTGTTTTCCTAGGGTATAATACTGACAACACTTGAGACAAGGTCCAATGAAGTGTTTCATTTTAGCTCACTCAGTTTTCAGTCAGATCCTTGATTAAATTTTAGGTCAAGGAATGCATGAGAAACTCCAGTGCGATTCAAATTAATCCTTTTATTCCTGTTTTGACCACTATTTGCTGTCTATCAGCTGGAAAGATATGAAGTTCAGCTAAAGCAGTTGAATCTCGAGGTGATTAATTTTTAATATTGAAGAAGAAACATAGTTCAGAAAGCAAGGAAGGAAGCACTTGTCTACTTAACATCTGCGTTCATAATAATTGCCCCCCTTCCTCTTACAGCATCCCATTGAAACTCGTGTCCTCCCACACATCACCCTGAGACTTCCAGGCAGAAGCCATCAGCCTACAAACACCTTCCAGCAAAGCCCCTTTACAGCAGTTACTCTGGGCATTAATAAATGGTGCTATTATCACCAGAGAGCAACTATTCATTAATACAGCAAAGACCAGAGCCCTAAATTGGATCCCAGGGTATACACAATCTTTGAACCTTCCAAGCTGGAAAAGGCACTGTGTTCTTTCCTCTGAGGCACAAATTAAGACAATGAATTGCTTTTAGACCTCCAGCGTGGACACGTTACACTGAGCAGGGGAAAGCTCCTTGTGATGAGAGCCACTCTCTTCTCCTTGAGGAGGGCAGCTGGATGCAAGAAATCAAGTTAATTTGTAAATTACCTCAATTTTCACTCAGAAGTCTGGAAGGAAGAAAAGATCACTAATCTTTCTTTGAATATGTTTTTCCTGTGAGTCCTAGTATCGACCTGAACTGGAAAGGATAACTTGCTGAAATTGGTTCTGCTCTTCAGACACTCTTGGGGACATTTTGAGGGTTAGAGACCCTGGGACATGCAGATCCTCAAACTCCCATCTTGGACTCTGAATTCCTGTCCTTAATGCTATTTTACACTCTTTGCCAGGCAATAAAATCTCTGTCTCAAACCATGTCTAAGACTGTTATCCTCAGCTGTATCTTTGAATCTCCCATTATTATTACCGACACTTTGGGTGTGTTACAGTTCTAATTTTTCGCTTTTGCTGTCCTTTTCTTTTTAACCAATATACTTGGCAAGACTGTAGGATTTCTGCAGGATATTTGGATATGTCGACATTTGTTTTCTTTCCAATACAGACTGACAACAAATACATCCAAAGATTATGAGTTTCAGAATGCCATGTTTCTCTTTCACTTTCATATTTATATGTGCATTCTACAAAATATACATGGCCATTACTGCCATGTTTCGGTGGAATAAAACATTACACTACTTATATAATTCCTTTTAAAACACTTTTGGGCAGCTACTACTAAAACGTTTCAATCATCACTAAATTTCAATTCTCTGCTGAGAGCTGAAAATAAAAATACATCAATTCTATCACATTATGACACAAAATAATGTAAAACTATCTCTGAAATATATAAGAAATAAATTCAAGACAAATTTCTAAGTATCCAGTTCTGGTTCCAAACTCAGCTCAGCAAAAGCTCTATAAAGCTCTACTTGTACATTTTTTTCAATTTAAAGCAGCCTGAGTAAAGCCAGAGAGCCAAGCCCATGCTCAGCTCACAGTGCACATATTCCTGCCACTTATGAACATAACTAGTTAATATCACCTGCTGGGGTGTTTTTCTGGATTGACGTCTGACTCTAGAACAACATGTGAACTCCAGAAATGAGAGGGATCATCTTCCTCCCCTCTTCCTCCAAGTAAAAGGAAAAAAAGGTCACTCGTTTTGGTGCTTGTCACCTCCCAGCCCTCATATTAACATTTGCTGCAAATCTTTGTGCATGGGTCCTGCAGGAATATTAGGAAGCACCGACACTTCATTGGGAAAGAAACCACGGGTTTCTGATCACTTAACATGCATATCTTTTTAGCTCAGTGGCTTGAGAGGCTGCTAAAGGTTTTGTGGTTTCCCCCTAACAACTTCATCACTTCTTTTGCACCAAAAAGTGATAAAAAGGTCTTAGTTCAACGCAAAATGTTTGACTGCAAGGGAAGAAAAATCCCACCAGTTTCTTTACAGTTCACTCCAGCAAGAGCTGCACTACCCCGTATTGATCAAGCAATTATCTGCTCACTCATACATAGGGGAGAGGAAAAGAATAGAGGGGAGCCTGAATGACCTTGCAGAAGAAGAGAAAAAAAAAAGAAAAATTCAGGTACTTTTGCAGTTTTGAAGTATAAGAACAGCCTAAGCTCTGGAGGCAACTGAATTAATCCATTTCTAAATGTTCCCTTTGCATCTTTGCTTTCATTTATTTCCTCTTTGGTACCAGCATTAGCAATACTGAAAACTAGTGCATGACAACAAAATCAAATGAGATATTAGGCACAATGGCTAATCTGTACTCTGTAAATCTCCCCTACAAATGCAATTAGCTCTTCTTCCTGCTTTAACTGATGCTTTTTTTTTTTCCTTTGCGAGCACAGCAAGTCCTTACAGCCAAAGAAACTTCCCGGTTTCTTCACACCCCACTGTGACTGCCACACCTGAAGCCCCAACGCTCTCCAGTTAGGCAGACCCAGCAAGGAAGGCCAGGGATAGATTGTTTTGCAGTTTTCCTAAGAGTGCCTGCTACTACTTAGCAAAGCCTACTGCAGAGTACACGAAAAGTGGATGTCAGAGGAGGATTTTTGATCTGTGATTCCAAACCATAAAAAGGCGATCAACTTGTTTGCAGCTTCCTTTGAATGAGACACGACCAGAACAGATATATATTCACAATCTTTGCTTTTGCCCCGAAGTAGAATAGGGAGGTAATGAGACACAGATGGATGGCCTGGTGTGCAGCAGGTTTTGAGGCAAGGGACCTGAGCCCAGAGAGGCTGGGAAAGAACACCAGGTGAAACAAATCCCCATGTGGCTGCTCTGACTTGGAGTGTAATTCAGGAGCAGCACTAATCTTCCCTTTGAAAAGTCTTTGAAATCACTTGAATGAAAGCAACAAAAGGAAAACTCCTGAAAAAAAAAAAAAGCTATGTGACTTTCTGCACACCACAGTTCCTTCAGAGTGGGTTTAACTATCAGTTTAATTAATTCTGCTTCCAACTTTTTTTTTCATTTTTATATAGGTTCCACGGGAAATTTATGCATATTAAGATGCTTCCTCAGTGAGCTACTTGAATAAAGATTCAAATAATAATACCACAAACCTGTGAACATTTCACTGCTAACCTCATCACAGAGCGCATTCAGCACACTAACAACTTTTATCGCTATTGACTTAAAACCATAAATCCTTTGGATTTCAGCTTTCAGGTCTATTTTTGTAGAAGAAATTCAAAGAGAGAGATAGGAATAAAGTCGAAGTGTTAAGTTCAAGACTGAACCTCTGTGTAAATTCACACACCTTCATGCTCAATAAATTAAGCTTTATTGTGCCAAGATCTAATGAAGATCTAATTATAACCAACTGCACCTCTTTCATCTCTTGCCCAAAAGGAGCAGGGGTGACTCCTGAAAACCCCAGTCCATGCAGGGTGAGGATGTACAAACCAGGACGTGCTTCTCACCTCCACTTTGCCAGGCATGCCTGCACCCAGGCATGGCCTGTGTGTGCAGTGAGCTGAGCTGCTCTGTGCCTGCAGAGCTGTGCATGGCCCTGGCAGCACTGTTGCAGCTTTTTCCCACACACTAACTGTATTAAGGAAGGGAACCCTTTAAGGAATGCATGCCTGTTTCCTGTGCAGTTCAGATCTTATATATCCCTGTCATTCAGATGAAAATGTTGAAGAAAACACGTTTGCAATAAAAAGGCGACTGACTTACTTTTTCAATTTCTCTACTTTTTTTTTAAAAAAAACTTTCCTTGACTGACTCAGCTGTACCACCAACAGAGAATTCTGAGTTAGGTTATAGCAATTATTTCAAAAAGCCATCTAAGTTTAGTCTCTCTTCAAGATTAAGGCAAAATTCTAAGAGAGCAAGTGACACATTTTTCCTTGTATCCTTAAGTTTAGGTCCCTCTGCAGCAGCTCCTGTGGTGGTGTGACAGAGAAGCTGTACCTCAGCCCACTTGTACCACTGTGCTCCTGTGCAAGAGGAGCACCTGTTTATGGACAGGGAGAGCCCATGGTGATATATTGCTGCCCCTCTGAAACCAATGGCATCACACACCAACTGGAATTACCCCTGTAAACCCAGCAGACATACAGGTAGAGTTTTTTCATAGCAAAGGGTAAAGAGGGGGACTGTTTCAGAGCCTCCTGAAGGCAATCACCAGTGAGAAGGAAGAAAGGATGGAAAGGGGATGGAGTTTAGGACCAACTCAGGTTAAGGGTCCTGTAGCAGGCTGGGCAGGTGCCAGAATTTCATCTAGTAGGGACTGGATATTCTCACCCCTGAACTACAGGTTGCCCATCAGATGGGCAGAAAACTTTGTGCTGAGGGGCACTTTGTCCATGCAAATATCCATCACAACTAAAAACACAGTTTCCACAGAGGAGCTGTCAGTTTGTTTTGCTGTTAGTCACAACGGAGCTCAAGGAAAGGCAAACATTTCAAACCAACCCACTCTTTGGTGCCAACAGAAGCAGAGGAATCCCAGAGGCACGAGACGTGGGCAGGGTGTTCTTGGTTTCATCAGGCTACACAGTTCATGGCTAATGCCATGCTGACATTGGGTCTACAATGTTAAAGCAGTGATGATCAGCCCTCAGAGAGGGCCCATTACCTACTTGTTCTTCCCTGTGGAAAGCTGTAGGTTCCAACATCTTATCGTCTCTTGGAAATGGCCACAAGTCTTTGTTCTTCAAATTTCTGCTTCAAGCACATGGCTTCCATCGTCAGGTTTTGCCAACCGATATTTTAAAGGTTCCTAATATAAGATGAAGTGACTTGGAATAAAAGTGCACAGTCAGCATGCCAAAAATACCCTATTTCATAAACACAAGGTAGAAATGCAACCGACATCACCTATGAAAAAATGAGTTTGATTTTCTAGTTGCTTTTAACCCTTTTAAATACACCATACCCCAAAATATTATTTAATTCATTGCACAGACGCGAAACAATACGAAATGTCATGGTCCATTGAAAGAAGAACTGAAGGCCCTATCATGGAACGCCATCTGAGAGGCTGTTTGCTGCAGACATGTTTTTCTGGAACCACCCTCTTTTGCTAACCAGAGTCATCTTGAGTGGAAAAAAACAAGGAAGATCTATAGGGCTATAATATAATAAGACTTTTTGTTGCCTGTGCATCTTTAAATCCCAAAGAACTCTGCTGGAGTACATGGACTGCAACTGTAACACAGTCACATAGTGCTCGAGCAGTCCCTTAATATATAGTTTAGGAAGGAGTAATACATGCTTATTAGATGTTTTAATAAATGTTTAATCAATTGTTATAGAACTGGATATCACTTAAAACCCTTTCATTCTCAGAGCTGTTGAACAGAGGGCAAGAAGGAACAGTGTATTAGAAATACTGGTTTTCAGTGACAATTTCACATCCTCTCCCAGGCTGCTCACCCCGGTCAATATATGTTGTCTTTGGAGGCTGAAAGGAACACTAAAATCTTGATACACCTCCTGCATGCTAATCCTAGCAGTCCTGGGGGTGCAATTCTTATATAAAAGGTGCAATTTCTTATATAAAAGGCAGAGCATTAGTCTTGGACCTGTTTACAGTACCATTTCACTTGGGCTAAGTAGTCCCTTACTACTCAGTTCTGTGGCCAGTTTTGTCCATCATTCCCCACGAGAGATTTGCAGGAGAGACTGTATCACAGGAAATGAATGTATTCACTCCCTGATATTTGGCCTTTATTTAACCCTATTCATGCTGAACTAAAGCTGCCTGATAAAGAAACGGGTATCTTGCAGGCCACGCAAATTCAAACCATAGGTAGTATACTTAGTTGGAAAAGACAATGCCATTGTTTGTATGGGTCATTTTCCGTCGGATACACAGGCAATTCCAGGCTGACTTGCACGGTATGCAACAATGCACTCACCAAAACTCAGCGAGGCAAGCACAGAAAGACAGATGGTTGCAGAAAAAACCCTGATCTGTGCTGAGTATACAGCATGGGCTACATGCTTGAACATCTCGCAAATCCCTTTCACAGGTTATTAAATTACTGGTCACCTTTGCATCTCCCTCCCTAGCGTTTCTTGTAATTTTTCACATCTTATTTGAACTTTGTGCTTTGTACTCCTGCCCCTTTTGTGCAATGTCCTCCTCTTGCCCAGGCCTGCTGATGTGGTATGGATGCCTTCAGCTCAGAGGAGGAAGGTCAGGCTCAGGAAGTTGCTTTGCTGTGCCAGCAGAGGTTCAGCACATACCAGTTTGCTTTGTGAAGGAGCTCTCAGTGTAACCACTTCTCTTTTGTTTTAAAATTTGATTCCATCCTGCAACAAATGGCGATCCTTCGTGCAGGAGCTTCCCTTTGGCTGATCCCCGCTAATGCATTTAATCTGTGTTTTGTTGCAAGTATCGGGAGGTCTTAATGTCTGTAATGCATTTATTTTTTCAGTGCTCCATGGAAGTGGGAGCAGGGCTATCTCACAGGTTACATAATGCCCAAATTACTGCTGCCTGCATATCTTTGACTGTTTGGATCCACACAACCTGCCCCAGGTCAGACAGGAGGTTTGTGCTTATGGGAAGAGTATTATCTGGTCATCCGGCTGCATACCCGAACCACTGATGGTCTGATATCTTCTTAGTCCAGGCTTTCTAGTCTCAGTCTTTGAATTCCTTGAGGCAGAGATTTCTCCTATGCCAGGAAAGCATTTTAGCTTTTCCCACAAACCAACCTCATGCTTGTAAAACAGCTGTACTACTACAGCACAGAGAATGAGACAGAGAAAGGCTAAGGGATGAGTTTGGCAAAGAACACGGGCCTGAAAGGAAGTAGGATATAGGCTGGAAAAATATGAAGGACATGAAAACTTCGGAGAAAGTCACTCTAATTCCTGGGAAATTTCCCATTTTTTGGGGTATTTAGAAACAAAGCAGCTTGGAAGAACGTGCTAAGTTAGTCAAATAATACTAGTTCAAAAATAAAGTTCTCATTTGCCATGCCAACCAATGCAACATATTTCATTAGCAAGACTCCTCAGTTTTTAGCACAGACATTCAAAGCTGCCAAAAAGAGTCTGTCCTGCTCTCCTAGTTCCCTTTAAAATGAACAGAACGTGGCCATCTGAGTCCTCAACAGGCTTTGAGCCTTTCACACAGTGAAAAAATGCTCACTTGCCTTTGAGGCAGCACTTTGCAGTGTCCCAGAGAGATATTTCCCAGCCCTAAAGCAAATGAGGTCCCCAGCAATTAGCGGCAGACATCCGCTCCACCACGCAAGGGAAGACAACAGTCCTGGCAGCAGATGGGACAAGGAGAAACACTGATGCAGCCCCAGGGAATGAGAGGACTGCCTGCATCTCAGTTCCCCTGTTAGGACATTAGCTAGTGAAGGAGCTGGATTATGTTTTGCCACATCTTGGCCAGGGGTGTGGGCTGGATTGCCACAGACTAAGGATAGATGGAGAGCAAAAGCGCCTTCTCCAAATGCCTTCTCTCTAATGAAGTGAGCTAGCCACTGGGTTTCTTTGGGAATTGAAGTAGTGTTACCAGTCTGGAATAGTCAAATAAACAAAACAAAAGGCAATGATATATTATTCTAAACCCTAATATATATAGGAAACTAAATACAGATATTCTAGAAAGGATTACATAAATCCTGGTAACTGCCGTGGCAACATCCAGCATTTCACTAGACACCTTTAGCATCCTAAACAAAATCCATACAGTGGATAAAAGTGATTTTTCCTTGACTGCTTGTCATTTGCAGTCAGTGTCTCCTGCTGTATGATAATCCACACCAGGTTTTTTTTTTTTATTGCAGTATCAAACATGATCATTTCACAATTGGCCCTGACTGATCAGCCTCTGATTTGGACTCGAGACTCCACTGCCTGGAGCAGTGAGTCATGGCAGAGGGAGGTGCAGTGCTGAGAAGCATGTTATGTGTTACAGGTAGCTGCCAACCAGCTTTCAAAGCTCAGGGCAGAAGATTACTTCTCAAATGTAGAACACACCATTTTGCCCAAAGTTCCATCAAAGCTAAACCAAGCCGTCAAATGGGGGCAACACATGTGAACCTATGCAGAGCAACCATGTCAGAGGTGTTGGGGCTCAGTATTTGCTGCCTTCAGCCCCATGATTTTTGGTAGGAAGCCTGAGTTTACCTGTCACATGGTGGGGACTGACCCTTGTGAGCCTACTGAAGGGGCACTTTGGGCCAACAACACCTGCTGATGTAAAGAAGAAAACAAGCAGTAAACTGGTCTGATTGGACCCTCTACATGGAACAAGAAGAGAAATATCCATCCTAAAACATGTTTATATTGTTAGAAATCTGCCCATGGTGTTTTTAGTATTACAAGCATCTGGCTAAGCACTTGGCGGTATTTTCCTGCAGACAGGCCTCTAAGTTAAAGCAATGTGCTTCCTAAAAACTCCGGTGGGAACCACCTTCACCCAGGCTTAGTTCAGCTTTTAATGTGTTTTGGAAAACTATTTGAACTCACAAATCTGTAGGAACGACAAGAATCATTATAAAACAGCATGGAATTGAATGGAATTGATCTGGGGAAGTAAGCTGCCATTAACACTGATATGCTGGGGCTGTTTTAATTATTGACCAAGTCTATAAAACACTGAATTTCAAGGGAGTACAGATTGTAAGTAGGCCACATTATAGTCTCAAGCCTGCAGCCTCTTGTTTTTGGTTGAGAAGAAGTACTTTTCTCACATGCAGTGGCACTGAAAGTGATGGTTTTCAACCTACATGGAGTGAAACCAGAGGTAGGGACAGGCTACTTCTAAGAATGCCACAAAAAACAAGGAACATGTCAGAAATCTGGAAAATTTTCTAAAAACAGAAAAAAACCCCAATTTTTACTATTTTGGTTTTCTAAAAACAAAAGATAGGTGTCAGACCCTGACACTTTGGCTACAGCTGGGATTAGTGATGGCCATTCCCTGCCATGCAGCTACATTCTAGAAGTCCCTGGGCCCTCCCATCCCCTTCCAAACCCTGATACTTCCAGGGAGCAGAGGGTGACAGTGTCTCTCATCCCAGTCCCTAATTCCCAGGCAGTGCAGCATGTTTGGCCTGAGGAAGGCTTTTTGGACGACACATAGGCCCACAGACTGGGTAGACAAGGCACTTCTGACTCATAATCTGCATTAGTCTGCAAACAAGGCATCTGCAGGGTCTAAGCACCCTGCAGTGATACCTGCCCCAGGGCCCAGGGAGGGACCTCTCACCTGTCACCAGTGGGGCTGGATGCCACTGCCTGGCATGTGTCAGCAGGCTGTCCCCTCTCTCAGTTCCTGTACACATGGGCACAGCACACACCACCTCTGCCCTGCCTTCCTCTGGCCAGCTCCAGAGCCCAGCTGCTTTTAAATCTGTCTATTATATATCTGGACCTGCAATTTCCATCAGAAGGAGAATCAAGCCCTGTACAGCACAACTCCTGTGCCTGTGATGAATGCAAAGTGTGGGTTTAAGTCTCATTGCTTGTACAGGGTGGTTTGCTAAAAAAGGAGGACTAGGACTCCTTAATTATGACCTGAAGCCATGTACACATTGATGGTTAAGCTCCACCAAAATGTCTCAGCACATGATCCCTGTCCTCCACACAATTCAGTGACGGCCCTTGTCCAAAGAACTGTACAACTGGAGAGAAATATGGAGGGTGGAGAATGTTACAGCCCCAAAAAGACCCCTAAACAAACAACTTACCCAGTAGAGAAAGCAGAATTATCTCCATCATTACTTTACTGATACTAGCACCTGCTATTGTGTTGGGAAGCTGGCACAAACCTGCAAGTGATGGGCTAATTGGTAACAGAGTTCTCACTGCACACCAGCAGATGCGGAGCCTATTGGTTCTGCCACACCAAGCCTGTGCTGTCCTCAACAGGGTTTCTAAGACAAAATCCTTGCTTTTGATGTCTGCTATTATCACCCAACAGCTCAAATGACAGAGGAATGAAGAATACTAAAGATCACTAAGCAATCAAGAAAATACATAGAGGTAACAGGACAGACTGATAGCGAGCTTTTTAGCCGGTTATATTACAGCTAAAGAGCAGGCAGCTGTTGTCATTTTTCTTTCTTCTGGTAAATAAGCAAGGAGAGGAAAGTGGCTTCACTGTGCTTCTTTAAGAGGACCACATCACCACCAGGAGCAATGCCCTTTGGCTGCTTCCTTCTCAGGAGCAGGACCCAATGCTACAGCTTCAGCCCTGCTGAGGTAACCCAGGGGCTCTGCACAGAGATTTATCTTCTCCTTTTTACAGGGATCAGCCTAAACTCACTCAGTTCTCTTGTTTCATCTGGCAAAAAGTGATTGGCTTTAGTCAAATAAGTAATCCCAATGTTTGTAAATTACTACAGCACGCAGTTGAGCAGTAAAGTACATTGATCACAAAGCTGGCAAGTTCACCAGAGAGGACAGACTCTTCATGAATCCTTTTATTTTTACAACCTTTCAGTAGTAAACCCTTCCCACCAAACTTGCAAACTATGCCTGGTATTATATGTGCAAACAACAGAAATACAAACTGCACTGGAAATGCTTCAGACAGGCAGAACCCTGCACACTTCTTTTCCAGCTTGATACCATAAAGAAGGGCTACCAGGACTGCAAAGGCCATTTCCTCAGCTGCACGCTTTCTATGGACAGTGATTTTTTCCCTCCTGTTATAATGCAACAGGCTCCGAAAAAAATCAGACTCAATTTCCCAGAGGTGCAGCTCTGCTACACAAGAGAGTGCAGTGAGCAGCTCTGTAGTAGGAAGGAGCCTGTGCAGAGAAGGTACGGATCCTAAATGGAGATTATTCCTCGCCTATTCTTCATCTCCTTAACAAACTGCATCTTTTACAGTACCTAAGGACTTCACTTACTGAATCTTTTTTAAAGGTGGCCTGAAGGACTACCAATGTTGCTAAATTAACAACAGAAGGACCTTTAAGGAAGTTGCAACAGGAGAGGAAGACCATGGCAATCAGGGCTTGGACAAACAGGCCCAGCTCATGAATATTAGCAACAGGATTAATATGGTGGCACGGCTAATAACCACGACTGATTTGTTAAAACATCCAAAGATATTTAGGGAAAAAAGTCTAAAGCAGGAGGTGATTTTGAAACAGTGGGCAATCCCTCTCTAAAGGGTTCCTGAATGACTAAGGGACTTTGCAGACAACTAAGTCCTCTGGGAGATAGTTCCAGATGGGTTTAGGGACCCAACAACTATTGATTAAAATGTGGCCCTTCCCACAGTCACTGATAACCCTCCGAGAGCTCTTTATAAAAAGTACCCGCACTCCTGCACTTTCACGAAGTGTCACGTAAGGAGAAACAAATCATCTTTTGATGTGTTGCAAGATCCTGTTTAGCCCCTACTGGGCCAGACTACACACCTGCAGGCTTTGATGAATAGGATTTATTCCATTAGACACCTTAAAAATTCCCTATCATTTACCTACCATGTGCTAGATTTGATCATCTTTTTTGTTCTTTTTCTTTTATCACTTAGAGAGAGATTTGAAGCTTGCGCTTCGCAATGAGTTACAGATTTGCAGCAAAGTGGTGTTTGAGGTGTATTTATGAAGGCTGTATTCAAAAATCAAATGCCTATGACTGTCAATACATTTGTTGTGTCTATGTCTTTAGAGATGCTAGATTTTTAATAACACTTCTGCATGGTTCCTATCCCAGTAACAGACTTAAACCACTGTGACAACTAGATGGTGATGACAGCATTTAGTGAGTGGAGAGCTGTGTTAATATTTCAATCCACAACACACAGATCCGAGATTCTGAGATATGCAGAACCTGAACTGCTGTTATTCTGCACAGCAATGCACAAGAGCCACAAACTCCACCAATCAGCAGTTACTGAGTCTGGAGAATCAGAGCAGCCAGAGCACTGACTGCAATACTATTGAAATCAGGAGTTGCTTAAATGACCAAATCATAACAAAATTTTACTACTTCGCAGAGATGTTGCTGCAGGCCAGGGGGACTCTCCTGAAGGAAAATACTGGCTGGTGTTAGAGACCAGAACCCAGGCACCTTTGTGTCCATCCCACAGTGTTCATCTCTCACTAAACTCTCGCTAAATTACTTACTACCCTTACTCATTTTTACACTTGCCTTTAGCATTCCCTAAGAGGCACAGTATTTTTTTTTCTAGTAACAATTTACATCCCAGATTAATGCAACATCACTCAAATTCTGCAGCCTTTAGCCAGCAAAAAGGGCTTTGCATCACTGTCTCCCACTCATGACTTTCCACAAAGTCACAATTCCCTCATCTCTGACCCCAGAGAGCTGCAGTCTAGACAGGAACCTTTGCTCTGCCCCAGTTTATCTGACATTATATTCTCTCATTTTTTTGTCCTTGTAACCTCTGAGCCAGCAGGACCTGAAGCTCAGCCTAGCTCCAAGTATTTAAAATTCACTCCACTGAAAGAAAACCATCTGGCTCTTTAATCAGGTGATCTCACTGGTAAGTCAGAGAATAGAGCCAAAAGCTTTCAGGCCCAGGGAATGGGATTGCACAATGGGGCCCCAACACCAACGACAATCTCCATGAGTTGTCACAGAGCCCTCAAATTCTATGTCTGTTCCCAAGATTATGGATCTGGCTGCTTTGGAAAATCCCAAACATGGCTACAGGTAACCTCCTGAGTTTTGAGTTTTCAGTCCATATAGAAAAAAAGTCTCATTCAGATACCCATTTAATTTCACTCACCTCCAGATCTTTTCTGCAAGATACTCTTAAATCACTGACAGCCATTTTTTCAGTCATAACAGCCCTTGATTAACAACTGCAAGGAGGAATAAAAACAGAAAAGATTTAATTAAAAACACATAGACACAAGCAAGCACATATTTAGCCAAGACATTTCTACTGAGTCAGGTCTAGGGTCAAGAAACTAATAAATGCTTTCCTTTGTCTGTACTACACTGTGTCCTTCTGCATGTTACTCTGAGATATTCACCACCTCCTCTTTTATCCTTGTATGTGCCCTGAACTTCGCTGAACTCCACTACTTTTTCATTTCTTAAAAACAGATTATTTGATTTTATAACAGTTTTAATTTCATCAGAAAGGAATAGAAAATGGGTCTATTAATCTCCATGTTAAATGAAACCACTTATGACAGCTTCCCTTCCCTAAATTCACCTGTTACCTCTGCTTGGACTTTGTGTCAGCAACCGCTCCCTGAGGGACAGCCCAAATGTTCATCATTCTGATTAAACAACGCTCCCACTCCTGATTATTTTTTTTTTAAAACAACACAGTTTGCATTCATAAGAGCTGTGGAAGCTGAAGTGGTCTCATTTG
The DNA here is from genome assembly GCA_013396775.1 of Cephalopterus ornatus. Taxonomy (NCBI): domain Eukaryota; kingdom Metazoa; phylum Chordata; class Aves; order Passeriformes; family Cotingidae; genus Cephalopterus; species Cephalopterus ornatus. The sequence continues at coordinate 30,961 of VZRE01006386.1, read as the reverse complement.
CTATATTTTGCTGAGGAAAGCACCATGTGTGTGAGTAGCTCAGTATCTTCTGTAGTTGTTGTCGCCATGGATTACCTTGCCAACACAGAATTTTAAAAGGGCTTGTTTTTTCAAATACTCTCTCAGAGTTACAACCTCTTGGACATTACATCATAAGGTCCAGGTTCTTTTTTTTTTTCTTTTCTTGAACATTTATATACGCTTTGGAAAACTTTCCAAGGATTGCTTTTACAACTCTTTTTGACTAAATACATTAATTAAACTAGAAATCAAAAGTAAAATATAGAACACCAGTAGAATCTTTAAGAAATTTAATCCACTTTCCTAGTGTCCTTTGTAATCACAGAAGAACATTCCTGATTTTAAAGGTCTGAGAGAATCTGTACATCAATTACAAGGGGCAACAGACTTCAAATTTTCATTGGTCAAGGCACTGTATAAAATTAACCATAAATGCAGCCTTGCTGTTGTCCTCTGCCTCACGTTTAGGTAACAGACCCCAAACCATAATCATTGCCTCTCTGAATCAAATCAATACAGCAGAGAGTGAAAGCGCAGAGAGATAGGTCATGCCCTCAGCTGCTGTGAGTTGCCGCTCCAGTGAGGTCAGGCATCCTTACCAAGCCCTACAGGACCAAAATCTGGCCTGAAATCCTTTCATTTTATTAATATATACTGCTACTGTCACAGTTCTTAGAAATGCTGGTGATGGAGCAGGTCTGTGCAGCGCTGACGGCTGTGAAAACACAGCCTCGGTCCCTCACAGGAGATCTGAGTGTTTGTACGCTTGGGAGACCAGAGCACTGGGGGAAAACAGGGAAGTCTGTGGAAGCAGGGAGAGGGTGGGTACCCGTGGATTCTCAGGAGGCCTAGACCTGCAGCCTTGTTAAGGAAGGAGAGACATCCCATCGGGTGCAGCCAAGCCACTCCCAGAGTGCTGTGCAGCACAGGTGTGATGATCCACACTCAAACTGACGTTACAGGTTCTGGCCTGGCTATGCCCTGACCTGAACACATAACTAAACACACCGCAAATTCGGAAAAAAAAAATAAATTATAAAAGTAGACAGAGTATGATAAATTCTAAAATAAAGCCTAAACCAGTTGTTCTTTCCCCACTTCCTTTGACTGCTCTATTTAGCAGGAAACAAAATTTTTTTAAAAGGAGGTGAATTAACCTATAGTTTGATTGCATTGAGACAGAAAGCCTCAGGGAGAGGTTTCTGGGAAAGAAGAGTTTCATTTTTAAGTTCCTGTACCAGCGACAGGAAATAGAATGTTAGTTTTATGAGCAAAATGTCAAACGCTGGCTTTTTCTCACCTTAACAGTTACAGTGTCCTGTTCGGCATAGCTAAAACCTCACGCTCAGAGGTATTTTATATCATTTTGGTTAAGTTTACCAGTAAAGATACATTATTTCTGGTGTCCCTTTTCTGGTGTCGTTTGAGTTTAAAAAAATCAAGTATTTCTTTTTCCATTGTTTCACACATCAGCCCTTATAGTAAAATAGTCAGATGACAACTTTATGGACCAAGCTGTAAGGGATTCGACTCAGAAAAATGTCCTCCTTGACCTGCTGCTTTTCAACAGAGTGGATCTCGTGAGAGAAATGGAGATTCACGGCTATCTTGGCCACAGTGACCACAAAATGATCAAGTTTAAAATCTCTGCTGACAGAAGGAGAAGTGCCAGCAAAACCTCAAGTCTGGACATGAGCAGAGCAGGCTTCAGGCTGCGCAGGGAATTAGTAATTAAGATGCCCTGGAAGAATGTTTTTGCATGTGCTGGGGTGCATCAGTGCTGGTCACTTTTCAAACATCACCTCCTGAGGGCACAGGAGCAGGCAATTCCCTAATGTCAGAAGTCAACCAGGTGAGGCAGAAGGCTGGCTTGGCTGAACAGGGATCTTCTCTTGGAAAAAAAAGAGAAGAAATAAGGAAAAAAAGTAAGGTGTATGCCCAGTGGTAGCAAGGCCAAGTGACATGAAAGAATTCAGAGATGCTGCTTGCTGCTGGAGGGAGAAAATTTGTGTGGCCAAAGCTCAAGTGGAGTTGAAGCTGCCAGAAATATGGGGGACAATAAAAGGAGTTTTCTCAAGTGTATTAATGGTAAGAGGCAGTGTAAAAATATCATCAGCCTGTTACAGGATGGGTATGGTCACCTCACAAACAGGCACAGAGACAAGGCAGAGGTGTTTAACGCTTTCTTTGCCTCTGTCTTCAACAGGGTTGATGGACCAAGGGGGTCTCAGTGCCCTGAGCTGGAGGCCCATGACTGCAAGAATGATCAACTTCCAGTCGACCCTGAAATTCTGCAGGACCTGCTGCTCCAGCTGCATCCCTTACAAATCTATGGGGCCTGATGGGATTCATCCCAGAATCCTTAAAGAGCTGCTTATGTCATTGCAAAACCTCTCTTGGTGTCTTTTGAGGAGTCTTGGGAATCCAGAAAGGTCCCAGCTGACTGGAAGCTGGCTAATGGCCCAGTTTTCAAGAAGGGGAGAAGAAGAACCTCAGAAACTACAAGCCTGTCATTCTCACTCCAGCGCCTGGAAAAGCTGTGCAGAAGATTATTCTTGGAGGTATTGAAAAACACCTGAACAACAACACTGTCATTGGTCACAGCCAGCACAGCTTCATGAGGTGAAAGTCCTGCTTATCAAACCTGATTTTGTTCTCTGACAAAGTAACCCGCACAGTTGATCAAGGAAAGCCAATTGATTGAATTGAATGAAATGAAAGCCTTTTGGATTTCAGTAAAGCTTTCAGTACTGACTCTCACAGGATCCTCCTGCACAAAATGTCCAGCTCAGAGCTGAATAAACACATCATGTGGTGGGTGAGCAATTGGCTCACAGTTCAAGCACGGAGGGTACCAGTGAATGGGGTGACATCAGACTGGCCACCTGTCACCAGTGGGGTTCTGCAGGGCTCCGTCTCGGGTCCTTTGCTCTTCAACATCTTCACAAATGACTCAGATGCAGGACTGGAAGGGACACTGAGCAGGCTTGCAGATGACACAAAGCTGGGAGGAGCTGTTGACTCCCTTGAAGACAAGGAGGACGTGCAAGGAGACCTCAACAAATGAGAGGGCTGGGCAATCACCAACCATGGGAAGTTCAACAAGGGAAGTGCTGGATTCTGCACCTGGGATGGGGCAGCCCTGGATGTACGGACAGACNCCCTGGCAGCCAGGAGGGACAACCATGTCCTGGGGGGCATCAGGCAAAGCATCACCGGCCCGTCGAGGGAGGGGACTGTCCTGCTCTGCTCTGCACTGGGGTGGCCTCACCTGGAACATTGGGGCAGTTTTGGGCACTGCAATATAAGAAGGACATTAAGGTATTAGAGAGCATGCAAAGGAGCACAACGAAGATGGGGAAAGGCCTTGAGGGGAAGCCATGTGAGGAGTGTCCCAGGTCTGTTCAGCCTGGAGAAGAGGAGACTGAGGGGAGACCTCACTGCAGTGACAGCTTCCTTGTGAGGGGAAGAGGAGGGGCAGGCACTGATCTCTGCTCTGTGGGGACCAGTGACAGAAACCAAGGGAATGGCCTGAAGTTGTGTCAGGGGAGGTTTAGGTTGGATATTGGAAAGAGGTACTTCCCCCAGAGGGTGGCTGGGCACTGAACAGGCTCCCCAGGGCAGTGGGCACAGCACCAAGCCTGTCTGAGTTCAAGTGTTTGGATGATACTGTCAGGCACATGGTGTGACTCTTGGGGTTGGCCCTGTGCAGGGCTAAGCGTTGGACTTGATGATCTTTGTAGGTTCCTTCCAACTCAGCATATTCTGTTATTCTGTAATAAGAACAAAAAGTGGAAACAATGTACTCTTCTTGCTAGCAGAAGTTGTGCATTTAAGTTCTCCATGTTGACACAAGCATCAAGTGGAAACACATTAATGCCAGATAATTTCTGATTATAATATTTCTTTTCCCTTTTCTTTAAATAAATAAATAAATAAATTAAGGCACCAAAGCAAAGGTCATACAATGACAAGATCCTGGAGAAGAAGAGTAAAACCTGTAAAAGTAAAGACACGCTGGCAACATTCAAAGTGAGGGGTGAGATTCTCCCATGAATAGAGCAGTACATGCTCAGCAGAAGTCTCATCACATCTCTCCACTGCTATACCTCCCTCATGTGCCAGGCTACGCAGCCCAAGACCTGCTTAGCTCTTGCCAGGAGATACTGTTCCCCAAGGAATTTCCTTCAGTTGTCTTGTGGCTCTCATTCAGAGGCAAGCTGTTGTCCATGAAATCTGAACAGCAGTAGCTCAGTTCCCCACGCATCGGTTGTGTCCAATCCAGCTTCTTAATTCATCCCCAAGTGCAGTGTCTCCAGCTGAACAAAGCCAGGTTCTGCATGCCGGATCTCTTGAGCACAATGCTGGGGTTCAATTTCCCTGGAAAACTTACTGAATGTGTGAAGGAATCACTGGGACAGGCCACCAGAGACTAGAGCTGCTAAAGAAGCATGTCAGATCCAGCTTGTAACAATACCTCGCATAATGCAGGGAACAATGAATATTTTCAAGCAAGCCAGAAATTTTTTTTAAATCTTCAGTCTCTAAAATACCTAAAGGAATTGACTAAGTCCATTTCATAAATCATGCATTTCAGGGCAGAAGGTTTTGGTCAATTTTTCAGACTGTGCTTCTTGCTGATGCCATACTACAGGAGTTTATACATAATGTCTGTATCCAAAAACAAGTTTGAATTACCTTTTGCAGTCATTTATATCATCGCTATCTGTACTGTAAGTCATGTCTAGTACTGACATGGGGAAAGTAAAAAGCTTTGCATTAGGAAAAGTGGAAAGTACATGCTCAGATCTCACTTCGGAATTCAGAGTGACTCCAAAATAAAGGTCTGTAAAAATAACTTCTACCCAAGTCCGTGCACTACATACCATCCATGTCCCTATAGATACGTGGGTGGCACCACATATTCATGGTGTTACTGTGTTATGGGTTACCATATTTTCCATCCTACGCTGTCATGAAGCATCTTCAACAGCTGTAGCAGAAAATGATCCAAAGATGACTCTATTTTTTTTCTGAAATTTGACAGCAATATTGTGAAGAACTGCAATTTAGCCACCCCTTGAACCAGAGCTTACCTATTGAGCAGCCTATTAAAGAGGAGAAAAAAAACATACAAGAAAGGAGGGGAAAGACAAGCGATTAATTTTGAATCCATAATATTAACAGGATCTTGATGGAATCACTTCTTTGGGTCCCTGGGACACACCAGGGATGGATTATATTTGCTATTGTCATGCCCCAGTCTTTCAACCTGAAGTCCTGACAATATGAAGGGTAGATAGGGATGGATAGATCAGGAAGAAGTAGCAGAGAAGATGTAAATGAACTTTCCCACAGAACTCCAGAATAATTAGATCAAGTACTTTTTGTTTGTAAATTAATGAGCATAGAAGGAGAACGTCCTACTTTTCCTGTCTTGCAAGGGCCACAGGAGAGGGAAGGGCACAGACTGGCATTGCTGCAGGATTCCCCATGGCTGAGGAAGAAGGCAGCAAAGGGGCCTCAAGAAAGACATAGAAAAATTCCTAGTACAAGCAGTGACAAGATAATCTTTCACAAGTGATTGAAAGAAAAATCTCAGTTCTGAAGGACACAGAAATAGCTAGAAAAGGACGGTCTTATTAGGAAGTATAAAATATGCATACTCAATGAAAAAAATCAATAACAGGGTTACTCCATTTACCACTGCCTCAAGGCTAGAGTTACTTAAGTACACAGAATTTACCAAGATTATTTCATTGATACAGTACTCGATCAGTAATTCAATTACCATGCACAAGCTTACATCAAACAGCTCGACATTGAGAAGATCTCTTTGGCATATTTCCCAAAAGTGAACCTTCATGTATCTTTCATACGGCCAATATAATTAAATTTGCGTGTACATGTAGCAGAACAAGCACTTTAAGTAATAGGACATAATCTTAACAGCAGTTATTCCTTTTTAAAAAAAAAAAAGAGAAAAAAGCACTTCACTCCATGACAAAAAAAAAGAAAGAATGGAAGGAGAGAAGAAAATACAGGAGTGAGAACTTACCATGACAGTAATGAGGACCAAAGGCTGCAATGGAGCATGGATATCCTTACACAGCACCGGGATAAGTTTTACTAGGCCAAGAAGTCTGTGATAACCAAGCATCTTGTGTCTCCCTGTGACTGTCCCAGGCCCCTGTAGGTCTGTAAAGCTGCTCTTCCCTGAAGCTTGGCTTTGCACAGCCTCACCCTCCCCTGGTCCCAGGCATGCTCCAGCCCTGCACATGCTTTGACATGCCTCCTCTGGACAACGGCCAAATCATGTAGAAAAGGAAAAAGGAGCTCAGAGATGCCAATTCAAGGTTCCAGTTGCCAATTCCTTTCTCATAATGTCAGTCCAGTGTATTTCAACAGAGCTATAACTTATAATCTTAACTGAGTTAAATTGTGGCACGAAAACCATTAAATTTCAATCTAGTTGAGGAAACAAGAGATTTATTTGATACATATTCTATTTTAGCAATGCTGCATTTAGGTGGTTAGAATTTAATGGGAATATATTCCTCCAAAGTCCTCCCATCTGGATTATATAATCTTTACTACGAGGTCTTTGTCTGCCAATCTGTAGACCTGAAAGTGATTTCACTACTTTCCTCCAATGAACTAAATCTTCTCTTTCCCTTTTCTTTAGGGTTTACTTTCTCTCTTTTCCCCTCCCCCCACCCTTAAGGCAAAGGGTGAGCAGAGGGTTAATAATAATGAAAATCTGCATCTAATACTTACGACAACCTTTGGTTTTAAAGGCCACACTTGATAAAATTTATACGGGCTAAAGTGCTCATAAATTTTACAACCTACTGCACACTTGCAAATTTATATACATAGAAAGAACCCAGTCATCCACGTAGCTGCAGCAGTCTGAGATGTACAGTCCCCGTTAAGGAGGTGGCTTGTTCAATATTGCCTGTGACTATGGGAGATGTCTACAGTCATATTTGTTTCCAGGTTATTACATGCACTAATGTAGTCATGGAGCTGAAGCATTACGGGCAATTTTTTCCTCTGTCTTGCTTCTATGATTCTCTTCACTAAACACAGTGAAGGAAAAAGGACTAAGCTATGAGTAAGGACTGTGGTGATCTGCCATGCTGAGACATAAGAGCCACTTCCACGAAGATGCCATGGCTGTTCTGCTCACACTTCCCTCGCCTCCTTGGCTGAATCTCAACAGTCTGAATGTGAAAAATCAATGTTTACACTAGGACTTTTAAACCATGAGTTTAGTTCCAGTATCCTGCAGTAGCCTTCCCAAAACTCCTGCAAGTCGAAGAAGTTATCAGGGACAGACTAGATGCACTCTCCTTTCTGTTTTTATTTTGCAGAGGTCTTTGACAATATTAAATGCAGAATTTTAGAGTAACACTTCAGTGTATGCCATGCAGTGCTCTCCTCCAGGCAAGCTTATAATGGGCTGTAAGGACAACTGTGAAAGGGTTTGAAAGACCCGAACTCCTGATGGAGCCAGTACACACCAGCTTCTCTAGAGCAAAGCAAGACAAGTGCTGCAGAAAAAGATTCTGCAAGAAAATTTTCTTCCTTATAAAGGAACTTTCTTCCTTTGCCAAATTGTTCTGCAGCCTAAACCATGAAGGCTGTCCATCCACAATCTCCTTGAGTTCTCCTATTTTCACTACTAAACATTTTCTTACTCATTAAAAAAAGAAAAAATTATTCTCCTTATTTTGCTATGAACTGGCTAGCCAAGATATCTGATGGCCCTGAGCTCTGCCAGGTAACACTGAGACAGCATCCCTAGTCAGCACGTTTAAAGAACTCCATTTTTCCTTACTGATCTCCTGTATTCTCCAGGCAAAATGCTTTGTGTGTCTGTGTACCATGGAGATGAAGGAGGTACTGCTGGGTAGAGTAAGGATCACAAACTTCCCAAACCTCAGAACATTTATCAAGTGAAACAAGTAAGATAATACCTTTATGTATTGATATTTCTCATCTGTAGAATAGGTATAATTATTCCGTAAAGGGTATAATCCTAGTAACTATTTCTAGTCTACTCCTGAGTCTTGCCAGCCCATAATAAAGACCTCTAGGTGAATAATATGGGCTAACCATGTAATATTCACAACAATTTGCGAGAGAATTACTGTAAAATGTATCATATTCTACTGTCCCTATTAAAACCCTCCTTTTGGGCGATTTTCGTCCCTGAGATCTTGAGCCCAGCGGTCCTCCATTGTTATTACAGGAAGGCAATAATTAGTTCATTAGCAGGGTTCACAAAAATGACCCCAGCATCACCTTTTCTTTCTGCTTTGCACAGGCATGTTTTAAGCTGTGTCCATCTTGCCTCCTAAGAAGCCAGAGACACTGTATGAAATCCAGCAGATGGAACCGCGCAGTGGTAAGGCCTGCACTTTTCAAGTTCTCGGGGTAAGAGATAAACCAGTGGCCCAAACTCACAAAGTGCTGGGATCAGAATGACAGTCAGACCTGAGAGGCCGGGTCTCCTCATTTAACTGGTGATGTATGGGGTTATACTGCCTTTATGTCTTCTGGTATTGCAGAGAACTAGTCAAAGGCCCACGAGTTTGCTGGGTGCAGTGAGCAGAGCAGTGTGATGAGGAGAAGACGATCTGCAGATATTGATTCCTTTCACCTATCTCCTGTCTGTGCAGCCCATATTTCTCCCAGGGCAGGCCCTCTCTCCTGTAGTACGTTTGTGTACAGCCCAGTACCAAGGCACTGCAGGCTCAGCTGCAAAACACACGTGCAGCAAACTATGCTGGATCCCACTGTACCGTGGAGTGAATGTAAGCCAAAATCTTCCAAAATCACTGGTGATCTCAGACCATATCTCTTTCTTTATTTCTCACTGGACATCCCTTAGAAGAAAGTGACTTTGGAAAGCACAAAGCACCCAGAAGTGGCAACTCAGACATTTGAGCACATCTCTCCACAGGCATGTGAAATGGAGGCAACCTGACATCACTGATCATAAAAGCATAAGAAGATCCAGTATACGGTCAGGCCAAAGATTTGCTCCCAATCCCCTTCCTTCAGGAGAGGCCATAAAAATCTCAAGCTAGGAAATAATAAATAACCCAGTCACACTGCCCTCCACCGTTCAGCAAACAGTTTCTTCAGGCTGTAGCTTCACCTTACAGAGATCCTGCTGACACAGCCAGATGAAGGAGCCGGTCCTCTCCATCCATATGCAGCATGTCACACTGTTGTGCAGCAAGACTGTCCTAAAGTGTTCATAAAACTGTGCCACAAACAGGCAGGAAAAAATATCCCTCCAGAAGGATGTAAAGAGGCAAGAAAGAGTAAGATGTGTTGTTTGTATTTATGGTCTTCAGTGTGGTATCATAGGTGTTTGTGACAGCAAACCCGAGCTCATTGCAGTAGGGGTGATGAAAATGGACTGGGAAGCAGCAGGAATTCTCCAGGTTGATATGGTCCTTGCATACTCTGAATGATGCGATTAAAGCCCTGTTTTTCCTTCAGAAAGTGAAATCTGTGGTGTGGTAGGAGGGGCCTGACCACAACCAGATAAATGAGAGGACAACAGTCTACGGCAGTGATAACTGTACCTGCCAAACTTACACCATAGCAACAAAATATTGCCTCTGCTTTTGCTAGCTGGTGGTAATGCAAATGGTGCCACCCAATAAAAAGTCCCAGATATGGGAGCTGAGATATAGCTCACCTCTTGGTCAATGTTACCTCGAGTCTGTCAGAATGACAAAATACCTTTCAAGGAAATTGACCCCATCACTTGTAAAAAGAAAGGAAAGCCTCTCTCCTGATGAATTTTTAAAGGGTTTAATACACTGTGGCTCAGATTTAAATCAAAATGTCTAGATGATAAACTTAATTTCAGGCTCCCTCTGTGAGCTCCCCATCTCCCTCCCTTTGGCAGCTGCTCCACGTGGATTTGCAGCACAGTGTTGAACTTTTTGTTGTACTCCAGTTTTCACCTAGTTGAAAAGCATCACAGGGCAGGAAAGCTTTGCTCAGCAGCCCTCCCAGCAGGGCCATGCTGAAGGACACGCTCCCAAGTTGACAGCTCCAAGCTCCCTCCTCTCCAAGAGCACGTACCCAGTTCTCTCACGAATGGGGCATCCCTGCTCTTTATCACACCTCCCAGTCTGAGGACTCTCATGCACCAGCACCCAGGGAAGTGCCGCTTCTGCACAGATAACAAATAACTACTCAACTGTTCCCTGTTAACAAGCAGAAAAGAAAGACTTACAGAACTCGAGCTGTCCTGGGGCCTAATTTAACTGCTGGGCCCTGCATCTCTGCCTCATCTGTCACACTGGGACTCAGGATCTCATTGTACCCTGGAACAAAAAAAGGAAAAGTCTATTTAGTCCCAGCCTCACTGGAGGGAATGTGCTGGAATCAGCCTTTGACAACAGGCTGCAGAGAGAAAGCCATTCCAACCACAAGATAGCCACCCAGCCGCATTGCTTGCTGACCTTTCCAGGTATGCCAGATACTACAATCTGTACTATTAGGCATGTAGCATTGAACATATACTTCCCATGCTGCACTGAACACCACCTGTGCTCTATAATCACTTCATCTGCAGGAGTGCAAACCTCAGCTGGGACACAGTTTGCACATGAAGCTGAGTTGTTGCTGTGACAGTATCTGCCTCTATGACTGTTAACTGAGTGGTCAGATTCCCAGAGATGTGGATATGCTCCAAGCAAAGCCTTAAAGGAAGATCAGGCTGCTCTGTATGATGCTCAGCAAAGCATGCAGTCTTTATATTAATGTCCTTCCCAGCTACCACCCATTTAGCAGTTGCTCCTTTGCTGCAGGAGCAAAAAGAGGGAGTCACCTTATTTCCTGCAAGGTAAACAGGTTATTGCAGCTTAGTGGCTGTGAGGTCGCTCACTCAGCACCACAGCCACATCTGGAGGCCAAAGATGGGGACAGCAGCCTTAGGACTTTATAATTCCAGCTTTTGCCAGGCAGTAACTGCTTCTACGATAAGGGAGAAGCAGGTAAGATGGGGCAGTAATTCAGTGAGAGTCCCATAAGTCAAGCTGGCAGGCAGCACGGTCACACTGCAGTTGTGCGTACTGCCCAAGACAAGGGAGCCAGGAAAAAAAAGCCACCACAGCTCAAAAGGCAATTTCCTTCTATTTAAAAATAAATACAGAAGACTAATTTGGCAACTTAGGTTAACAGGGTTTTTTTCTCAGGATTGGATCTAATATCACGTGGTTTGTTTGCAGATATATAAACTAACGATCCTTCAAAAACCACCTTCCCGGGGCATCATTTTGCAATGCAGAGCAGTGCCTGGGAAGGCACCCTGCCCACCACAGCTGGGCCTCTGCTGAGCCCGCCACCACATAAGTAGTCCCACATTCACCCAGATTTGCATAAAAGGAGTAGTTACCAGCAATTAGGCTTGCCAAGGCAAAATTCTTCAAGGCTGCTTTACAACTAGTGACAGATGTAGTATTCCCAAGTTTAAGCTGTAATTTATTCTTATCCTGGGCAGAAACATAAGGAAAACACATTGTGCATTTTGCAAAGCCTCTCATTTAGGCATCTGAAAAATAACAAAAAAGGGAGAAGGAGGGAAGATTAATAGAGACTAAAAGAAAGAAAAAACTGCAGGCACAGAGCCAGAATTTAATATTCAGCAATGGTGACAAATATCCAAAGTGATTTGCTCCTGAACAAGTCAACTTTTACCTGTTATTCACACCAGAAGATTCCAGCACCCCATATTTCCCAGCTGTACTGTTCCTTCAGGGTTTAATCACAGTTAACAATCACAGTGTGCAGGCTTTAACACGGCTGCGTCACAAACAGCAGATCAAACCTGACCAGCCTGAGAGGGAAAGGAAGAAGGGATTGTAGCAAAGAATAAACCCATTACCATCTAGGACATGAAGCATCACTCTCCTCTCATGCTTCCTCTGCCTCTGCCATAAACCCAGCACTAGAGGGAAGCACAGGCTGAAAAGCCACCACAGTCTGCAGGATGGTCCTGCGGCTCTGGGTGCCAGGACATCCCAGAACTGGTGAAAGTCCCTCACACTTTGCCTGCAATTCCAGCTCTCCTCAATGCCATTCCAGCTCAGTATGCAAAGACTGTGGCAGAAAAGGTGAGTGAACTGTGCCAGAAATTTCTGCAGCAGCTGTTGCTTGTTGCATGTAATCATAGGATAATTCAGGCTGGAACAGACCTCAGAGGGTCTCTAGTCCAACCCCTGCTCAAGCAGGGTCAGCAACAATTTATTATGAGGTTGCTCAGAGCTTTACAGTCCATAATGCCAGGTCAGCATCACCATGCTGCATTATTTCCAGAAAGTAATTATCTCTCTCTTTCCTCACAAGAGGAAACAAAGCTGGGATGAGGAGTTTTCTCTCATTGTCTCTCTTTAGAGAAATGGGGACCCTTGGTGGCTGCCCAGGTAGTCACAGCCTGAGATCAAAAATCCTCCTCCTGCTCCACAGAGCAGTCCCTAAATTAAAATTTGCATTTTCCTTCTTTCAGGATGGTTTCCAGCTGCAGAAGTGGTGTGGCCACTGCTCAGTTCAAGCAGCTGATCTGGAACAAGGAGCCCACCAGAAGAAGTAAACCCTGTGCATGCGGCAGGAATTATGCTAATTCCACTCACCCCACTGCAGGTATGCGGCTCTTAGGACCCATAGCACAAACATATCAAAAGTTCAGTTCAGTGTTAACAAGGAAATCAATAATGAACAGAAGCAAGAAGACAGAGAATATGGACAACTTTCTGATGTCTTTGAAATATGTAACCAGTATGTGTTCAGGACACATTTCCAGGGAATCAGAAACCATTCTGGTCTGATGATACACAGTGGCAATGGAGAGGGGTTTATTGGTTTCTGCAGGCTTTGGACATCTACAATTCAAAATCCACTTCATATTTCAAATCATTTTTCTATTCGGTAGAGCATAAAAGGAACCCGTCTGCATGTGACATGCTGTTCTGTTGCTGGGAGAGACTTTTTCCCAGTCCCAGACATTTTAAAAAGGCACTTCAGCACCATAGATGCTTTCCTGAAAGCTGACTCGTGTAACTCTGTGCACGAGCTCCAAGTCATGGTAAATATCATTATTGATACTACAACATCATGTGCTCAAAGGTCACAGAACACCAGCACTAAAGCCTGATGTTCCTGGCACCCTATCCACTCTGCATTTGAACAGGACAGGTCCCTTCTCAGCCCTGTGCAAACACAAGGACGAGTGAAACCTGCACCCATCAGTCACTGCTAGTGGATAGAGAGGAATGGCACATGGTCCAAGATTTTCAACTCTGGGGAGGTTTTTCACTGCTAAACTCAACAGGTCTCTCCACCGTGTACAAACTTCATTCCTCAAACACCTCGTCGAGCTTATTCTAACTTTGCACAGCCACATGCTAAATGTGGCAAAAGCCACATGCTAAATGCAACAGTCACCACTGCTCAAACTGCTCAGGAAAAGGTTTCCAGGGGTTTTTAGTGGGCACAGATCAAAGCAGAATTCTCCAGGCTTTGTTTTCAAAAACAGGTGAACACAGGCTTGGGTAATAAAATAGTAATTTGACAACACCAGCCCTACAGCTGTGTTTGTAGAGAAGATCAACCTAAGCAATTAAAGTCTGACAAAATTATCAGCAACTAAAAACAGCCTTGCAATTTCCTGGAAACCACGGTAAAGAAAGCACTACCTGACACATCTATTGTAATTCACACACAGTTGTTCACAGTTTTCTTCACACCCTGGATAAATACCAAAGATATTTTTGCTCCCAAGTATTGTTACCTATCACCTATCTGTGGCTGTCACATTTTGCAATGAAAACAAGACAACAGTTCCCTTACAGGTAAGATACTATGAAGTTTAATATACATAACATGTAAATTCATTTTTCCCTGACACAAGGAGCAGCTGTGTACCTAACAAATTTTCCTTATATCTTGGTGTCAAAAAAGAACAGGAGCTAAGAAGGGGGCAAGTACCTCTCCACATGGCGCAGCAAGCAGGGATCTTCCTCCTCGCTCCACAGCAACTTCTCAACGTATGCCCTGGCACCTTCAGCATCCCAGGCTACACTGCTGCCTAAGCAACAGCCTAACCTTTCCTCTCCTCCTTGCAAGGCTTTTTCTTGCTGCCTTTGTCTTGACCCTTCATAAAAAGCAGGAGCCAAGTCTTTAATGAATTTCCTGCAGCCCTGATCCTCTCTTGCATGGTCAAGCCCTGCACAGGATCAAAGATGTTTAGTTTGCCTCTGCAAGTGGGAAGCAGGAGTCCTGGGAATCAGCTGTGGGACAAAGAGGTCACTTCTGATGGGGAGATTTCTCCAGAGAGACGACTCTGCACTCTCCTCTCACAGCACAATCAGATCCCACTTGAATAAATTTTCTTCTTCCCTGCTCTCTATTTTTTCCTCATATTCCCTGCTATGTGCTGGCAGCAGACACTTGTAACTGCAAACAGGCACATCTAACAAGGCCTTCAGAGCCACATGTCCTCCTCCTGTGTTTATACCACCTGCAGATTTCCCATTAAGTTTGCCTATTCATATTTCACCTCCCTTTCCATCTGGTATTATTAGGGCTCATTTATGATAAGACAGTTAATACTTCATTAAATTATATGGAGGCATAGCTATTTGCTAGGACGAGAAACAAAACTTATGATTTGAAAATATGTGGTTACTTACAGATGCATGAATTCATATATACAATGCATGAATTGTATGTAGATGGTAGATTCATGATTTGCTACATCATGAAACTACTGAGAGCTGCTTTAAGCAATGAGCAGTAAGTCTTTTAAGTCACTGCTTACAAGACTGTCCAATGCAGGCCACGGGACATGAACCATTTCTGTGCCTGTGAGACCCACAAGATACATGTGGCTCTGCTTTCTAGCTTCGTACAATCTAAAAGAGTCTTTGTCCTTCAGAAAGAGGAGACAGTCAAGGGATTACGAATAGTAACGGAAAAGGGATAAAAAACGAAAGAAGCAGCAAAGAATGATGTGCTTTCAGTGGAAATCTGGAGTGCCTGAGACACAACAAACATCTTCCAGCAGATGCAGAAGAAGGTGACCCAATTTTGGTCCAGTAAAACACAGTCACTGAGGCTGAGAGAAGCCATTCAGATGAGCTGTGTTTCTCATATGCATTTGCAACTCTGTCTTAAAGTAAAAAACACATGATGAATTACACATTGCAATATCATATTCTGCTTAATTGCATATTCTGGACCATTAAGGAGCGGGCAGCTGACTACAGAATTACCACAAAGATAGGAAAGTTGGATTACCCTTTGTGTTAGAAAACTGGCCAACTGCAAAAAGTGACTGATGATTTGGGGGGATATATCGGAGTAACTGCTAATCCCTTGTACTGCAACTATTTGGGACACTGAAAAAAAAAAAAGATATTTCCTTCCCAAAAGAGAGGTTTCATCACCCACTACCAATTAAGGAATGGCTCATTTATAAACCTTCAGGAGTCCAACAAAGTGTTTCATCAAAACTTCTGATGCTGCCAAAACACAGGATAAACACCAGGAAAACCATCCTGCAACTCACTTCTCGCAGGGCAATTGCAGTGCCTCTCAAAGGGAGCAGGAAAAGCCCTGTTTCATATGTTAAACACTACAGCCAAAAATACTTGTCCATGATGGGGAAGAATGAAGCCAGCTCAGACTGGCATGGTTTCAGAATCCTCCCAACCACACACTGATGAATTTCTCACACCAAATTCCACTCCGAGGCCGGGAACCATGCTGAGATATACCCTCATCATGTGCCAGTTTGACCACAGCAGAATAGTTCACTCTGTCCCCACTGTACATGTTGAGGAACAATTAAAATTACTTCTTTCCAGAAAAAGAGATTTGTAGATTTACTCTGATTCATTTTTTTTTAACTTCTGCCAAGATTCTGGATCTTTTGCCAAGCCTCTGTTACACTGTTAATATAGACTTCGCTTATTGATTTTGGTACAAGTAAGAAGGAATGAACCTGTGATTCCAAGCTCCAAATATCAAGTTGCTGGACTGCTGCAATTTATATTACTGGAATCTAATATTTGTCACCTTTTCCAAACAATAGTTACTATAAAAAGCTACTTTTTGTGTCCTGTAAAGTATCTAACACATTATACTTGTCATTTGCAAAAAGGAAAACAAAAACCAGCCTCAATGAAACAGGGGTTTTCCTGTTACATCCTACCTTCTTCCATGTAAGCAGATCCTTGTGGTGGTTTATACTAACCAGTGCTAGAGACATAATGTGGATTTTCTTAACAAATGAAGATGTCACCCCCAGCTGTGCAGGTGCCCTGAGTACTTGGAGTACTGAGTACACCAGGAACCGGACTTGAACCTCTCAGATAAGCATTCCAGGGTGGTTTCCCAGCTGAGAGCAGGGCAGCCAAGCTCCCTCCATACTCATGAGCCAGCAGTCTGGGTTGGGAATTCAGAGTGTGCTCCATTCTGCTGGGCCACACTGTGCCCTGATACCTTGGAGCCAGGGAATATGTTCACTGTGACATGTGCACTCGTACCAAGGCAACTCAATCTACAGCTGAAGGTGACAAATTTAGGTGAGTGTACTGAGCTCTATGGTGCTGGAGAAGTCCCAGTCTGAGCACAGGTTTCTGCATATAACATGTAGTTGGTGGACAAGTCCGGTGCTGCACATGCATGTGACTGAAAGGGTTAATTTGCCACACAAGGGATTTCAGAAGACACCTCGTTCTTTAAAATACTATCTGTAGTGGGTATGCACCCACCTGACCCAAAGCACTGTTGTGTGGATCCCAACTAAAGCTGGGATAAGGGCTGCATGCCATAGAGGGGAGTGACAGACCGTATCTTCAACATAGGCTATGAATTTGGAAAGATTTACACAAATCTGTGTTGCTATTTTTCTCCAGGAGGAAATCTTCTGCCCAAAGAACCCTCACTGTGAGAATGCATGCCTGACAATACCAATAACCTTTGATGTCACATGTTAACATTCCTGTGCAAGTTATGAGGCAGTTTCCAAATTTCACACTTAATCCTGGTGTCTGCTGTTGCTGAACAATTCAGCCTTCTGTTAACAGCTGTCTGTGCTCCAGTCAATGAATGTGGCTTATATTCACCCCACCAAAGCTGTTATGTATAGCCCAGCACGCCTTCATGACGTCTCTTCACATTCCTTTTGATAAACAGTTGCAAGCAGAGCACAGAGAGGAGAGGTGATCGATCAGTGCTTGAACACACATCCCAGTACACTGGGAACCACGTCTAGCAGGATGGGGGTCTTCAGGCTGCAAGTTTCCCAATAAAATCTTCCAAACTCTGACTTCACATCAGCTGGTTTGGCGGTGCAGGAAAATGCTGGATGTCCCTCTCCACCCAAGCATGTGCACAGTCCAACAGGCAAACATCATCCAGGAAATGGCCATCACCTGGGATGTGGCTCAAAAGACCAGCTGAGCTACACCGGCATTTTCCCTTCCACCTCACCTGACCATGCTTTGAAAAAGTGAGAAGGCTGAGGAGAAACTCGTCTGTTCCCAGAATTTTTGAAGCTGATGAGATTTTTCAGAAACAATCATACATATGATAAACAATCATATGGGGCACAAGATGCACACCAAAATAAGCAATTTTAAATAAAAAGTATGCCAAATATAGTGCTCCTTTACTTTATTCTTCAGTAACTGGCACTTCTGGAGCACAGATGAGAGTTCAAGGGCAGTAAGGACATGTATCCAAAAGTTACAATCTGTGCTACATGCAGCCAAATAAAGGAGGCCAGCAAGCTGGAAAGAGAGATCTTTCCCTGTGAACCAAGGAGTTCCAGCAATTCAGATGTGTTGCTCACTTTATTGTGAGATGTTCTTTTAAGATCTTTATATTTTCCAGGTTGCAAACTTAATGTCACAAGATGCCACTACATATCAAAGTATTGGAAAATAATGTTGGCAGGTGCAATCCCAAGAACTTTTCTTCCTTTTAAGGAAAAAGTAGCTTTGGTTAGAACGCAGAAAAACAATATAGGTATGGGGGAAAACACTGATAGCTTCTAGCCCCATTAAAGCAGGCTTATTCATTAATCCATCACACTGCCTTTCCTTGCCAGCACATGATAACAAAGAGCTGCAAAAGCCTTCCTCTTCACTGGGAAACCAGTGAAGCTCCCCTGGCCAGGAACAAGGGCTGGTCCAGCAGTGAACCCAAGTCTTGCTCCAGGGGGGTGTCAGGTTAGTGCCTCCAACCCTGATTGCAAGGACACCTTTGGCAGAGGGAAGGCAAGTGACATCTCTCTTTTCTATCTGAACAGAACAGCTGAATGATCTCAAGGGTTGGTTAGAGAGGCTAAAGCGCACATCTCTCTCACTCAGGGATACTTGATGCGTAATTGTGCTGCACAGACATTTCTGAATCAGGCTCTCCTAGTTTTTCAAAGCAAAATGGCAGAGCTGGCTTCAACCAGTGCAAAATACCAGGATGACACTGGAGATACTCACAGGCCAACTCTGTGGTTGCTTTGAGACCCCTCTTTTCACTGGCTGTCTTACAAAAGCTGGTGATTTCAATTTCTTCAGAAAGTTACAGCTCCCACTGTACCAGCCATCAGCTATAGCCTCCAGAGTTCAAGCAAGTAATGTGGAAAGTATGGTTAATGCTGGGTTTCCTCAGAGATGGGGAATATTTTAGAAAGGCCCCTGAATCTTATAAGTCTCATATACTATGGCAAGAAACATGTTTTTTTATGTCAGGCACATGTCAACATACGCAGCAAGCATTCTTCTTCTAGCTCTGAAAAATAACCCCCCAAGCCCAAGTCTCAGTGCGTGTATGTGTATTTGAAGTCTCTGGAGTGTTCTTAGAGTCCCTAAAATAATCTCACATCTTATGAGTCATATACAGTCAGCCCTTATGAGTCAACCCTATTATTTGTAAGCACCATTCTTATGCTTTTTCATTAGGCTATAAAAAGAGAAGAAAGATAATACTACTGCTGCTGCTGCTGTCCCTCTAGCTGACATTATTTAGCCTTCTTTTCAAAATAGAAAGGTAGGATTTGTCTTTGGTCACCAAGAGTGA
Organism: Cephalopterus ornatus; assembly: GCA_013396775.1. Classification (NCBI taxonomy): domain Eukaryota; kingdom Metazoa; phylum Chordata; class Aves; order Passeriformes; family Cotingidae; genus Cephalopterus; species Cephalopterus ornatus. Next base: position 11,824 of record VZRE01006386.1, on the reverse strand, counting down.
AATCTGTTCCAAAAATGGGTCTTGTGGGCCTCGATCAGGCTGAAGGTTGAAAAAGCAGCTAGAAAAAGCAATCTGCTTTAATAAGAGTTTAATGTGATACATCTTGAGCACCTCAGTTGCCAGGATACCTTTACCTGATCCTTTCAGAGGCAGGGATCTGGTGGTGGGACTCATCTTGTGCTGAGCAGTCCAAAGAAGGAATCATCTGGTTCATGATGGGTGCCATGAATGTTTGATGGCAAGATGACCCTGCCAGCCGTGTAGCTCCAAGTAAGTGGGAGACTAAAAATACAAGGAGATCAGGAGATTACTTAGATGCAGAAAATGAAGAAGCACAACACAGAAACCTGGACATGCACAAGGGCTCCAGCATGCTGAAAAGGACTCGCTTCCAAGGCCATGGGAGAAGGACAGCCCTACTCTGAATCCCAAGCTGTCCCTGATACTTGGCATTGCCCATCCACAGGACCTCTCAAAAGCAGGCTGCCCTCCCACTAGGTACAAGCTGCCTACATATCCAACATGTCTGTGCAGCAAAACAGCTTGAAGTTTCATCCAAGAAGGATGAAATCTTGCCCTCTTTTCACTCTGTGCTCCCCCAGCAGAGCATTCAGACCATCTCTTCAGCCAACCATCGCTTTTACAAGGACAGGCAAAATAGCTGGGCCCTGTCTTTAAGCAAATGTGTTCACAGAGGTACTGTGAACATCTCTACACCCAGAAGTCCCCGTGGGAATAACAAAAAAATTGTTCCTGAGCCAGAAAAGCTCTCCAGCACAAATCTAAAATCATCACCTGCATAGACTATGATATAGACATATATTTTATTTTCATTTAAATTACAGGAGCCCCACTGCACTCTGATTGATTTTCTGCATGTGACTAAGGAAATAGCTCCAAACAAGTGCTTTTCTGAGTCATGTATCTTCCCCCCTTTATATATTAGCTACCTGTCAAATTACAATGACAGCTCTATTAGTTTGGGATTCTGTTGGACAAAACAAGAACAAATGCCTTGAACAGCAGAAACCTCCAGTGGCCTGCATGCAGCGAGGGTGATCCTTTATAGCACTCCACTTTACACAAAGCTGTAAACCACATACATCTCAATCCCTTTTGATAGAGATGGAGTAACTACTGCCATTTATGTTCCTCATACCAAAATACCACATAGCCTATCCAAAAACCATTTCTGCAGTTTACACTAAAAATAATCCCGTGTGACCTTTGCAGACCAACCTTACTAAGAATCTCTAATTATTCATGCACTTAGTTATTAGGGCTTTAAATGAGGCTGATAATATACTGAGAATATCTGTTACATCACCTCAACATACTAAAATGACACAGTTTCCCCTAGAAAATGAGATATGATGTAGACCAAGTCATTTAAGAGACGATTATGCTGGAGGCCAGCAGCAGGAATTACATTAGCAAAGAAAATGTACACAGGCAAAAGAGAGCAGGGTTTGGCCCTTCTAGTGGCTCAAATTTTGGTTTCATTTTATGGTATGACATTATAAATTTAATAGCAAGTACACCCTTCCCTCCTCCTTATAGCACATAATGCAGACTTTTTATTTTTTTTTCCAAGTTTGCTGCCTTCACCGGCATTAAAATCCATCTCTCCTTTCCCTGGCCCTGAGGAGTTATTAGGCTGCAAGATCGGTTTTATGAATAGGTGTGGCTTTGAACACCTACACTGCAGACCTGACCTCAGGGTAAAATGGAAATGCAGTATCATCATTTGGAAAGTGTGCGAAGATGACAGCTAGTGAGCCATGAACGGGTATCTGAAACACAGAGGTGACTAAAGAATTCTTTGGTCAGTTTGTTTTTACCAGACCATTTTAAAAATGTGGTCTCCTTGCTTTGCATTCCGAGCGCACTGGCCAGATTTACAGACACCTCACGCTAAAGGTGCCACTTCCATTTGAAAATCCTGGCTTTTGAGAGGTCCCTCAGCACTAACACTGCAGGTTTTTATTACAATTTATGGATGCAGCCCCCAGTGAGAGCCTTATGAACCCATGTTAATACACCACCTGTAATCTGCAAACTTTTTATTTCCAGGTCGGGATTTCTGCAAGACACTTTACATCATTTCTGTGTTACAGATTAGCATGCCATGGTCCCCAGTTGTGGCCTAATTCTCTCTAGGTTTCCCAGCACCCCCTCTCCGGAATGGTCCCTCTCAAGCTTCATTGTCCTGAGACCAGCCAACACCCCGTGGTTGTGCTGACTAAGTGCAGGGGAATCAGGTATTGACAATCAGGACTTGGATCCTGCAGGAGTAACAGATGCACTCTGCTCCCAGTGGTCAGGGAAGCAGCAACATATGTTGTTGCAGTCATTAGTGACCGCTGAGCAACAGGGGAGTCTGACACATCCTTGACTCTTCACAGGACACAGTGCAATGGGCTCAACCAAAAAAGCGTGAATAAATGGCAGGATCAAACTGCAAAGGCCCCGACTGCTGCTCCCCACAGATCAGTTGCTCACGCCAGAAAGCAAAAGGCAAGAACCAGCAAGGAAACGTTTTGGAGTCACCATAAAAAAATACACATAATAAAGAGCAATGGACACTTAATCCCAACCAGGGTTGTCACCTCCTGATGTGAGGTCAGCTGTGATCTGTGTCCAGCTTTAGCTGGAAGGCCTCACTGGAAGGAGTCAAGCTCCTTCCAGCTCTGCTGCAATGGTTTTGAGCAGCCTGGAACCCTCTGAACCCTCAGGTATGGGGCTGCATCTCCCTCAAAGGTCACATTCTGCAAAAGAACGCAAGAACAGCATCCCGCACTGCACTCCTGTCAAAAATGCTCCTTGCAGAAAACAGAGATGATTATGCCCTTGTAAGTGATAAACCTCATTAGGAGAACAACTTTTGTGCCTTTAACCTCATCTCTCCACACCCGATATACCTCTCCTTCATTTCAACACTCTGGCAATGACTATTTAGGGAAAACACAGCTGAAAATGGACGGCTTTTCTTTTCTTTTAGATTTTCTGTCAATGAGCAGAGCTGAAAAACAGACTACTTTCAACAGTATAAATTAACTTGGGGATTAGATGATTGTTTCCTCCTGAATGAACATGATAACATATCAGAGGGCTGAACTTCTATGTAGCACTATGACACTGTCATTATTTCTTCATAGCTTTATTTCATATTTTCCCTACCCCCATGGACTTAAACCATCTTAAAAGCATGAAGGAACAGACAGAAAAGCTAAAAAATTGTTTTGTGCAATTTTATGCCATATTTAATGTGAACATTTGGGTTTTTTCTTGCTCCTTTCCAGATATTTAATCTAAGCAGAGCAAAAGTATAATGATATTTTCAGAATAAAACACACGTTTTTCTGTTATGTTCTCAGAGGTGCTCAGAGCTGACACCCCAGATGCTATCTTCGAAACTGAGCCCTAACAACACTTACAATCACCCTGTACCTACAAAAATGTTTAAACAATGAAAATTACAACTGTGGGCTATCAATGGGCTTCAGATGAGTCCAACTGTGTTTAAAATCAAGGTTTAGGTGAAATTTCCATTTTGTACAGGCAGACGGCTCATGCTGTACCACCTTAACAAACATCTGTCCAGAAGGAGGAAGGGTTTATGTGGTCAAGACAACTCCAGTGTATAACCGACCTCCAAGAGGTGTTTCCCCAGAGGAATTCAAACTAATGACTTTGTTTAGTTTTGCCTCAGCTTCCAGCCATCATGATCTGCACACAATAATTCCTGTCTCTGCTCCTCACCTGCCACATCTGTCTGTGACACAATTCTTCAAGGCAGAAAACTACTGCATCCCACATGTGCTTGTCCCTTACCAAGTAGAACTGGAACGAACACTCATAACGGGGAGCTTTGAAACCCTGCTAGACAAAATATTGACAGCTCTCCAGCACCCACGTTTTGCATTTCTACACTAGTTTAATTCCCTGTGATGCTCTCAGCATGAACATGATATGCAGACCATGTTGCATCCCAGCTCGGATTGGACACTGTTCTCTGCCAGGCATTTGGTCTGTGACACTCAGACAACAAAGTAAGGTATACAGCTCTGTGTGTTTGTGTACACACACACAACCCCCCACCCTCTCCTACATTTTTATCAGTGTTCAGCAGAAGATCATTTGGCTGTGCACTCTTCATTGACAAACAATTAACACCTAAGTTCATTTTGTAGACAAAAGGATTTTGTATTCATTTGTTGATAAACTGACTTGAAATCGTAGAGGAAACCCTGTTTGACAGTCCCGGCACATACTTGATTCAGTGAAGAAGATGCATTCAGCTAACTCTCCAATCAGTTATGTAGACAAAATGAATTTCACCATAGTTCTGTCAACAAAATGCTCACTTGCTTAAATGATTCTCTCAGCAAAATAAATTAACTTAAAATCCTTTTGTCCACAAAATAGAATTAGATGTTTAGTGAAGCCTTGTAAATACCATAGTCTGTTAGCTTAGCATGTGCAGCTCAAACATATGGCTTAGCTGAGTCAGCGGTCCTTGTCTTATCAGGCAGGGCTGATCTTGACTATTCTAGCTTTTCACTCTTCTGTGAGGTCAGTACGATAAGACCAGTCAGCTGGGATGCAGCATATAAAAAAGTCGACCAGCATCACTCTAGGGAATCTTTTCCCTGGTGTGATTTAATCACTAGCAACTAGCAGGAGGAATTCGACATAAAGCCTAAACAAATCAGCCTCTTCCTCAAAAGAGAGGGTTTCATCCTTAGAGCTGAAGTTTGACGTGGAGTTTCCATGACAAAACCTTCGATAAAATAGCAATTTAATGAGGGACTGCAGCTGAGATACCTCAGTAGATTTCATATTGTGAGCAAGAAAATGTAATTACCGTGCTTTAGATATCATGTGTCTGCAGTCTATTATACCCATGGAAAATTTCCCTCTGCTTTTTCTGTGTTGCTTCAAGTTCAAGTTTAAATTCACATATTCACATCTTGCTCAGAGCCTAACTCAGAGCACTGAAAGTACTCAGAGCGCAGGTATTGATAGAAAGTACACCAAGTTCTGCCCAAGGCATGGAAAATGCAAAAGGAACCGCACCAGAATCAACAGCAATCACCTGCCCTTGAGCTCACACCAACATCAGTGAGGGTGTTTCTGGTGTGCCTTCATGGCATTACCAGAGCAAGGGAATCTGTGTGGGCCTTTTCCTATCTCATCTCCCCTAACACACATATATGTCCCATTCCAGCCTGCAGAAAAATCAGGGAAGACACACTCTGATTTCACGATCATTTGGACTCTCCTCCTGAGAGTGAAATCCCCTAAGATAAGTCTGTTAGGCTGTTTTTTACAAGTTCCTTCTCTGTGTTTTACCAAGCACTACCTGCCCTATTGTCATCCTTTTAATAACAAAGGAAAACAAAGATAGCCACATGCCTGTATCTTTAGTGATGCCAGTCAAGGAATTTGGCAGGCTGGTGGAAAAATGAAACTCTTCCATCTGCTTTTGCAATGTTCTTCCACTAGTATAAACGGAGGTTTTGTTCTCTTTTGGGGGGTTATTGTGGTTACAATGGAGTTAATTTCCAGGTGTGTGGAAAGTGTACAGTAACACAAGAAAATACCAAATTAATACTTAACACTTTCTATGAGCATGAAAAGAGTAATACCCTTTCAAATGCAAATGCAGACTGAAAGAATGGATGAAGTTCTATGTTCTATGTTCTTCCAGCAACAACTTAGTCTCGAGTGAGCTAAGAGCGCCTGTTTGTGTGTGCAATTCGAGACACTAAAAAGTCTGCTTCTGGCCGAAATCCTACTCAATATTTGAGACACTTCTGCAATACTGCCTTATTACAGCACTCATTGAAATACAGTGGGTTTATTAATCCCTTCAGAACCATGTGCTGTGGCCCGAAAGAGATGGAGCCTGCTGCAGCGTCTATCCTGCTTTATGCGACTTTAACAGAGCAGCCAAAACTGTGGGATTGTTTCCTACAGCTCTTATGGGCAAAATTATTTTTTTCCTGTGACATGCTCTGAGTATATCACCCATAAAAAATGGTCTAGTTGGACATGCAGCTCTTTCTGAAATTCCGTAGGCCTGGGTCTCCCACAAAGCTCTCTTTACATTTTCCAGCCTGGAAAGAATGCATCCTGAAACTACATTTCAAGCGAAGCATGACAGTAATCAACTGGGGAAGCTTGGAAACAAATACTTGCAAAAAAAGCCTAGAGAATAAGCACAAGCATCAGCCTGGCTAGAAGATTCCCTGGCAAACAGTAGCAGAGGTTTAGGGAGCATGTGGGAGGGAAATCAGGCGTTCTTTAACTGGTGTCACTTCTGACTGTCATGGAACTACTCTTGACTCACCCCATCTTGTAGAGCACAGCATTGGCCAAGGCTGCAACACTGAATCAGCTGAAAATGCTTCTTAAGCTAGTTCATATAGATTTCTTCCTTTGTAAGGGCTCTGCACCATGCATGTCACTATCCTGTCTTCCAAACGGGTCCAGAAGGAGCAATGCATTCGAGTTAAAGAAATAACCCTGCAGTGAAAGCCGGGCATCATGACAGCCAATTTCGACACCTGAAGGCAGCACATACATTGGAGTTAGTTTGAGCAGGCTGCATCACCAGGCCCATTTCACTTCCTGCCAGGCTTCAGAGTCTCTCCAACACTGCTCTCTCTAGGGTTTAATACCAGGATTTTCCCACCTGCTTCAGCCTGGATTTATGTAAGCTCCTTCAGTTTTACTCAAATATAAGCTTTTGCTACATTGCCTAGGACTATGGACTAGAGAAAGGCTCCAAGACACATAACACTGCCCTCACCAGGATAACCTGCCAGGAATCCAGCACTTCTGACCCTGCACTAGTCCTTGTTGAACCAAATGATGGAAAGCAAATGGGTCAAAGACCTCAGCTTGCCTTGGCCTGTGCTCAGAATTAGATAATGTTCCACTCCCAGATCCTAAGTAAATCGTTACCTGAGTCAGAAACATGACTGCAAGGAAGTCACAGGGTAGTGATAGCCCTGAAGAGGAGAGCAAGCATTGGGAGAGCAAGGCAACAGGGAAGTAGAGAGCTGGAAGGCATATGGTGTTTTGTTTGTTCTTTAACTAAGGGATCTCAAAGTCTCCAACACCTTAACTTGGGAATTCCTTTGTGAAGGAGAATTCAGAGGATGGAAATAAATGGAAATTTATATGGAAATAAACATCCAAATATGCATGAGGAAGGAAGAGGAGGGAAAGGAGTGATTCATTATTATGGCTTACATATCATTACGCATTCATAAATTCCAATTTAATATATTTTTCTTCATTGCTTGGATAATAAATCATCATTCGATTACAAAAGGGGAGTACCTGGAAGGAACAGCAGCATTTCTGAAAAATATTCCTGGCAGGTGAATGACAGGAAAATTTATGGAGAATTCAGTTGCCCGACTGTCCTGTCTCCAGGAGAGAAGTCTGTGCCAGTATCTAAACCTTTCCTGACAAATCACACAGCAGATGCTGTCTTTCATGGAGTGAGGTTTTTAGACCTCCTTTGGCTTGATTTTTGTTAGACCTCCTTTGGCAGCCTCCAGAATATGTAATAGTGGTGAATAGGGGTTAGAAAAGAGCCAGCCAAAGTGCTACTAAGCCTGCGCTAGCAGGCATGTCTCTAGGATATATGAAAAATATACTGGTGTGTTCCTCACTTAGCTGGAGTTGTCAAATCAATCAAGAGATCCTTCAAGGGTCACTAGTATTTTTAAGAGCAGAGTTTTCAAGAACAAAAAAATTACTCTCCAGTCTACCAACAGCTTGCTGTTTTCTAGTTTATCTTCGTTTCATCTCCCCTCCTTTTTTTTCAGACAAACTCTTAATATCTTTCCCCTTGTATAGGCAGAGCTATATCACTTTTCAGTTGGTGCCTTTGAGTCACTCATCATTTTTCTCCTGGTAGACTCATAGGAAGGGGTAACTGTGACAATCTGGTCACCCAGGCAAACACCCCAAGAGAAGAAAAGAGAGGGCAGCTAAAGAAAAAAGTATGGCTTAGAAGGCTGCCATGTGTAGAGATGTTTCTTGCTGCAAAAAGGGCAGACAAACAGGAGTCAAGCCCCAGCTTTTCTTTTCACACTCACTTCTGAACAGAAATCACTGTCTCCTTTTAGGAGCAGTCAACATCTCACCAGACCTTGCCAAAGGGTAATTCATCTCAGTGCAGAGCTTCTGGTGGAAAAGCATCACCAAGCACTTCTTCCAACAGGAGCAAGCCTTGGAAACACGTAGGTTTTAATCTGGCAATTGCCTGTTCTAAGATGGAGGAAAAATTACATCCTTGCACTGGGCTTTGTGTTTTTGCACTGCTCAGCTGCCAGTAACCGCACATAGATTTTGACTCAGAAAAGGACATTTTCTTTAGGAGGGCCAGCCAAGACCATCAGGGGAAGGAGCTGAACATATGGGCTAGGATCACTATCAGGAAAAATTAGACACCTACCTCTGAAGTAGACATAGAGAGCCTCCCTTCACAGGTGGCAAAGAAAAGCAGTGCATCCCACCTTCTGCTGAGGCAGGCATCTGAAACACATCAGATGAATCATGCTCTAGAAATGCCTGTTTCTTAGCAGTGATTATAAAGAGAGCCTGGATGAGTAGCTCATCTGCTGCCATCTAAAGTAGAAGGAAGTGGATTCATTAGTTTGAAAGCAGAAAGAGAAAGCTTTATTTCTTGCTGGTTTCCAATTTCAGGTGGCACTACACAGAGAAAAAAGCTGGTATGGTGTTCGAATTTCCATATGGGAGATGTTTTATCTCCTACTCCAGTGCCCAGATTTCGAGGGCTGCATAAGACACAGTGCTGTGAAAAATCAAACTCAAGCTTCCTTCCAAATTGCATTCCTATTGAGCACTAGCCACCAATATATATCCAAAACATTAAAGACCCACCAAGGCACTCTACACAAAGGAATTTGAGATGTTTTCCAAGGGAATCTTCCAAAAATACCAATAGTTGTAAAAAACCAGTTTGTTATTTGTTAAAAGGGAAGACATTTGGGCAATAAATGCAATAGGGCAACTTCATCAGTAATGTAAGCAAAACACTCTGATGGGTCACATCAGTCTTGGAAAAATCTCAGTCTTCCAGTCATGCTGCCATATGGAGAGATGCTCCCCAGGCCCATTTTACTCACTAACTCTTCCAATACTTGCCCCAAAAGTTTAACAGCCATCATTACACTGTGATATAAGACAATGATAACGATTTATACCAGCTGAAAATCCTTAACTAGCCCCTCTCCACTGACGTGCATTTGGTGCTCTTGAATTCCCTGGACTGTTTCCATCCGTGAGACCAGCAGGTCTGGGAAGAAAAATAGGGTCTTAGCCTTTACCACTCTGTATTGCATGCAGACCTTAAAATCTGCATTCCCTGGGTGTAAAACAGCACTTCACAGCCACTTTGGCTTTCCTGCAATTCCATATGTATAGGACATAGGATATATAAGGATATATATTTCCCTTGCCCTTATTCCCAGATGAAATCTCTTCTGTGGAATAAACAAACCTTTTACACATCTCTCCACTTCTGTATCACTTGTCAGGATTAGGATGCAAGTGTATTTCACACCTGATGTGGAAAAGTATCTGCTTTGATTTTCCACCCAGCCATGATTTGTCAGTGGATAGAAATCTCATCTCTGAAGTCCCGGGGCCTCAGCTAAGCACAGTAATATAACAGATTTTTTTAGCAGTTTCAGAAAGGTAATCTTACACTAGATTAGCATTAAACGGTCCAGCAAAGTAGACATATGAAGGCATCTGTAAACATCCTCCTCTGCCCTTGATAGCAAGGATATCTTTTTTAAGCAAAGAGACAGTATTTTATTTAGGTGCCTTGAGGCACCAATTTGCTTTGTATACAAACTACAGAGTGATTAATGTCTTGATGAGCTCTTTTCCTCATCAAAGTTAAAATGACTTGAAATATCATATGACTTGCTAATAGATGACTAGATAAAGCTAAATTGTAAAATGATCATTGCACTTTGGTCTCTTGCTCAATACGCGGATTCCCTAATATGAGAAATGTGATCAGGAAATAATCTGCTACTAAGAAGGCAATCCGAGTTCCCTTTGGGGAACAGGCTGCAAGGATACAGCAGAGAGGATGATATATTAGCATTTCGAGAAGAGCCTGAAATCAGTACAGAGCATGCCACAGAGGTATAGCTAAAATTGCTTTATCTTTATTTGCTAATATTTCTGGGAAAATTGCAATATTGAGAAACTGCAGAAGGACCAAACACCTTGCTTATATTGAATTGGATCTGCAACTGTGCACGACCTATTCAAAGCCTACAGTATGTGATATTCTCCAATTAAAAGTAGAAATTTCAGCCCAGGGTAGGGTTCCTTTGCCAATGCTGCTGATAAGTTTGAGGGTCAAGAGAGACACCAAGGTCAGTATTTCTAGAAGCAGATAGTATGTTTGAGTGACCCACTGGAGGTCCCTTATAGTGGTATAATTTACTATAGATGGAGTTTCCATCACTTACCCGTCATATCTTAGCCTCAGAAACTTTGTCAAAAAATGCCCTCAAGTTTTTCGGTTTGTTGTTGTTGTTGCTTTTTTAAAGTGCAATATATATCCTTCGTGTGATATCTCAAAAGCTCCCCTACACAAAATCCCTTCTTAAAAATCCCCCAACATCCTATCTTATTGGACATGCAACAGATCTCCCCCCCACCTCATTGATACATACCTCTTTCTGCAAAAACAATGAGTTATTATTTTAGCAATAGAAAAGCTGCAATAATAGGCCAATGAAAGTAGCTAAAATTGTAGCCACTTTGCCCAGCAACTATACATGTGACAGATTCATTTATCTGCTAGTCCAGCAGCTTAATTTACATCCCCACTTAATGGTTAATTGTGGAAGTGCACTTCACTGCAGCACCAGGAGGGGAGAGCAAAGGCTGGACCTCCTTGAAAGAAAAAAAAACCCTTTTAATAAATACCCATGCAATTAATTATGCAAGCAAAACAGGCAGCAGCAAGCAACAACAGTGAAGAGAGGGAAGACATCACAGTATTTACATGTCAAAATAAAATATCACTGTGGTAAGAGGCAGATGATGTAGATGACACAAAATGGGACAGAAACCAAGACAATATTCACAGGAATTCAGGTGAAGGAGATTTAAAACAATAATTACTATGAAAAGGCTGATGAAAATTAATTGGAAGAGATGGCAGCACTGTTTCTGCATCAGGAGAGCAGAATTTTTCAACGTCTGTAATAAAATGATGATTTACAACTCTGCAGTGAAGAAAATTTACACACTGACCAAGACTTTGGTAAGGTTTAGATCAGGTCAGGGATTTCCTGATCACATTTTGCTTTTTGTCAGAAAATGCTGACTCATTGAAACTGCCTCTGTTATTTAGCACTAAATGTTTCAACAGTTTTTATTGTTGTCTGGATTCCTCAGGTTCTGGATGAAATCTCTGGTCAAAACCAGAGCTATGCAGAGCAGAACCAGCAGCTAAAGCACTTGCCTGCTGAGTGAGAGACCAGGACACTGAGCCCAGGCTGACCAGGCAGGTAGGAAAGTTGAATTTCTTTGTGTAACGTTCAGGCAGACTCTGGTCACAGGACAGCAGTGGTATCTTGCTCAGTGTCTAAGTGAAAAGGTACAGTGTCCCACTTGCTCTCTGCATGCAGAATTTTCCAAAATCTCAGTAAGTCACAAAGAATGGAAAAGCAGCTCCTTGTGTGTTAGTCTTATGGAGGGATGGCCCAAAAAAAAAACCTGTGTCCAGTTCTGGGCCCCTCCGTTC
>VZRE01006385.1:2202-12574 GCA_013396775.1 Cephalopterus ornatus | reverse complement strand
TGTAGTGGGTTTGATTCTAGGCCTTCCTTGGTAACCAGGTTGTAACCAAGGAAGTGGCCATGTTCCCAGTATTCCATACGATTTTTACGCAAACCAAAGTATAAATAAGAAGGAAGAGAAGCCTCCCTCTCCCTTTCCCTTCCGGTGGATCTGGGAGCAGGTTCTCTGCTATCGGTTCTGCTCGTGTGGTGGAGTGAGGCCTAGCGAGGCCTTGTGGACCTTGGGAGGCAGAGAGTGCCAGCTGTCATTTGGTGCAATTCTGCTATCTCAAAGAGAGTAGTAAGATTTTCTTTTCTAGTTCTTTATTGGTTACTCCCTGGTTTTGATTGTGCATATCTGTTTTGGGTTTTCCCTTTCCCTTTTCCCTTTGGGGCGGAGGTGTTTGGGGTCCCTTTTTCTGTGTACATAGTATTCTAATTGTATATAGGTGTAAATACATATTTATATATATATTTTTATACAGCTCTGGTTTGGTCATTTTGGTGTTTTCAGTAGCTTTTCCTGTCTCCATTTCCCTTGTGTTCATGGGGGAGGAGGAGAGAGGCTGCAAACTGTAAGGTTTGAGCATTCATCAGGAAAGCTGGATCCAAACCACTACAAACGGGCACCATGTTCTCTACGGCTGCCTTCCTCATGGAGACAAACTTCACTGAGAGGCGCAATATCGATATTAAGTCATGACAGTTGGTGGGAAATTAGAGCAGAACGATGCCCAGGACGCCCACTATCCACAGTATCAAGCATGGTTCTGATGTTCCAACATGCGAGTGTCAATTTGAACACACCTTTGAAGACTGGTGTATGCCTTTGTCTTTGTCTCTTTATCTTTATTCAACCGCATCAGAAGATGCCTGTTGGCTGTGGTTAACCAACTAGGTGAAGGACAGAGATGAGTTTTGGTTAGGCCACCTTTCCTAGACCCCTCTCCATGTGGAGCAAGCAGTGCTCTCCTGAAAAAAAGGCTGCTTGGTCATTCAGGATGCTGCCGAACAAGACTGTCATCTCCAGGGTCAGTCTCAGGTGACCAATGTCCTGAACCGCCTGCATGCAGGGTTGGGTCTGTGGCTTCCAGTGCACCTTATCACCTGCCGTTTTGTCCCTCAGCTGTCCCCACAGGGCTTTACAAATGTGGATATATCCTTCAAGCCTGCGTAGTGGATTTTTTAGGTGAGGCGCAGCATGTGCAGAACTGGTCCCACCCTTTACTCCTAAGGTTCATCTGCCAGGGCCTAGCAAGCTTGGATGGTGACAGCCAAGTCCTCAGGATGTAGGTTTAATTAGAGTATCCTTCTCTTGGATGGATGGCCTTACAGGGATAAGCGAGGATGCAGGTATTTGAGTTGTGTTTGTAACTGAATGTGTAAAACATTAGTGACAAGCTCAAAACTGACATTTTAAGAGTCAGTTTCCAGAGCACAAGTGCATTTAACATAGAAGGAGTTTACCAATTTTGTTCATGGGCTGTTCCATTTACTCATTTGTACCCCAGGCAGCATTTATTGCTGTTGGCCATACCATCCCTTGTTATTCATGCTGGTGAAACTGATTTCAGCCCAAAGGCTCCCCACAAGGACACATACAACATGTAAGACTTTAGTTTGTGGTTTAGAAGGATAATAGACAGCTTTTGCAAATCCCATGCAAGGTGATGAATTTCATCCTGTTTACCTGGATGGTAAATACATTTTTTAGAGAAAACATCTGCATGTTATGTCACTGAACTAGTGACAGGATTTCTGCTAACTGCTTGGAAATATAACTGGCATTGTCAGGCAAAATATGGAAGCCTTTAAGAAAACTGGATATATTTGCAAAAGATAGAAACAGTTCCAAAAATTACTAATTTTGATATGTCCCTTGTCAATTGTTTAGCTTGAAATGCCTTAATAATGTCTCTTTATCAGATCTTCTTAGAAAAATTTGTGCCAAAACAGACTTCTAAGAAAGTCAGTTAAAATTAGTGCTATGTTTTATGCATATAAAGACATTAGTTTATTATATCAATATTTTATTTACCAGAGACAACCAAGAAGTATGAAATTAAGATTCAGAACTGTGTCATTAGCATTTGAAAGAGGACCTGGACATACTGTAAGGATCAACAACAGATTTCAGATTCTATCACTCCCCTTCCAATATTGGTGTGTTTGACTCTTTTCCATTAGAACTGCATTGGAATTATCTGATAATTGTAAAGTTGTTAGAGCCTACTAACAAAATCGTTTCATGATTTTTATAATTATTATAACATTGAAAGTTATTCTAGTTGGGGTATTCTGACATCTATATTTCATACAGCAAGATCTTCTCTCTATAAGACTATAAAATCTTTTGAGCAACACCTGTCCATTTTGTGTTTCTGGAAATTATTCAGACACATTTGTAAATAAAAGAGCAATATTTTGTGGTTTACTTCAAGTATTGCTTTGTAATAGCATAATAAATACTCTCATTAATGATTTTGTGCATTCTATTATTTAAAAATAAATTCTTGCATACATACAGAAAAACGAATTCCACATATTTCACATACGTTTACTCAAAATGCAGGGAACAACTAATCCATCTGAAACAAAACAGAAAATAAAGAAAGGAACAATGCTTTCAGGTCTAGCAAACCACTTAGAAATGGTTTTTCTTCTCCTTTCATCACATTTTGCACTAAACTCCATGAGGCTTGCTCATTTTGCTGTTGTTTTATTCCTTGTTTCTGTGTTGGTGAGGTTTTTTTCTTTAACACAATCTTGTTTAAGAAAAGTTCAGTAGCTGGAAATGGAACTAATGAGGAAGTTTCAATGCAACTTCTGACTTAAAATTTTGGGATAAGTATATACTCTAGAATAAAATATCCCAAATTTGTTTTAAAGAATTTTAATTAATAAGAAAATTTATTACCATTTTGTTGCAGTAATGTTAAGATATTTAAAAGGCTGAAAGACTATTTTAACAAAAATTGCATATTTTGGAATCATAGTGAAATGGTGGTTTACATAGAAAGGTTAGAAGGTAGGGCAAGGGATAGGGTTTGGGGGTTAGGGTTAGGGTTTTTTTCAACCTTGATACTAATCTGTGAAAATGAGGCATTTCTTCCTTTTTTTTCCAGTTACAGTGAGAAAACAGCTGATATTCAGAATATGGCCACAGAACTAAACCTTCCTTCCTTACAGCTTTGACATTGTTTGAGGCATATGATCATTTTAATCTGAGAAAAATATGTCACATACATTAAGTGACAAGATTTTCATGGACCTTTGCTAAGAAGTGAACGCTTGAAGGTGCAAAGAAAAAAATTTTCTTGTTACAGAATTGAATAAAATCTCATACTACAGCATAAGATCATGTCTTGTATATCTCAGTCTAAATTTTAGTGTGGTAGAGAAAATTTAACAGATATTAAATATCATTCTTTTAACTTCAAAAAGTACTAGATGTTAACTGTATTTCTATTTGTGTTTGTCCTGGTTTTGGCCAGGATAGAGTTAATTTTTTTGCAGTAACCATGAGGGGGCAGAGCCTGGAGCTGTGAGGGCATATCCAGGTTCTTATTCTGTACCACCTCATGTCATTGCTTGGGGGAAGAAGTAAGGAATTCTCATTTCCTAGAAGAAGGGGAGCTGTGGCTTGTGGGTAGAGGGCAGAGGGTCTGTCTGCCATTGTTTCTCATTGTCCCGGGCTTGATGAGCAATTTTACATGTAAATTACCTTCTCTTTGTATGTTTTTGTTATTAACATTGTTGTCACTGTTGGTTTTCTTACGTCATTGTTGTTTCCAATAAATTGTTCTTATCTCTATCTCTGGCTTTTGTATCTCTCAGAGGAGGGGACAGGAAAGAGGCTCATCATTTCCTTTTTAGTGGGAGTGCTAAACTGGGGAATACTATTCCTAAACCATGACAGGGGTTTTGTACTATTTAAGAGCATTTTATTTGGGATATAACATGCACATGTAAGCAAAATGCTTTTCATAGAGCATGCAATAGATTCCATAGTGGTTTGAGTTTCACATGGAGAGAGAGATGTTTTTAAAGTGCATGGAAATTTTTCTCAATGAAAACATTTGAGATGTTTGTCATTATTATTCCACCTTTTTGCACCATGTTAGCAACAGAATCATGATAGTTAAATGCTTGTTAAATGCTGCACATTGGAATGATGAAAATACAGGTATTTGAGACAGTATCACTCCACACTTGAGAAGCTAAAATTTACTTCTTGAAGATCGATCATTAATTAAGAACACTTGGAGCCATTACAATAAGATATATATATTGCATCTTGGAATTGAGAGCCCTTTTTTTAGTAATTAAATTCTACTGATGTTCTTTCTCTGTGATGTATTTCCTCATAATAGTCTGTAACATGTCCATACTATAAATATATTTATGTCTGACTAACTTCAGACATCTAAACTTATGTCTGAAGTTACTTTGTTGTCTGCTGTGCTTTTGGTTTGGATTGATGCCTATGCCCTTTTCTATTTCACTATGTGATATAATCAGAATGTTGTTAATCTCCACTTGATGAACAGAATTCTGAACACCTAAACTTCAAGCAGCATACCTTTCTTCTATGTCTCTTTCGCCCTTTTCTTTTGGTGGTGTTTCCTAAGCAGAAAAGTAACAAAATAACTATACTTCCAGTACAGTCCCCATAGACACACACATCTCCCTAAAAAAAAAGATCTATTTTAAAAACAGGATTATATCCAACTTCAGAAATTGTGATTTTTTTGTCTGTTTTACTGTAGATTTTGTCACTACTAACCATAAGATGTTAATATCAGATTGTGACAAGCAATTCTAACCTTTTCAAATTGCTTCCTTACCTCATGAGCATTATACCTCATAAGCCTTGTTCCTCATTTGAAGAACAAAGATTGTTCAGTGTAAAATTTATTACTGCATGATTCTTGCCTAAACATTAGTTCTGAGAGGAATGCTCCAGGCAAATATTTTATTCCATTTTATTATATCTATGGCATACAGTTTTCCTTTCAAACTGCATTTGGTATTCTAGGATGATGAAAAATTGTCTATTATCATTCATGTTGGGTTAAGAATAAGAGTCACGGCATCACAGGATAGTTGAGTTTGGAAGGGACCTCTGGAGGTCATCTGGTCCAAGCAGGTGGACTTAGGCCAACAATGTAAATTTTATCCGAGGATTATTATTGAATGCTGTGGCAAAAAAAAATTACTTCAGCCTTCTGTGGCTGTGGTTAATGTGTTTTTACCATTTTTCCTGTCTTATTGGCCCAGGTGGGTACATTTTTATTTAGTCTTCCTTTTCTGGCCAACATGGCTGTAAAGGCCTTGCTTGTTATTCTTCACATCCCCAAATTCAGCTCCAACTGAGCTCCAACTGTGCCTTATCTTTCCTGACCTTATCTCTACACATCCAGGTAGCATTCCTGTATCCTTCCCAGGATGTCTCTGATTCTATTTCCTGTGCATTTCCTTCTTACACTTCCACTTGACCAGGATGACCTTACTTAGCCATGCTGGTCTCCTGTCTTCCTTGCCTAATTTCTTACATATGGAACTCAAGAGCTATTGATCTCCAGAAGAATAATCCTTAAAGTAGTTGTGTAGTGAATGTAGATTTTAATGTAGCTGTACTTTCCCACACTCTGTAGCCTAATGTTTACACATACCCAAGCCTACTACCCCATTTCATATCAATCCCTCTAAAATTCCATTAGGGTGTTTAGCCTCCTTTCAAAGTAGAATTGTGGGAAAAACATCCTAAGGCCTGAAGCAGAAGATAACACCACAGGCACAGTGGCCTTCAAGCCCAGAACTTTGGAGGATCTCCAAGGACTCTGCATGCTGCGAAGAAGATGAAGATGAGAAAGAGGGGGTCCCAAACTCCCTCAGACTCAATTCCCAAAGGGATATGTCAGAGGGCAGAACGGGGCAGAACAAGGGGGGTGGACAAACCTGGGATTGGATGGACCTTATTATAAAGTCATAGAACCACTGTCTGAGGGTGCACGCATGGTATGTATTTTTCTAGGTCTACAGACTCATTAAAGGACCTACTCTCTTTATCTTATCTTCTATACTAAATTGGTTAAGGATCTTTTTCTCTGTGGTCTCTTAAGGCAACAGTAGAATAATATTTTAACTTCTGTTTTTAATATGCCTTGCCACTAATAAGCATTTTTCAATAAACGCTGCAATGTCAGTATCAGTCCAGAACTATTAACTATTCATCTTACATCATGGAGCAAATAAGACAAAAATGAATAGGACATTTATTTGGATACTTTGAATACAAAACTAAAATCAATTATGTGATAGAAGCAGCTAACGCTCAAAACTTGAGCTTACAAATAGATGAATGCTTTATAAAATGTTTCCTTTCCCTCAGACCCATAGGAAAAGTTACAGTCTCTGTAGCTGAACATTAATTTAGATGTCTATCTTTCCTGCTAAGCTCATGTATTTACCTTTCCCCTCCTTATATAAGTTGAATGAAATGCAGAGACCTTTTACTTAGACCTTTGTTACAGAAGTGGTTTTCTTTACAACTTAGCTGTTCTCTCTTTCTCTGTTTGCCCTTTCTCAAAGCTGCTTAGTGAGGTTGAAGGTTGGTTGTAGGACTTTATCCATCACTGAAAGTTTCATTTGTATTTCCCAGACACTCCATTTCCTGCTTCTTGGGACCATTTTCAACATTCTTTCATTGTTGTCAGATGGCCTTTCTTTAGTCTTTCTGTAATTCAGCACAAGGTCACTACTAATCACTCCCAAAACTTACATATAGGTGGTTATTTTATTGTACAATAGTTCTTCGTCATGGTCGCCTAACCACTGAAGAATATATTTAAGGGACAGTAAAGTGAAACACTGCCATGTAACACTCAGATCTGCCTATAATGAGAAAACTAAAGATATTCCTTGTCTCTGATTATAAAATGAAGCTAGAAGAGTGAGCACAGTATTAAAGGGACTTTTCCCTTTGCTACTTACTAATTAAGTATGAGCAAAAGTTTATATGAGTCATGTTGAAAATGTTTGCAAAGCTCTACTCACCAGGAATGTAACAAATTTTGAAACTAGATGTTGCAGTTAAAAATATTTTATGCAAAGAAAACTACCTGTGTTTTTTCAAATTAAAGGTATAAATAATTAAGAGATATCAATTAAGATAATTAAGAAAATAATGCAAGTAACATTGCAGTGGAATGACATTTTTGTAGTATGTGAATACCATAGTACTTCCTGGTTACAATGCCTTATAAAATAATATAAAATCACAGAAAAATAATTCATATTTCATTTTTAATGCAAAATCATTAACAAATGTCATCATCATGGCTAGGCTTCGCGAACGAAGATTTGTGAAGGAATTAACAAATGTAAAGTAAAAGTAAAGTAACAAATATTGCCAATAAGGTAATTGATTCTATGTATGGATTCTTGTTATAATAAAAACAGACATAAGAAATATTGTTGAGAAGAAAAGTAGCCCATTTGTCCTATGTAACTCATGAACACAAGTCATCAAAGGCACTACAAATGGAGAAGGAAGCAAAATAGAAAAGAAAATTAGGAAACTATTGAAGACTAATTAAAGACTTAAATAACACACAGTTAAATAAAATACAAGGATGCTTTTTATATACTACTGTCCTGCTTTTTTCCCTTCAAGCATAAGGAAAGGCAGTTCATTGCCATGGGTATTAAATAAGCAGCTTCAACAGCATTGAAAAAAGGACCTATCAGAAATACCTATGTAACTTCTATATCAACTGCAGCTGGAAACGTTATTTCAAGTGCTAATTTATTTTTGAGTTTCATTTATTGGCTTGAAGGTGTTAAACTGGGGAGAGATGGAAGCCCTTTTTATTTCAGCATAAAATGGTGTGTTGCCTTACAGTTCAAGTTGGTTTTTTAAAATGTATGACTTTTTCCACATCAAAGTAAAAGGCAAACTAAAGGGCATGAATATGAGGCAGTACAACTCTTTTGCAGAAACTTTTCTGGAGAGTGAATTTGCTTAATTCCTGACTTCTTAAAATCAGCCATTCCTTCTATACTGCATCATGAGACAGAAAGGAACCAAATATATTTTCAAAGACAAAAAGTAGAAAACATCCTACTGTTGACAATGGTTTGGGTTGGGGTTTCTTTTTTTTATTTTTTGAAAATACTGCTTAAGTAAACACCAGCTGATCCTGTTAGGCTTGGTTTCACACATTTGTATTAACACACAAAATAGATGGGTTTTTATTGTGATGTAATTTCTTTTTTCAAAGAACATGCAGGAGCCAGACTAAAACTTTTTGTCTACTTTTGTCATCTTCATGTGAAAAGAAGTTCTGAAGCCTCAAATCAAAGCAGGACTATAAAAAAAAAGGGGAAATCATTCTCTGCCTGCTATTTAACAACATTAATATTCAAAGTTTAGTCAGTACAATACAAAGTGAACAGATTGCAGTAAAGAAAGTTAGAAAAAGCTTGCTTCCCCAACCTCTCTCTCTTTCTTATTAGGGAGACAATCTGCGTGACTCAATAAGTTGCCATCATTCCAAAAAAAAGTAACAAGTCATAGTCCAATTAGATGTGTTGCCCATTCTTTAAACCTCTACAGAATAGGAGGCATTAAAAGGAGGACTGTCCCTACATAAAGTACCGTCTGCTGTAGCTACCTTGGGAGGCGAATCATCTGACTAGGGAGTGGAGCTGAGCTCGTCAATGAAGGATTTAAACAGCTGCTGGGAGCGCAGCGAAGAGGAGCAGGCAAACAGGGATGTGGCACGGGGGGATGTGACATGGCAGTTTGCACAGGCAGGGCAAGCAGGAAGGGCACAGTCACCTCCCACCTCTCTCAGATGAGCTTTTTTTTTTCCGCACAAGTCAACTAAAGCCAGGAATGGTTTCCAAAAAAGTGAAAGCTGTTGCTGCTCTTATCACAAGGGGTGTGTTAACACAGACAGAACCCTCCAAGAAAGACACCAAGAAGGACGCAGCTGTTCAGGTATCTGGCTTGCACAGTGTTTCAACCTGGCGTTAGTACCACAGTACAGTGTGAAAGGTGCCTGCGTATGATGCGAGCAGGTGAATGATTTGCTGTGCCTGGTGGCAGAGCTCAAGGAAGAGGTAGAGAGGCTCAGAAGCATTAAAGAAAGTGAAAGGGAAATNCCGTTCCCCATCACCTCCCTGCGTGCCCCTAAAGAACAGGTATGAGGCCCTGGACTCAGAGAATCAGGTAGAGGACAGTCAGGAGGAAGATCTGTCTGGAGGGTCTCCTGGTTCCACTCTGTCTACCCGACAGATTACAACCACAGCTATAAAGAAAAAAAGAAGGGTAGTTGTAGTCGGTGACTCCCTTCTGAGGGGAACTGAGGGCCCGATATGTCAACCGGACCCATCCCACAGAGAGGCCTGCTGCCTTCTCGAGGCCCGGGTGAGGGATATTAGTAGGAGACTCCCTGAGCTAATTCGGCCCTCAGATTATTATCCACTGTTGGTAGTTCAGGCTGGCAGCGATGACGTTAACGGAAGAAGTACCAGGGTGATTAAAAAGGATTTCAAGGTACTGGGTCGATTAGTTAATGGGGCAGGAGCACAGGTGGTGTTCGCCTCTATCCCTGCAGTAGCAGGAATGAACGAGGAGAGGAGTAGGAAAACCCATCTCATCAACAGGTGGCTAAAGGATTGGTGCTGCTGGCAGAATTTTGGCTTTTTTGACCATGGGGAAAATTCCATGGTACCTAGTCTCCTCAAATCAGATGGGCTTCATCTGTCTAGCAAGGGCAAAAGGACTGTAGCCTGTAAGTCAGCAGGGGTGATCAGGAGGGTTTTAAACTAGATTTGAAGGGGGAAGGGAGGCCTTCGGTCCCTTCCCCTGTTATGTAAGTGGTACCCCTTTTGTGCACGCACGTGCAAATTTCCCCACCCCTGCATGATATACCTTGGGGGGTCTTCTCTAAATGAGTCTAGGGGCATACTTCATCACTCTCCTCTTCAGTTTCTCTTTCAAATGCCCTTGGNGTTTCTCTTGCAAATGCCCTTGGAGGGCCATCAGCCAATGGTGAGACCTCAATTAATTTTAGTTTATACAAAATGCTTCCTTCAAGGACGAAGCTCTCTCTAATCTTGTTTTCCCATAACTTGGCAGGAAAATAATAACTTCTTACAGGTGGCTGGGCCAAATACAGGCCAAAAGTATTAGTATCTAACTAAGCCCGGATACAGAGGAGCTGGAAGCCATCATGCAGCACGAAAGCTATGATGTAGTCACCATCAGAGAAACGTGATAGGATGACTCGCATGACTGGAGTGCTGCCATGGATGGCTACAAGCTGTTCAGAAGAGATAGGAGAGGTAGGAGAGGGGAAGGGATGGCTCTATATGTTAGCGGG
>VZRE01006384.1:258443-272710 GCA_013396775.1 Cephalopterus ornatus | reverse complement strand
CCCAATCGATTCTATGATTCTATGAAACAAAACCCTGCAATGTACCAGTCAGAAGTCCGAACTGGAAGAGAAAAGTATTAATGGTAAGACGTCATCCAGAGCGCAGTATGACATTATGGGAGCCTTGCCTAAAAGAGAACAGCTCAAAGGGGAACTGGCCCAGAGAAGCTCAAATAGAATGAGTAGAAGTGAGAGCTATTATTATGAGATGAGAGAAAAAAAAACAACCCAGACTTGTTTTGCATACAAAAAAAGAAGGCCAAGAATAGATGTTAATATTCTACAGCAAGTATTTTAAATGCCAAGGAGAGAAAAGAGCTAATAGATATTAATAAACTATTAGTTAATTTTAGTCAACTAAAATTAAATTAGGTAACTAAATGGAAATTTAAAGAAAGTTTCATATAATGAAAAATTAGACTCTGGAATAGCTTGAGCACTGCATCTAGAACTCCTAATTACTTTTAAGATAGAGCACAGTGAAGGAGATTAAATTATGCAGCAGCTTGTAATACCATGCAATTGGATTCAGTGATATAGAAGTCTCTTACAGCATGTTTATATTTGAACAGTGATTGTAATTCTCCATTGAAAAGTTCACCCCGAAAATGTTTACATAAACTTATCAAGACATATACACATTACACATTTTACATGTGTATAAACATACTCCAACCTAAGAATAACTTGCCCCTTAGGTATAAACGATTCATTTTATTTTTAGAAAGCCCTAAACTGAATGCATAAATACAACATTGGCACTGAAAAGGCTGCTTTCTCCTGATTTTTCCCAAAGTGATTTTTTTAACCAAAAGTATAATTGGTATTGACTAGAAACTGCTATTTTTCTGACAGAAAACTCAAAAAAGACACTGCTCTCGGATAAAATTATTTTTAGATTTTTTTTTTTTTTTTAATTCAGAAGATGAGAAAGCAACTCCCAAAACTTTTGCTGCCACAAAAGGATGATCAGGATCCCGAGGTCAACAACTTTTGATTACAGAAGGAAAAGTTCAGTGTCTGTCTTTCCACAGAGAGCAATAAAATAGTCTAAAGGCATTAAATTAATGTGATATAAAAGGAGAGTTTTGCAATACTGTAAAAAGGAACCCCCAACCAAATCCAACTTAGTCCAGTGGTATTTTAAGTATACTTCTACCCATCTAGAAAAAAGGAGAATGGGCATATCTAAAAAGAGCATTTTAACCTTCTGCTCCATGGCTTGGAACTTTGTAGGCTGTACTTCTCCATGCTTATGAGCAGTTTTCCATCTGTTTCACATAGCAGCTGATTCCTCAATCAGACTACTATTTTGTATTACCAGCTTTATTAAAGGCTGAGAACTTATAACTAAAATAATTACAGGTACTTTTTACATCAAGATGAACCCTTTGAGAGGCTAGAAAAACCCACAAAATGATCTCGACAGCCTTCAGAAAACAAGTACAGTCTATTTAGGCATTTATTTAAACTGAAGTTTTCCAGAACTGGAATTCGGCAAGAGTTCATTTGATCCACAAATCTTCAGACTGTTATGGAGGATAGTTGTTTCTGAAGTGCCATGTTCTTACCTGGGAATCATAGAACTGGACAACAATTTTCAAAAGAGACCTCCAGAGATCTTCTAGTCCTGTCCCCTGCTCAATGCAGGTCTAATTAGATGGGTTGCTCAGGGCCAGGTCCAGTTGAGCCTTGAACACCTCCAAAGATCTTCCACAAGCTCTCCAGGCAACCTGTTCCAGTACTACCACCCTTATGGCAATTTTTTTTCCCTACAACATCTAATTGGAATTTCCTGCCTTTTAACTTCGTGTCTCAGAAACTCCAAAAGACTCCAGATCTTTGGCAGCCCTTCAGGCAGGTGAAAAGCTTTAGTGCAAATTGTTCGTAAAGTTGGTAAAGGGTTTTAAATTATTTAAGTCTTCAAGAATAGTATAGATCACTGATCCAGTTTTTAAATTTTTTTTTGTTCCCCAGGATTATTAAGACAAACTTGAAATTAAGACATAGCAACTGTGTATATAATCCAATTATAAAACAATTGTAGCTTGACACACCTCTGGAAGATTCATTCTTGGTTTTGTTCTATCATGCAGAAAACTAAACAATTACTCCTGAGTTATTTACATATTTCCTACAAGCAGGCTCATTTTCCATATCAGGCTACTAACATATGACTTAAGAGTTTTTGATGCTGGATTCTTGGCAGGATATAAAATAATTGCTCATCATTACCTGATGACATGAAAAATTTAAGAATCAAGCTGTAAACACAAGCTGGTTTACAGCTCAGTATTTTTGCACATTCTCAAAATAGCTGTTTTTTCAGTTTTAATATGGCTTCCTTTGGAAGTTTCAGTAAATGGAATTTCATTGCTCTACACTTCCTACAGTACTTTGTTAGTAGAAAAATTCGTTACTGAGTAGAATAATCCTCACTGGAAGAAAGTCTAATTTTTGTTACTATACAGATATATTTGTGTTCCTATTCACAAGCTGCACCACTTAAATCACTATAAATACGAATACCAGCACTTCAAGTGAAAAGAATAATCTTTTATTTTGAATAAATGTCTCTTTGCCATGGCAAAAACATAGGGAATTCATTAAATTCTTCAAAATACACTAGATGGCTCCACTGGTGTTCCTACAACGTGCTCTGGTAACATTTCAAATCTCCCACAGGAGTTACTAAAGAAACACCTCATTATTTCATTTCAGCAGTATTATGTCTTACCTAGAGTATACTCTTCCCTAAGGTGGCATACCATAACATTAACTCCACTTGAAAAACTTCTGTAAAAGCAACTTAAATGACACCATGTTTCCAATAACGAATCATCAAATAAAATCAAACAGAATTCAACTGAACCATCCACCAGAACTCATTAACGTCAGGACACGCAAACCTTTGGTTTCGCTCCGCAAAGCACTGCCACGAGCCCGGTGCGGTAAATTCCATCCCCACACTACCTGCAGTATCAATGACTTTTCTGTTATATTCACAGTATGGTTATTAGATTTGTTGCAAAGTATATAGCTCAATTTGATTTCTAAAAGTAATCCTCAAGTGATCCCAGAGCTATTGTTCCGTCTTACAAAAGAATCTAGAAACTGTTGCCCAAAGAACTTCCACTGTGAGCCTGACTGCTCAACGTTCACACATCTGGGCTGACTTCTCCATGTAAAGAAGTTCTGATGTCATAGACCTTTTGTCCATAAAATGAGTGAGTTATCTGGTATACAGATTAACACCTTGTGGACAACACCGTCTGCTGGAAAGATTATCAGAGAGTTCTGGTTTTCAGATGTGGGGATAAAAGACATGTTCACTTCATTACAGCTGTTTTGCATCACACTTCTTACAGACAAGGAGCTGAGCAAAACAATGTAGGCAAAGGCTTAAATCATGTAAAAAACATTATTGGGGTCTTTTCAAAATATGCTCCTCATAATTTATCTTTACTGCTTGTTTACCTGATACCACCTCTCTGTGGATCACTCTGACAAACACTAAGGTCTGTCTAAAGTGAAGAAAAGAGTAGAACCACATTGTGCACAATAAGGGTCTGGGTATGGCATCTTTATGGATGTATCCACCAGGAAAAAAGGCAGATATTTTCACAGTATAGTTAGCAAAAGTCTGATAATCAAAATTAAGAGTCAAGTGTTCCATGAGTCACAGAACTAATCAGGTATCACCTGAAGTACTGGGCCAAATTTTACAGCAAGTGCTTTAAAACAAGTAGTCAACAAGCTGAAGGAGATCTAGAGACCAACAAAAAAGTGTTTAGAAAACATGACTCATATGGAAAGACTGAAAGTTGTGCTTTGTTTTGTTTTTCTTTCTGGATAAGAAGGCTGGAGGGGATCTGATGGTTATCTCTATAAGAAGTTATTAAAAAGATGTCAGTCTTCAGACATTCTCCATGCCAAGCCAGTGCAAGTCAAGGAATACTTGACTGAAGAGGCAGCAAAGCAGTTCTGAGCTAGACATTAGGAAAAATTCTTTATGTATAAACCACAAGAAATCACCAAGACATATTATTTATGCAATTCCTGTTATTTAAGAACATTTCTAAGAAGAGGAAAGGAAAACACTGTTTTGGACTTCCAGAAATATATTAAATTTTGGTTTAGTTTTATGATTTATTGTCATTGTTTAAACCCCATGTTTCTAACAAACATGATTTATTTTATTTGAATTCCCTTTTGAAAATCATTCAGGGTTGAAGTTTTTTCATTCTTAAGTTTGAGCAGGAAATCTGCAATTAAATTTAAAGTTGCTAACATCTGATTTCATTGTCTTAGGAAAAGTGACTGATCAAATTTTTTCCTATATCATTCCATTCTTTCTTCCGTCTTATCTCCTGACACTTCCAAGACTGCATCGGGGGGTCCTTCTTTTATCACAGATTTATTTCTTTGTACTAGAAATACAGGCAGAAGAGCTCCCTTCATGACCTTTTCCTTGCAGTCAACAGTTTCCCAAGTATGACTCCTGAAAGGTAGAGATCATGCCTACTCTTTTCTGCCTGTTGTAAGGCGGTATTATTCTGCATTGACTAAGCAGATTTTGGATATACAGAAACCTTTCCACTTGAGTCTGCAAAAGTCATCTTCGACTTTTCATCCTTCAGTACCATGAATGCCAAAGTATCTCTCTAATAAACTGAAGTTTATATAAAACATATCTATATCTATAGATATAAAACCTCCTCAGAAACATTACAAGAAGGATGTAGATAGTTGGTATCCTTGCCCGTGGGGAGGAGTTGGAACTAGACAACTTTAAGGGTCCCTCCCAACCCAAACCATTCTATGGGTTATTATTTGTTTTCGCTTTTTAAAAAAGGTATAACATACAGAACCCACATTTCTCTTTGAAATTGAAAATTTTAGGTCAAAGTTGAACACAAGAACATAGATGTTATAAAGAAAAAAAATGCAAACGGGTAATTTCCAGGAGACTCTGGACAGCCCAGAACTGTCAAGTCTCAAGGGAGCAGCACACACTTAAAAGCATTTTCATGCTGAAGTGGACAGAGAGGTGCAAAGCCATGGTACTTTCCATGGCAACGGCAAGAGATGCCATATACACTTTTGCTGTAGAGCAAAAGATGAAGCAAGACTGAAACGCACAACCATGCACAGGTTTGGTATTTTTCCCCTCTACACAAAGGACCAAAATCTGTCTTTCACTCAATACATCCACCTTGAACTACATATCCTGATGACATACCCTGAAGACTCATCTAAAGCTCTTTCTAGGCTATCCCTGACTTTCCCACAAATTTTAACAAGGCTGCTGAATGGTCAACCAATATATTTAATTTCTGTTCTTTGCCATTTTGCCTGGCACATTCCACATTTGCATCTCTTCCATTCATTTCACCTCTGACTCATATTATTGCTCTTTCAAATGTGCTATTCCTTTCAATCATGAATTATTCAAATCACTTGTCCTTTTGGCATTTTTCTGATGCTCCATTTTTCTCAGCATAACTTACATACAGCTCTTGTCTTCTCGATTTGCTTTTTACCCTTCAATTGCTATATTTTTCAATTGTCCACATGTTCATTAATTTCCTGCTCTCTTCCATATTCTTTCTCACTACTTCCCTACAAAGCATCAATGCAATCCTACAGGTATTCTTGAGACATAATAATTTCCATGGTCTCTGAACAATGAATAGGTGTTTCCCTCAGAAAATATCACTTTAAAAATGTTTGCTATTTCCTAGGGAAAGAAATTCTCATTTACCAATGTACAACCCAAGTAGTTATGAGCCAGGCTTCTTCTCCACTGTATTGATAGACATCAAATTGAATATATTCATGTTCATTACAAACAAATCCCACCTAAGTGATATGAAATCACTGAAACTTTACAATTCTGCACAAATGAACATCAACCTCTTTTCAGCTCATTACACTTAAACCACAGTTTTACCAACCAGCAACTGAAGTTAGAGGGCTGAAACACTGACTTGTATGTACGATTCAGTTCTTCCCAAAAAGCTTTCCATTACAGCACCTCACCAACTGGACTTTAAATAATCACCTGTGTATCTTGCATGTTTAGTTTAATCTAGTTTCTGATGAAATGGCAAAGATTACGAAAATACAATCCATCTGAAATTAATTTGTGGATCATCACTGTTATATACTGTTCTTCTGTTACATCTTTTGTTCATTCCTGTGACAATGAGAATATACCGTGCCTGAATTACAGATATTCAGTTTTAAAGGTTAATGCATTGTATTGAAGGAGATTAATATTCTCAAAAAGATTAATCTAAAAAGCTAGCATATGTGGTACGGGTACCTGATTTTGGGGGGGTAAGGGAATGCTGAGAAAAAAAAAAAGGAATTAAACTACAGTGAAATCATGCAACTATTGCCTGTATTGTAACAACATATGAGCAAGGAAATTACTGGATTAGGGCTTTCACAAATCCATATTGGCCTTACAAGTTAGTTGCTACAGTGAAAATTTCTTCATTCAAGAAATTCAGCTCCTGATTAGAAAAACCCTAGATATCAGGGATATCTGCATTGCAGCTATTTAGAGCCCAAATACAAATTCATTTTGAACAATTACTTCAGAACTTTACAAAACATTAATTTCATTTTTTACACGACATTCTCCAACAGATCTTTTCTCTGATTCTTGCATGTGCAGTAGCAAGAGAAAGTCTACAATCACTATTCAGATATCCAAAAATGACTGTTCCAACTATTGCCTAAATATCTGTAAACTACCAGCACTCAAAAAAGGCAGGTAAAATATTTAATTGTAATTTTAAAGATGGATAATGTTTAATTTTAACATTAGAGTGTAATTCTTAAATTTGAGATTTAAAGTAGTTTTTCATCTCTCAGAAGTAGTCAGCCTCGTATTCACAATCCCAGCTAGGCATCTGTACAGAAGCAACTAACTAACAGATAGCTTCAAAAGATGTAGATTCCAAGAAAAGAAGACTGTTAATGATCTCCCTCATGAAGCTCAAAAGCATAAACAAGTGGCCTCTCCACCATAAAATTTCTTTAAAGAGAATATTGAAAGGATCATACAGGAAGGCAACTGCATTTTTTGATGTTTCAGACTTTGCTTTCTCATGGCATGGCAGCGCCTCCACAATTCAGAGCGAAAATTCAGACAGATGCAAAAAAAATGTGCACACAGGAGTAACCAACAAGGCCACTCACTTTCTGGAAGACTTCATTTCTCCTTCATACAGTTACTTAGGCAATAAAATCCTTTCTCCCTCTCTAATTGCCTTCTTGCCTTTCTCAAAGAAACTGGAAACATTTAATGCAGTTTTCCTTCTCTTCAAGAATCAAGTGTAGCTTTTCTCCTTTGTTTTAATGGTCTCCAAATTCTGTCACTTCCTAGGCAGTCTTTCTGTTCAGTCCTTTGGGCAAACAACCCCCTTCTTTGTCAGGCCTCATAACTACTTTTTATTTTACCCCAGATTTTTCAACACTTTTTTAAGTTGCTACCCTGCAAGAAGAAAATGTTTACATCCATTAACTCGGTGAGGTCACTAAAACAGAGGTTTTTAAAAGACAGCAGAGCCTCTGATGTGCTGTGTCTGCTGTCATATACAGAACAAATATTCAAATTACAGGAGATAGCAGTGAGAGGCGTTGAAGGTTCCACACATGCAAAATACAAGAACTAGAAACTGAATATCTAAAACGTTTCCCTCTCATGGCTGCTCAAAAGATGATTGTTCACCTGGAAATCACATTATAACTATATTACACATAAATGCAGATACCTGATGCTTTATGATCAAGCAGCTTCCACTGGCTTGGAAAATTAGGGTGTGGCTGCCAAATTTAGACTGCAACCGTGACCATTTATGCAACATATTAAAGTTGCCCTATCATAATAAAGACCAGAGACTTCAAGAGAAGCATTTTTTGCAGGAAATTTTCACTACTGATCTAAAGAACACAAAATCACTAATAAACTGCAGGAATGGAAAAATAACCTTATATAAAAGAGCATTGCTTTCAAAACAAATCTACAGTACCCTAGTAAGGCAACACGTACAAACAAGCGCTTTGTAACTTTGGTTGACAGGCAACTCCAACTTCACGCCTAGATACACAGTGCACATTACTGAGCCCTCTGGAGAAGATCACCAAAGATGACAGAGAAGGAAAACATATTTGTTGTGTGTTCTGTTTGTACACACTGGCATTTCTTACTGCCAGAGAGTGGACCAACAGCTAGAAATCAGATCCTCTAGCACCCTCTCAGGTAGCTGCTCCGTCCCACTCCGTAACAGTGCCTACAAACACACACTCTGAAGTCTGGTGTTGCTTTAAGTTTAGCTTTCTGAGGAAAAAGTCAGCAACAGACACCTCTATTATACTTTACATTTGTTTTTGACAAGCCCACCCCCTCCACCTGATTTTCCTCCACACCTCCTGTATCTCCCCAATTCCCTCTACCTTAAGTCTTTGGCCCTTTTCACATCCTACTGAAGCTCCGGACTGACCTGCAAGGATGACTCAGCTGTAATTACATTAAATTCTAATAAAGGCTCATGCATTTGACAAGGCAGCCTAGCTTAACCCCTGCCTCTCAAATACATGTGTACAGCAAGCAGGCAAACTGAAGTGTGGCTCAGTAGTATGTTTTGGGAACTCTGAGTGCAATCATTTATATTTTTATTCTGTTGTTTCTGGAAAGCTACATTTAGTAAGTTATAAAAAAGATCTCTTCCCTTATTTCTATCTTGAGAAAGAATCCTAATTGGCCAGAACCAGTCATAAAAATTTAACCATGTTTCTGAAAACACGAGTGCCAAAGGGTAATGCATCGCTAATGGTTGCCAGTGGAATAAATAGCAGTTCTGACGTCAAAACTTTGTTACACTCCAATAACTGGCTCACTTGGGGTTTCAGGTACAGCAAGTTACATGTCAGTTTTAAATAAAGTTATAAAAATAGAATACACGGTGAACCGTATTGTCACTATGCAGCCTGAAACTACATGATTTATGTCTAATAAAATGTTAACAAAGGTGATGGAGGGTATAAAAATAGTACTTTCTACCTCATAATATCCTCTTACTTAGATTTGAGAGGGCAACACAAGGCAGATATTATTTCTCTTTCGTTTTTCAAAACATATGGCCAAAACCAGAGTAAGCAATTTTGAGTGGAAGTGACATTTTTTAAACATTTATAGTACCTTTACCCAAAAGACAGTATAGTCAAATTCAAGTTGTAAAAACCTGTGTTGCAATGGATCTCCGAGTCCCACTCAAATAAACACATTTAGTAGCAAGAAGCTTTCCCTTGCCTTTCAATTTCTTCTGTAGAGCAACCATGAAACAAAACACTCCTTCATTTTGTAAAGGATGCCGACTGTGGGCCATGCTTGTATAACCAATAGTCTGATGGTTCAGTGATTCAGCCAAACAGATGATGGGCAAAAACTATGGTGCATGTATGGAGCTGAATACTTGAATCTAAGATCTTTCTTGAATACTTAACACTTGAGTTTAGGGACATGATGGACTTTCCAGTGCTGGATTAACAGTTGATCTTTGGGGTCTTTTCTGACCTAAGTGATCCCATAATCCTTCCAGCTATGCCTACACACAAAATAGAGGTTTAGATGTGCAAACTATGGTTGCATCCACAGGGAAGGGAGTGGACAATGCTCTTAAGGTAATACAGAAGGCTAGAAAGACTGACCTAAGAACAGGTTCCTCAAACTATTATCTGGTGTCCCACATAGATAAGACTACACCATCCTGATCAAACATAAGCCTGAAGCATTACTAATCTTTTCCTTTCTAAACCTAAGTATGATCATAAAATCTTGCCAAAATACAACTAAAAGGAATAGTATTTTCCACTTCAAGATAGCTGAAATACTGAGGGACTTCCACAAAAGAAGTTATTTCCTGTACAAAAATGAGGTTAGAAGGAATATGCTGTGTTGTCAAAATGTTGTGATCATTTAATTGAGCACATCCAGCAGCTCACAGTCCATTTCCTATTTGCAGAGATAGTTCAGTTATGGCTTAAAAAGGGCTTCAACTGGTGGAAGGGGAGGGAGAGCTAAGCCCCCCCAAGCAAATTCTGAACTAGAATTGAAAAGGATTTTCGCTCCTCACAGAGGTTGGGGGTCCATGGTGCCACCCAAATGGGTTGGTCCTTTTGAGAAGAAATTCCCCTAAGATGATGCTCTCCCTCTTGCCTTCAGCAGGCAGCTTGGACAGAGCCTGTCAACTGCTCATGCAGTCACTAATAAATCTCTTTCTTTTGATGAGCAAGTTTTATTCATCTCAAATCATTTCTGTCTTGAGCACCTTTTTAAGTATTCCTGGGAGAAGAGCCGTTATTTACATCTCAGCAACCCAAATGTGATCTACGTAATTTAAATATTTGTACCATGCTCTGCATGTCTGCAAATATCCACTAAAACTTTTGTTCACAATTAAAAAACCGCTCATGTTGCTCCTAGAAAACATGCAGCCAAAATAAATCCAGTTTGTCTACAGCCTCTGTAGAGTTTACCAATCTATTGTTTAAAGTTCAAGACACTGAGTTTTAGACTCAGCATATGTTATCATTTAAAAACTGATTCAGATGATACTAAACAGTGATGAAAAATCATAACAATGTTAGTATTTAACACCTGCTCCCTTCAAGAACAAAAAGCATTAGGACAGTTAGCACAAATCTGAAGTAAAAAAAAATGGGGAAAAAAACCTGCCAAAACAAATTCTTACATACTCATTATCATGAGTACCTCAGGTGTGGCAGAAAATAGCTTACTACACAGACTTCAACATTTTCAGTGCTGAGTTGTCTACTGCATTTTCAGTACTTGAACCTGAGTAAAAAAATATCCTGAAAGCAAAAATTGTCTGCAAGTACCTTTTCAAAATAGTAAATTATACCCTATTATATATTACAAGATTTTTTTTTCAGCTGCAGAACAGCCCTATTTTTCCAGTAGGCTTTTCCCTCCAGTGAGTACCAGAAAATTATTTTAAAAAACCCAATAACAAATAGCAATGGGAAACGACTGCAATTTCAAAATACAACCTACTAAAAACACTAGTGTTTTTAATAAAGAAAGTGCAGATTTTAATCCCCTCAATAAAGGTGACTATTTTACTTGATGTATTTATTTAAATTGCAGTGCACATAACTTCCTAGTTATTTCTGACACTGTAGAATAACCATCACATTTTAAACACATAATTGTTCGAAAACATTGTCCCAGTTTTGTTTCATTTGCTTTGGCTATTTTTTTTCTCCCCTAATATCAGCTGGTGCACTTGTCTAGGCTGGAAAAAAGAATTCACCTCAAGAGGGAACAAGTGTTTCAGCCACAGGTTTTTATGAAGAACAAACAGCCAGAGTGGTGACAGGAATATCTAAGTCTGAGCTTGCCAGGGGCAATGGTGAAGCAACACACATTTGCTGCCTTGGCTGTGTCCCCATTTTTAATCAGTAACTCTAGTCTTGTGTTGCATTGAAACGTCTACCTTTTGTCTTCCCACTGGGGACTTTCTTATATGACAGAAGCAGCAAAATATCCCATCGCTATGAATAACATTCTAAATTCTTCATTTGTTTAAAAGCCATTAAACAATTACCATTAGAGAGTGCAGAGGAAGGAGCCCTGGAGCAGTACATGGGCAGAAAGGCACTGATGGCTCCCCTCCTTGCACAGCTCCTCACAGTGCTCATCATTTTGCTGCCCAATTCCCCGCATCTCTTACGCTGCCGTGCGACGCCCTCCTTGCCATCACCTGATGCAGCCTGGAAAGGAAGCTGTACTTTCACTTCTTGCAAACACCACTTGACTCAAGAGTCAGAGTTTGGTAATTTCAATAAATTCTTTCAACTATCCCCGAGTAGTTTCCAACAAAAGCCAAAGAAATGTGTAACCCGGATCAATCTTTGATTCATTAGTGCAAGGCAAACACCCACTGCCCAAGAAGTGTATCTTAAATCTCTAGGAGACTCCACAAACCAGACTATAAACCAAAATAAGCGGTATAAAAGTTGACAGAACATCAGCGTGCCAGGCTAAGAGGCATTCCCTCTCCAAGCTGCTCCACTTCAGTCCAAGTTCAAGCAAAGATCTTATGCAACTAATCCAGTTTATGGTCAGTACATCAACTTCTTCAAAATAAGGCAGGTGTACTTTGTAGTTATTAAATAAACAAACCTTCCCAATAGTGTCTGTATAAGGTTACAGAATTCTGTTTACAACTTGAAGACTTCACCAGGCAATTCCATGCTCAGTCTTCCACCACAAATATAAGAGTTCTTTCACTTAGGATAGTGGGTCATCCCAGATGTACAACCACTTTTTACTACAATTAGCAACTATAGCACAGCTGTTATGGATGGGAGGCATTCCTCCCATCATTTCCTTACTCTTACATGGAACTCAAAATTTAAGTGAGCATCACAGGTGACAACCAGAAAATTTTCAAGAAGAAACCAAAAATGCTATCAGTTTTTAGACCTTCACTTTGCCTTCAGTTTTTTATTTTTTTAATACTTACAATACTGAGGATAAATTTCAATTTCCTTTTTATTTTAAAATTAAGAGAATTTTTCCTAAATAGGGGGAAAAAAACCATTCATTTTGTGAAAAAGGTATCAATATCTCAGTAAACTACCTTATTACAGCAGCTTTAAAACAAAAATCCTCACATTTTACAAAGTACAACCCATATCAAGAATTCCCCTGGTGTTTCTAATGCTTTTTTCTTTAAAGAAAATATTAACCACTTGTTCATCAACCCATTGCCTCTGTGAATTTAGACATTTAATTATAAACATATTCTAATCTTAAAAGTCAGAAATAATAGAGATGTAAAAACTTGGTATGTATTTTAGTCATAACTTCTAGGATGAAGTAAGAAAAAACAGTATTGTATGCTCATAAATATCAGAACTTTGGCAATATATAAAAATACAAATTATAGCCCACACCACTGCAACATTTCAGGATAGGTGATGACCATCAATAGACCGTGGAAGTTCATATGCTCAATTCCTCCACGCTCAAGACCAGTGTATCCCCATGATCAGGAAAAGAAAAGAAGGGGGCAGGAGAGCTGCATGGATGAGCAGCTTGTAAATCTCAAATGAAAGAGAGAAATATATTAGATGTGGAAAAACGGACAGGCCATGGGGGAGGACTATAGGAACATCATCAGGGTATGCAGCGATGCAACAGGGAAGGTCAAGGCCCACTTGGAATTGAGTCTGGCAAGGGATATGAAGGACAACAAGAAGGGCTTCTACAAGTACATCAGCAGCAAAAGGAAGATTAGGGAAAATGTGGGGCAGCTACCGAATCAGATGGGTGTCCTGGTAGTGCAAGACACAGAGGAGGTGGAATTCCTGAATGCCTTCTCTGACTCAGTTTTTACTGCTGAGAATGGCCCTCAGAAGTCTCAGAACTCTGAGGTAAAAGAGGAAGGCTGGAGAAAGCAAGACTTCCCTTTGTCATAGAGGGTTGGGTTAGAGATCAGCTAGGCAGAAATAACACCCATAAATCCATGGGTCCTGATGGGTTGCACCCACCGGTGCGGAGGGAGCTGGCAGATGTTCTTGCTGTCCCACTCTTCCTCATCTTTGAAAAATCATGGAGAACAGCAGAGGTGCCTGATGACTGGAGGAAGGCCAATGTTATTCCCACCCTCAAAAAGGACAAGAAGGAGCACCCGGGAAACTACCAAGCAGTCAGCCTCACCTCCATACCGGGAAAGGGGATGGAACAGATCATTCTGGAGGTCATCACAAAGCATGCAGAAGAATAGAAGGTCATCAGGAGTAGTCAGCATGGATTCACCAAGGAGAAATCCGGCTTGACCAATGTGATAGCCTTTTATGATAACGTGGTAGGATGGGTTGGCAAAGGGAGAGCAGTGGATGTTGTCTACCTTGACTTTAGCAAGGCTTTTGGCACTGTTTCCTGTAACATTCTGGTAGGTAAGCTCAGGAAATGTGGGTTAGATGAACAGAGACTGAGGTGGATCAAGATCCGGCTGAATGGCAGAGCTCAGAGGGCCGTGATCAGTGTCGTAGAATCCAGCTGGAGGCCTGCAGTCAGCGGCGTTCCCCAGGGATCAATCCTGGGTCCAGTCTTATCCAGCTTATTTATCAAGGACTTGGATGAAGGGACAGAATGCACCCTGAGCACGTTTGCTGATGATACAAAACTGGGGGGAGTGGCTGATCCACCTGAAGGCTGTGCT
>VZRE01006384.1:200426-258415 GCA_013396775.1 Cephalopterus ornatus | reverse complement strand
GCAGGCTGGGGGCTGACCCAGTGGAGAGCAGCTCTGCTGAGAAGGCCCCGGGATCTTGGTGGGTGACAAGCCGACTGTGAGCTGGCAGTGTGCCCTGGGGGCCGGGAGGGCCAATGGTACCCTGGGCTGCACTGGGAAGAGTGTGGCCAGCGGGCCGAGGGAGGGGATCCTCCCCCTCTGCTCGGCCCTAGTGAGGACACATCTGGAGTGTTGTGTCCAGTTCTGGTGTCCACAGCTCGAGAAAGACAAGGAGCTACTGCAGAGGGTCCAGTAGAGGCCACAAAGATGATGAGGAGTCTGAAGCATCTCTCTAGGAGGAAAGACTGCGGGACCTGGGCCTGAGAGGATCTCATCAATGCCTACGAATATCTCAGAGGCAGGTGTCAAGAGGATGATTCCAGACTCTTTTCAGTGGTACCCAGAGACGGGACAAGGAGCAATGGCCGTAAACTAAAACACAGGAAGTTCCACCTCAGCATGAGGAAGAACTTCTTTCCATTGAGGGTGGCAGAGCACTGGAACAGGCTGCCCAGGGAGGTCGTGGAGTCTGCCCCTCTGGAGACTTTCAAAACTCACCTGGACATTTTCCTGTGTAAGGATCTCCAGAGGTCCCAACCTTCAGTAAATGCGAAGTTTAACAGTACTATAC
Organism: Cephalopterus ornatus; assembly: GCA_013396775.1. NCBI lineage: Eukaryota > Metazoa > Chordata > Aves > Passeriformes > Cotingidae > Cephalopterus > Cephalopterus ornatus. The sequence goes on along the minus strand of VZRE01006384.1, from coordinate 257,766 downwards.
AAGTTTATCTGAGGGATAAAGACAATGGAAGAATGAAAGCTCCTAGAGCAAACTGCTGGAAAGCATTCACTTTTATAATTACGAGCCACAGCATAAGCAAAGAATAGAACAAAACTTCTGATGAAAGTTCCTGTTAACTTCTCTAAAAAAGAAACAAGATGAGCCAGTCTAGCTAAGAGAATCCCCTTTTACTTCTAATTATATTCAGCATTTTTGCATAACACTGGAAGAATGTAACTTTACTTGGCTACACATTTACTTTGCTACAATTCAATAATACAAATTATTGAACATATTGAAAATACACTAGTTGAAATATATTTTTACAAGAAAATCACATAATATGTCATAATGATGTGTTCATAAGATGGTGTGGCATGATCATATTAACTGCATATCCAAACTCTTTTAAGCACTAATTGTAGCACGCAAACTTAAATAGACATTTTCACTTTATATACTATACTGCACAACGTGCATCACATCAACAATTTATGTACCTTCTGTTTGAGCCACAAGGGCAATTTTAGACAAAGAAAGATTGCAATCAGAGGACACTTAACTGCTATAGTTTCAGCTTCTTTCCTTCTCTTCACTAAAATATAAAACCAAAATACCTACTTGTTTAGCATTTAAATCATATAGTCTTGCAATAACTGCACAGCATTCAAAGCCCTTTAAAAATATTCAAACTAGAATATGTGTTTCCAGAAAGAACTGTGAAGAAATCGCATCAACTTCAGTCTAGTTTAGAAACAGCGATAGCTGTCATTTTGACCTGTAGGCTCTCCAATGTTTAACTCAAGAATATTGCTTGCAGCTCCCAAAGCAAAGGAAATTCAAGTGGCTTCCAGCACTGTGGATCAGAGCTCACACACATGAAATCCCACCCTTATAAAAAGCTGGTGATGGACTTAAGTTACCTACATTAAGTCTGGACTTTCACCAGACTTCAGAATTACAGGAGCCTGCAGAAGCAGGGGAGTAAACTGTGCCACCAATGGCAACAATCTGTATCTGTAATCAAATTATGTAAGTACTCTATACGAAATCTATGATGAAAATTTTGGAGTGAGAAAGGAAAGTTTGCCTAAGTTTTGTCCAGAAAACCAAGAACTGCCTATGTGTGAATGCAGTGAAGTAACCTGGAGAGAAGTAGAGAAGTGCGGTCAAAAGATGAAAAAAAAAAAAGAAAGTAATATATCCCATTGTTTCTCATTCAGCAAAGTTTTTCCTCTTTGGAAGGCACTAGCTGCCATTGGTTAAATGTTTATTAAAGATTTAATCTTATTTGGAAGGATCCTGAGGTTTAAAAAAAAACATAAGAACACCAGAAGAAAGTATACCCTTTAGACAGAAATCTTCAATGTGGTCATAGAGACAGCCAAGCTCTTCTAGTCCTGTAATACGTGTAGACACAGTGCCTTCCTGCTCTAATGGCAACCTCTAAAGTGACTTAGGAATAAGAGAAAAAAAAAAAAAGAAAAAAAATTTAAACACTTATATAATACTGACATCCATTCAAGTTAATGTTCTTGAGAAAAAGACCATGCAGCAACATTTGATTAACTGAATAATCACTGCATTAAATATAAAGAGGAAGGTGTAGGTTCTACATAAAATTACAACAGAAAAATCATTATTTGAATTGGTTCTTTGTATTCCTTACAATAAAACAAACTTTTATAGTATCAGGTGGAACCAATAATACTTACTTTGACTTCTATAATTTATTTTCTTTGTTCATCAGCATCAACTGCACCACAGGCTCCTGCTGCTTATTGTCCTGGTCGATTTTAAGCCCTTAGGTGACTTGTTAGCAAATGATTCGGAAATAAAAAGTGACGCAAAAAGCCACGTAAACCCTTATTAATTATTAACTCACTCTACCTCCAAGCCACCTGCAGTACTTCTTAAAGTTGATTATGGGACAGAAAGACGTCAGAAAGCCAAAACATTGAGAACATTCTGGTTCTAGTTAAAGGGTGCACATTTTTTTTTCATATAAAGTTCTATTAAAATTGTCATTCAAGCTTAAAATATCCAAAGAGTTGGAGTAAAATGCTTTACAGGTGTGTTAAACCTATAACAGGTGGTGACTAGAATGAGCATTGCAGATGAACCTTGCTGACTTAGGGTATGATCTAAACCAATAAATTACACTTTCCTATTTTCTTTAAATCATGTAATTGCAGAAAAAAGTCAAATGTAAGTATCAAGTCCCCTGTGATGTTCCAAGGTAAGAGCACATGCCAAGGCCACGTGGTACTTTGGAGAGGGGCTTTGATTCCCCATACAACAATGCTTCTAAGAAGCACTGAACCTTGAAGCACAATTCTTTTTTTCCAAGTCTTACCACAGGTAGTAAAGAAAACAAAGTTCTAGAATGCTATTCACTTGCTGCTTTCCTGTTACACAGGAACCTTCAAAAAATCCCCCCACAAAGCTTCCAAGCCAAAAAAATCTTATAAGTTGCTGTTTGGAAAAAATAATTTTCGGCTTATAATAAAGTTGCTCAACATTTACAGCACAGATTTTGGTTTTCACTGGTTTGTTTGTTTTGGTTTTTTTTAAAGGACATATTCAAAACAGCTTCAAGTCAGTCATAATTACTTGGGGATTTGCCAGCATTTAAGTTCACAGTACAACCAATATTTTTAAAAGAAATACAAGAATTCAGCTGAGTCCAGTGTCATCTCTAACAAGTATAATGCTCTCTGCTGAGTTTAAGTAAAGTTATCAGTGACACAACTGACTTAAACTAATCTTAAGAGATCATTTTAGTAACTGTTGTGTTATGCACGTTATAATGTTTCTCCTCTGCAACAGCTTTCAAAGACAGAAAAAATAAATTATAGCATATTTCTCAAATGCAATTGAAACTTTTCAGTACTAAGAGTATCAGAAATTACATTCCTTTTTTAACTGAAAAATCGGATTGAACATGTCATGAAATTAATCAGAAATGTTCTTCCACATCTTTATCAACAGACAATCTGCATTCTCACAGTGATGCTGACGAAGGGCCTGGAGCACAGACCTTATTTCTCTCTACAACTACCCAAAAGGAGGTTGTAGCAAGGTGGGGATTGGTTTTTTCTCCTAACCAGTAAGCGACAGGACAGGAGGAAATGATCTCAAGTTGCACCAAAGAAGGTTTAGACTGGATATGAAGAAAAACTTCTTCATCAAAGGGGTTGTCAAGCACTGGAACAGGCTGCCCAGGGAGGTGGTTGAGTCACCACCCCTGAAGGTACTTAGAAGACATGTAGATGGGACATAATTCAGTGGTGAACTTGGCAGTGTTTGGGTTAGTGGTTGGACACAACGACCTTAGAAATCTTTTGCAACCTAAATGATTCTATGTTTTCTGAGAATCAGTAAACTTTCCAGAAAGGAAACAAATATAGAAGTACACAAAAACTGGACTAAGGCTGTATGTTTAGGTAGTAAGAAGGTTCCAGGCCAGTACAATATACCACCAGAGGGAATATGTGCAGTAAACTATGCAACACCCATAGTAACAAAAAAAAGGAATTGGTAAAAATCCTTCTGGTATAAGAAGCAAGCAGTCCACAAATATTTGACTTCAGGTGTGTCAGCTCCAGAGATAGCCTCAAACAGATTTTGGAGGAATGACAGTGAAGGGTACATCAACAGATTATTCCTCATGGAAGGAATAGAAGGGTCTAAAAATATTTTCTAATGCTGACATCCTAGATCTAAGCTAGACAGTGCCACTCTGTGCCTAAGTCTTTAGGCAAAATTCCAGCTGATGACGATGGCAGTGAAGAAGACAAGTAGCAAACTAGAAACCCCAAGATTAAGGAAGAGCTCAGCTTTTCTAGGGAACAGGTAAATAAGAGGCCTCGTGAGGCTCTACTGACATGTGAAGGAACTGAGGACAGTGGGTCAAACCCCATGAACAATTTTTGCAAAGTGCAAGGGAATCCATACCCATCCATATGAAAATCCATGTGAAAAAGAAAAGCCACAGGAGCCACAGCATGATGCCAACTTGGTTAAACAGGGAAATCCTGACAATGTCAAAAAAGGAGGGCCAAGAGGAAGAAGCAGGACAAGCCACCAGAGCAATCCTGAGCTGGTTTGCAGTGGGCTGAAATTAGGAATACCCAAATCTGTCTGAAGCTAAAACTGGCAGGGAATACGCTATGAAGACTGGAGAACGGCACAGGTGACCTAGTAATAAATTTCTCTAAAAAGGCTGAGGCAGCTTAAGCCTTTGCCTAAGTATTCGCTGGCAAAATCTGCCCCAAGTGCTCACTATCAAAGACTAGGAGGGAAATGTGCCAACACCCCAGTGCAACAGGACCAGGCAAGACGGTCACATACAGCAGTGGGACATGGACGAGAACACGCAACCAGATGGCACATACCAAAATGTGTCGAGACAGCTGGCTGATGTTATCACGAAGCTCCTCTGTCAGCTTTCGGACAGCTCCCTGATCACTTTGACAAGGTCAGTGCCATGATAACTTCAAAAAAATGTTGAGAAGGATTTTCCAGAGAACTACAGACTGCCAGATCTCACCATCATCACTGCGGGAATTACACAGTAAGTCCTCATGGAAACTACTCCCCACCACATGAAGAGCAGGTCAACACAGATTTACTTAAGGTAAAACACTTCTGGATGAACCTCACTGCTTGCCAAGACAACTTAACTGGCTCTGTGGATTATCGGTAAACAGTATATTTAGTAGATTTTAATACAGCTTTTGATTTTTCTCCTCTATTACCTTGGTAGCCAACATTAGAGTAACAGAAAATGTATGGGCAAAAAGCTGGATTTAAATGCTGTCAGTACAATGGATCAATGTGTGACTTGCACCTGGAAGTTTAACAGGAAAGGAGAGCTTCCTTCCACAGAGAAAGCCCTGTCAGACCTACCAGGGGGATCTAATTTTGAGTTGAAAACTCAAAAGCAAGGTTCAGTAATTAAGGCTTTACACTGCATATCTGAATGCAGAATTAAGGGATAAACATTCTTGTGTACGATAATTTTTTAAATATTTATCTATTTCTATTAAATGTGCAACACTGACCTACTGAGAAACTTCTGGTTTGGCACCCAAATACTGACATTTCTTTCTGTAGCAATGATTAGAGAGAGGGAAGAACAAGACATTTTTAGTACTCCACACTTCTATTTTTCAATATTCAATATCTTATTAATTATGAGAATTAAAAATGGAAACATATTCTTTTGAAAACAAGAAATTCCCCTGATTATACAATGAGATTCAGTTCTTGTTTCTAGCCTTGGTAAGATAAAGGTCTTTAAACCACGAAGTCATTGCACAGAAAGAGAAGTATAGAATTTTAAAAAGTTTTTAAAATTCAATAAAATTTTGTTTTATTCATAGTTCTTGCTGCAATATATCTGAATTTATAATAAACTAGTGTCTCAACCAAACAGCTATGAAAAAGGACATCAAATTAATATCAAAAGCCTACAGAGGCCTCTTATTAGTCCATTTTTTATCTGCAAAATATTCAAGGAAACAAAATTCAAGGTTTCCTTCAGACATAGCTCTGGTGCCCTGTCCATCAGGTATGTGACAATGCAAAACAAAGGAACAGATGAGACCAAGGAAACCAGTGTCTTCCATGTCTTCTGCTCAGTTCTAAGTTCCCCACAAACCCTTAATATTCCAAACACCCGGGAACAGCAGTACAGAAACAAGCATGTCTACCTCCACTTCAGCAAGGCTTTCAACACTGTGTCACACAACAGCCTCATAGGGAAAGTCAGGACCTGTGGACTAAATGAATGGACAGTGAGGTGGACTGAGAACTGGATGAACAGCAAATCCCAGAGGGTCATGATCAGTGGCACAGGGCCTGTCACTAGTGGTGTCCCTCGAGGTTCAGTACCGATGCCAGTATTGTTTAAGTTACTCATCAGTGACTTGGATGAAGGGGCAGAGGACACAAAGGTGGGAGGAGTGGCCAATACCCCAGGGGGCTGTGCAGCTCTTCAGAAGGACCTCGACAGGTTGGAGACGTGGGCAGAGAACTGTCTCAAATTCAACAAAGGTCCTGCACCTGGGGAAGAATAACCCCATGGAACAGTACAGGTGGGGGCTGACCTGCTGGGAAGCAGCTCTGTGGAGAAGGACCTGGGCGTCCTGGTGGATAACAAGCTGTTCATGCACCAGCAGTGCCCTTGTGGCCAAGGCCAAAGGCATCCTGGGTCCATTAGGAAGAGCATTGCCAGCAGGTTGAGGGAGGTGATGCTGCCCCTCTGCTCAGCCCTGGTGAGGCCACATCTGGAGTGATTTCTCCTCCCTACAAGAGAGACTTTGGAGCTCCTGAGCAGGTCCAGTGGAGAGCCACAAAGATGATTAAGGGACTGGATCATCTCTCTCATGAGGAAAGGCTGAGATAGTTGGGCCTGTTCATCCTCAAGAAGAGATGACTGAGACGGGACCTCATCAGTATGTCCAAGTATCTGAAGGGAGGGTGTCAGAGGATGGACCAGGCTCTGCTCAGTGGTGCCAAACAACAGGACCAGAGGCAGTGGGCAGAAACTGATGCACAGGAAGTTTCACCTAAACATGAGGAAGAACTTTACTGTGCAGGTGACCATGCACTGGAACAGGTTATCCAGAGAGGGTGTGGAGCCTCCCTCAAGGGAGATATTCAAGAACCATCTGGATGCAATCCTGTGCCATGTGCTCTGGGATGACCCTGCTTAAGCAGGGAGGTTGGGCCAGATGACCCACTGTGGTCCCTTCCAACCTCATCCATTCTGTGAGATTCTCTATTACAAAAGAGGTCTCATCTACTTTGTACTATAAAGCAAATATTAAAACCAGCCTAAAGTCTAGTCAATAGTCTCACGATTGGTCATATATCTCATAATAATAGCCATTTTAACTATTATTGCTAATCTGTTGGAATGTTTATAATGGGTTCTTTTGAAGGCAAAAGAGAAAAATATTTTAATTACCCATTTTATTTTCAGAAATCTAAATTTTTTCCATGGTACAGTGTGCTTTCTGAACATGCAGAAATAAGATCACTCAGACTACACAAGTCATACACCACAACACAAAAATCCTATCTTAAGCATACTGTAAAAATAAACCTGTTTGTGGTGTTCCCCTCATTACCATGATAAAGAACACCACACTAGCATTAACCTTTGCACTCAGTCTTTCCTTAGCTGCAGGTTTTGACATATATAATAGATTGACCTTGAGAACAATAAGTCTCTGTCTCAGAAAATTTCATCTTACATACACAAATTTTTGTTAGCTTGAAGTAAGAAGCTGTCCTTTATAAAGTATCCAAGATGGTCATTTCATTCTAAGTGAAGTAAGCTTTGTTGTAGCCTAAAGTTTGACAAAGTGACAGTTCTGATTATTCAAAATGCACACACATTTCTGGTCCTGCTAGTCGGAAAAGTAACAAACTAAACATTCAGTTCTGTTGTGACAAAGCATTTTCACTTATTTATAGAAGATTATTTTTAATTATTTATTTTTAGAATGTGAAAACGTACTACCATAATTTCATATATTATCAGTTCTTGCCTTAAATATTACTAAATGCCAGAAGGTTATGTCTTCATATACTCACCAAGTGCTAATATCCACTTCTTTTGACAAAGGCAGGCTGTGGGATGGGTTGAATCCAGTTAAGTGTTGGGTGTCGCACATTACTCCAGCTTAGTCTAGACTGTATTGCAAGGAATCAAAACTCATTCTGATACTGAGCTGAGATTTCTGCCTTGGTTTTTGCTGCAAATCACTCTGTTCATTAGGGACAGCAGGCAGTCATGAAGGAGATGGAGGATGAACTACTACCTTAAAGTGATAGAAGATAAGATAATAAGCAGTACCTGTCTTCAGAAAGGGCAGGCAGAGACAATGCAGCAGTGGATTAAACCTTTCCTGGTCACGGAAAAGTTGTGGGGTTTAACAGCTAGTCTCCAAGTCTTGCATGAAGTAATTCCTAGAGGGTTTAGAGGGGCAAAGGTGCAGGTTTTCAGGAGTGCTCCTTACCCTTCTCTTTCCTTTCCCAGCCAGGCAGGTGGCACAGATCATCCTGAAGATGAATGGTCAATCTGGATATCATTATCAGAAAGAATTTGGTTGTTTCTCTGACTTGTATTTAAAAATTTAAGTTCCAGCAGTCCCTGTCAGTCTCACGTCCAGAGTGAGACTGACAGTATAAACAATATCAATATTACAGATTTTTTCTGCTGTTGAGACATGACTCCTGTGTTATTTCTTAGAAATCTGTCTCAATAGTCAACGTTGGTCTCAAACACTTGCATCATTCAGCAGCAACAAGGCCACAGGGAACTTCCATTCCATGTTTTCTCCACGGATGTTTTACATAGAAATTCTGAAAATCTCTCTATACAAATCTTCGCTGCTTGATGTATTTTTCAGGCATCCAAATACAAAGCCAGCAATTAACTGCCTGATTTTACTTTCAGTTCTTTCAATATTCTGTACAACACTTGGCACAGCTGAGTCACAAAGACCAAAATCAAATTAAAATGCAAATGATGTTTATTATTATGACAGGAAAAAACTAGAATTATCTAGTCAAACTCAAAGTAATTCATTTTTATGATCTATGTCACTTATATGAACAATCCCAATGCATCTAAGAATAATAGTATTTGAAGTACAATGACTCAATCAGAAAAAATAATCTGAACTTCTCTATATATTTGTGTATTTCATAGTTAAATCTGAAGTTCAATACTGATACAAGAATGTGTTTACAAATATTTTTATTTAGTTACCTTTTTTCCTTTTTATCAAAGTAGGAGAAATAAAATCATGAATCAGAGGCTATCAGCTTTTTTTTGTTTGATTTAGCTACTTAGTAAATTATACGTTCAGCTTAAATACTGACAGTCTTGACCTTCTCTTAGTAAGTGACAAGTAGCTTTTTGTCAATACATTCCCATCTTCACAGGAAAATGCTGTTATCTTCTACTCTCAAAAATTATAATCTACTGATGAAATAAACTTTTGCCTGTATTGTTTGATACCAAGGAGTATTTCAATAAAGTTGATGTCCTCTTAATTTGCACAGAGTGCCTCAACACCTCCCACTGTAAATGTGAACAAATACACAAGCTGAATATACAGCTCCTAACAAACAAAACAACATACAAACTGCTGCTGAGGAATATGAAGATATCATCTTCTCATTAGAACTAAAATATCTGTAGACAACCAGCTACCAGATGCAAAAACCTTCTGATTAAAATCTATGTTCTCTTTCCCTCCTCCTCCTCATCAGAAAGAGTTCTGCCATTATGAAAAACTACATTTTTTAAAACAATGAAAGCAGTCCTGTATCAGTTTCCTTTAAAAACACCAATTATTTTTTATAAACACCAAACTGGCTTGTTACTGTGTAAAAATATGCTCAGAACTCAACTGTTCAGCTACAAAAAAATTGCTTTAAATGTTTATAAAAGATATTTTGAAGTATTTTTGGAACATACTTTTTAAAATGTTCTTAATTAGAATTTAAGTTCAACAAACAATCTTTTACATGTATTTTGGTAATGAAGTGGTTATAAAAGCAATATAAAAGTCCTCAAGTCATCTAAACACCCATACGAAACTTTTTCATCAAAACCAAGAAGACAGAAAACTGACTGAAAGAAAAGGTCAATGCCTCCTTTATAGAAGTTCAAAGAATAGTTCAGCTTCATAATTTTTTACTTTGAGGGGTTTAAGAAATTTTTTCCTTTTAGAAAAAAAAACCCCTACAACCCAAATTAAGCATCACAGAACTGTCCTCAGAAACACTCTGCGTTTAAGAGCTATAACATTAAACTTTAAAGATTTTCTGAGCACTTTTATACCACACTGATATAGATGAATTAAAAAAGAACAAGAAGAACGTAAAGAACATGTCTGAAACTACTGCTGATTAAAGTAACACTTAGCATTGCATTCCATGAAGTTGAACTAACAGGTATATATAACATCCCTAAAAATAAATTAAGGATCTGGACATTTGTACTGACAAGGAATTCAGATCACCCACATCTGGCTCCAGGACCTTAACCAATACCTAGAGGGGTTTTGTTTGTTTTAAATTATTTCAGAAGCTTCTTATCCCTCTCCATCAACTTAAACAACAGTCTTCTCACTCTGTAAGAACAGTTAGCATTTTAAAGTACTCATAGAAACACTGATGAAAAACTGTGATGGAAGAAAACAAACATTCCACTGAATGTTTCTTGATCAACATCTGTGGTCTACAAGCTGTAGCTTCTCAGGCTAGAAAGGAATTAAGCTGCTTGGCCTACACTTCCCTTGCCTAAAGATGCCTAAGATGATTCAGACACAGGTGGAGATGACCATACTGACTGTCTGAAGGATGAGGCTGGACTAGATGACATCCTAAGATCCCTTCCAACGGGAATGGTTTTGATATTGTGCCATGATGTAGGAATGGTATTCCCCAATCTACCGTTCCCACTGAAACACTGCAAACCACGCGCCGCTCGCTCCCTCCTCCTCCCACCTCCCTCTTCCCCTGTGGCGGGAGGGAGAGGAGAACTGGAGGCACAAAATGTAAAGATCATGGGTTGACATAAGAACAATTTACTGGAAACAGCAATGAAATAAGAAAACCAACAGTAAAAGCAACAATATTAATAAGAGAGTGCACAAGAGAGGTGAACGATTCACACGTTGAGCGCTCATCACGCGGAACCCAACGCTACCCTGACCGCTCACCCGCGCCCAGCACGACTGGAAGGGACCCATCCCCTGCCCCCTGCACGTGGGGTGAGGTGGTGTAGAACAACCTCAGGGTCCTGGACGTGCCCCACCTGGTTACTGCAGAAATTAACCCTGTCCTGGTCAGAACCAGGACATACTGTAAGAGAAACTGCCTAAACCAAAACTACCACCGGAACTGATAAACATCAATTATTCACAAGACTCTAAATTTCACTTAATGTAAAATGACTCAATAACGGTAACAGAAAAAAGCATGGACATAAAACAGTTCATTATTTTAAACCTAATGCTTGCAGACCTTCCTTCAGAGCTTCAAATTGACCAAAATTTCTTCTAAGATTTTCCTACTAAAATGACATGATGATTCAGCTTCTTCAAGACTACTCAGATCAAAACTGTAGCACTTTGTTTTCCTCAACCAGTAAGTTGTAACCCTGACTCATTTGACTGGAAATTATATTAAATCTAGTAGTGACATATGGGATGGTATGTATGAAAACAAAGAAAAAAGCCCAGTTTTATGACATGAAATTGAAAATAATTTTAATAATACAACTATCTGGTAATTCTGTCAAAAAATATATATATAACATTAAAAATATTAATAGAACCCTGTAAATAGAATGAGTCTTGATAGACTGATTAGTATTTAATCATTGTCCAAGTGTACCTATTGCTAAAGAAAAGCTTTAGTGGGAATGTCAACATAAACACGTGCCTTGAAATTAATGCTATTGTGTATATGAAGGCAGTATTTTGCCATAGCTTTGGTCTTAAAACACACTTTACTACTTCAAGACGTAAACAGTGCTGTTAAGACCCACCACTGAGACAGGGTAACTGAGGTTCTCATTAATAGAGGCCTTGGGGTGGATTAGAGTAAAATGACACTGAATGATTGGGGGGGAGGGGTAAATATATATATATATAGGTATATATATATACGGTTTATTTTAGAACAATTTGGTTGCAATGGAAAGGAGGTATGTAGCTGATTTGGTTGTTATTATTATCTATAGTAATATAACAATACAAAAATATAAAAATGTCACTTAAGAAAATATATAAGGAAAAGAAATACAGAGAAAGAAAGGATAAGAGTAGATAGTGGAGAGGAAAGATAGACAGTGGACAGGAAAGACATCACCGCTCGTGGATCCAGTGACAAGACTTGGTTGTTGCACATCAGATGTCCGGATGGTCCAAGTGATGGTCAAAGTCTGTGAGGTGTAGGGGAAGCCCATAAAACAAAGATTTCAATGGGTTAATATGCATCCAGGGTCAGGTGGGAACACCCAGGTACCTCCCCTGGCGGGGAGTTTTAACACTATTGATCAGGCTCAGTCTGATGGTGGAAGAGGTGGAAGGCTCCAGAAATGTGTCTGGGGGTGCTTCAGTGGTCACTGGCGGTCACAGATCCCGTCCTGTCCCATAACTTGGGGTGATTTGCGCATGAGCAGTTGCCTCCTTTCCCACGGTTTGCCACAGTGGGAATTTTTGTCCAGATGCGTGAATCAGAGTGTGATAACCAGCTCTCATCTTCACCAGGCCTGGAATTAGCACCTTCCTGTCAGAAATTCCTCCCTTCTGTGTTTATCTCAAGTTCCCACTGTGGTAGCTTATCTTATGGCAAGTTCCTTCTGTGGCCTTGACAGTGTTTGAGACAGACAAAGGTACTCTAAGCCCTTACAAGTGCAAATGAGGACTTCTCTATTATGTAACCAGTATATGAAATGAAAACTCAACCACTAATATTGAAAATGGTCTGTAGTCATCCCAAAACAAAGTGGTAGAAACACTTTCTGAACTTGAAATTACCACACTACAGTCTGTAACAGGCAAAAAATTTGAAGCCCACATTATGTCTGCAAAGCAAATAAAATTAAGAAGTGCACATACAAATTACTTCATTGCAGTTTCCAGTGATGTAATGTTGGTAGTGAAATTTCTTCAGTCATGCTATGTAAAAGAAGCCTGATACTCAAATCATGGAATCAGTTAGGCTGGAGAAGACCTCTAAGATCGAGTCCCACCATTAGCTCAGCCCTGTCAAGTCCACCACTAAACCGTGTCCCTAAGTGCCACATCGACACAGCTTATAAATCCCTCTAGGGATGGTGACTCCACCACTTCCCTGGGCAGCCCATTCCAGTGCTTGCCAGCTGTTTCCATGAAGAAATTTTTCCTAATATCCAACCTAAACCTTCCCTGGTGAAACGTGAGGCCTCTTGTCCTATCGCTTGTTATGTGGGAGAAAAGACCGACCCTCCCCTGGCTACAACCTCCTTTCAGGTAGTTGTAGAGAGCAAGAACGTCTCCCCCGAGTCTCCCCTTCTTCAGGCTGAACACCCCCAGCTCCCTCAGCGGCTCCTCATAAGGCTTTGTGCTCCAGTCCCTTTCCCAGCTCTGTTGCCCTTCTCTGGACACAACTCATCACATCAATACTTTTCTTGTAGTGAGAGCCCCAAAACTAATTAATGGTGTGGCCTCATCAGTGCCAAGTCCAGGGGGACAATCACTTCCCCCGTCCTGCTGGTCACACTATTCCTGATACAGGCCAGGATGCCACTGGCCTTCCTGACCACCTGGGCACACTGCTGGCTCATGTTCACCCATTGTCAACCAGCACCCCCAGGTCCTTTTCCACTGGGCCACTTTGCAGCCACTCTGCCCCCAGCCTGTAGCCCTACAGGGGGTTGTTGGGACACAACTGCAGGACCCAGCACTGTGTTTTTCTGACCTTCATACAATTGGCCTTTGCCATTGACCCAGCCTTTCCAGATCCCTCTGTAGGGCCTTCCTACCGTTCAGCAGACCAACACTCCCACCCAGCCTGGTGTTGTTTGCAAGCTGACTGAGCGTACACTCAAATCTTCTTGTCCAGATCCTTAATAAAGATATTAAACAGGGCCAAATACTGAGCCCTGGGGAAAACCACATGTGACCAGGCATCAACTGATGTGACTCCATTCATCACCACTTTCTAGTCCCAGCCATCCAGCCAGTTTTTACCCAGCAAAGAATGCACCAATCCAAGCCATGAGCAGTCAGTTTCTTCAGGAGAATGCTGTGAGAAACAGTGTAAAGTCCAGGTAAATAACATCCATAGCCCTTCCCTCAGAAGGTGACAAGGTTTTAACAAGGCACTGAAGGAACAAGATATCAAGCAATGTAAAAAGTAAAACGGGAATAGAACCAATTGTTAAAAGTAAACTCTTGCGTGTGTTTTCTATGTCAGGGTAATTTTGAATTTGACCCAAATTTAGACCAGGAACTCAGTGTACTGAAGGATCAGGTTGTATGTATGAAAGCAAGAAAAGGTTTCCAGTCATTCTGAAACTTGAACAACTGGGACTTCAGCAACAAGAAAAAGAACTTTTATTCCTTATGCTTTTATATGGAAACATATTTGGGGTTGTTACCCAAATAAATCCTTTGGGAAACAAAATAAGTGCCAGAAGATCAAGATCAATATTTTAATATAATGGCATTTGAGGGTCTTTTTACTGCTCTCAATTGAATTTTTTCACCTCATATTTAAGGCTTAACACTTATCTTTGTTGCATGCATTTGAGAGGCAGCCAGATGTTGACATATATGAAGAATTCTTTAGAAAGAAATAACTCTATAGGTAACCAATTAAGTATATTTATATATAGTCAAGGCACCATTACAATGAATATGCCCTGATTGCACATCAATCGTATCCCTTATGCACTACAGTCAAAAGTTAAATACTAGCTTGTAAAAATAACATATAGCATCAGGAAGCACCAATATATAATACTCAGCTACAATTCATAAGCACTTAAAATAAGCTTATTGCAACTGAAAAAAAAAAAAAAGAAAAAGAAGTTCTCTTTTCCCTAGAACCAAAAATAAATTCTATTTTCCCCAGCTGATGGTTCTATCCCACTTTTTCTGCAAACTTAGTGTAAACCCTGAAAGCAAGATTCACAAGTACCCTCAAACCTCAAAATCACTTTAGAACTACAATAAAATAATGGCCAAATTGTATGAGGAATTTTATACCATTTCTCCATATTTTTGGGGCACAATTTCTTATTCTGCTCAGAGAGTTACAAAGCACATATTTTCTCCTCTGCGTAGGCTTTGCATGAGTTTCTCATCCTCGGAAGCTTTCGATGATATTGGTTAATTGCCAGATTTCAGCCACCTCTCTAACCTCTCCCTTTCAGTGGGCGTGAAAGGCTTTACTTGCAATATATATTGCCATTGACTGAATTTTATCTTGTTCTCCTGGATTCTCATCAGCAATTCCCAAGTTAGAGGCTTCCCCAGAAAGTACGTCAAAGGATTCCCACCCACACACTGAACATCTAACAGACCCTGACCCATTTTCTCCTTATTAAAGCAGCACTACATATTTTAAAGAATAAAAATAATAAACAGAGATACTAAATGAATGCAAGAATTGCAGTGGGAACTCTACCCTCTTCAGATTTTAGTTCTGACAAAATTGTTATTGAAAAGTAAAGACACACATTTAAAATACAAACTTCAAAAGTATTTTTCCTCAGTGTTTTCATTCTGTGACTTATTACTCCACCCATCTTTCAGCTAAGTACAAGGAGAACTTCGTTTAAAAACTCTGAATATAGAAAAATCCCCTAGTTTAACCATTCTTATCTCCACTTGCAACAATGTCTTTGGGCATATTTCACAGAATCATAGAATAGATAGGGTTGGAAGGGACATCTGGAGATCATTCAGTCCAGGCCCCTGCCAAGGCAGGGTCACCCTAGAGCAGGTTACACAGGAAGATGTCCAAGTGAGTTTTGAAAGTCTCCACGACCTCCCTGGGCAGCCTGTTCCAGTGCTCTGCCACCCTCAATGGAAAGAAGTTCTTCCTCATGCTGAGGTGGAACTTCCTGTGTTTTATTTTATGGCCATTGCTCCTTGTCCTGTCTCTGGGCACCACTGAAAAGAGTCTGGAATCATCCTCTTGACACCTGCCTTTGAGATATTTCATAGGCATTGATGAGATCCCTTCAGGCTCAGGTCTCGCAGTCTCTCCTCATAAGAGAGATGCTTCAGACTCCTCATCATCTTTGTGGCCTCTACTGAATCCTCTTCTGCAGTTCCTTGTCTTTCTTGAGCTGTGGACACCAGAACTGGACACAACACTCCAGATGTGTCCTCACTAGGGCCGAGCAGAGGGGGAGGATCCCCTCCCTCGGCCCGCTGGCCACGCTCTTCCCAGTGCAGCCCAGGGTACCATTGGCCCTCCCGGCCCCCAGGGCACACTGCCAGCTCACAGTCGGCTTGTCACCCACCAAGATCCCGGGGCCTTCTCAGCAGAGCTGCTCTCAACTGGGTCAGCCCCCAGCCTGCACTGGTACTGGGGGTTATTCCTCCCCAAGTGCACGACCCTACACTTGCCTTGGTTGAACCTCATCAGGTTTTTCCCTGCCCAACTCTCCAGCCTATCAAGGTGCCCCCAAAAGGGAGCACAGCCTTCAGGTGGATCAGCCACTCCCCCCAGTTTTGTATCATCAGCAAACGTGCTCAGGGTGCATTCTGTCCCTTCATCCAAGTCCTTGATAAATAAGCTGGATAAGACTGGACCCAAGATTGATCCCTGGGGAATGCCGCTGACTGCAGGCCTCCAGCTGGATTCTACGACACTGATCACGGCCCTCTGAGCTCTGCCATTCAGCCGGATCTTGATCCACCTCAGTCTCTGTTCATCTAACCCACATTTCCTGAGCTTACCTACCAGAATGTTACAGGAAACAGTGCCAAAAGCCTTCCTGAAGTCAAGGTAGACAACATCCACTGCTCTCCCTTTGCCAACCCATCCTACCACACTATCATAAAAGGCTATCAGATTGGTCAAACATGGTTAAACATTCACCCTTTGGTGAATCCATGCTGACTACTCCAGCATGGATTAGTCCAGCTGGACCAATGACTCCTCTTGACCTTCTATTCTTCTACATGCTTGGTGATGACCTCCAGAATGATCTGTTCCATCCCGTTTTCTGGGATGGAGGTGAGGCTGACTGCTTGGTAGTTTCCCGGGTGCTCCTTCTTGTCCTTTTTGAAGATGGGAGTAGTATTGGCCTTACTCCAGCCATTGGGCACCTCTGCTGTTCTCCTTGATTTTTCAAAGATGAGGAAGAGTGGCACAGCAAGAACATCTGCCAGCTCCCTCCGCACCGGTGGGTGCATGCCATCTGGACCCATGGATTTATGCGTGTTAAATCTGCCTAGCCAATATCACAGAATCACAGAATCAACTAGGTTGGAAAAGACCTCTGAGATCATTCAGTCTCAACACTACCATGCCAACTAGACCATGGCATTAAGAGCAACATTTTCCTAAACATCTCCAGGGACTCTGGCTCCAGCACCTGCCTGGGGAGCCCATTCCAGTGCCCAATCACTCTTCCTGTGAAGAACTTCTTCCTAACGTCCAACCTAAACTACTGCAAAAACTACTGCAAGACTCAAGATCTGGAATTTATTAACACCCCCAATTAACACATGCAATATTCTGTTTTAAGCAGAAAAAAAAATGGCAACAGAAAATTCAATTGAAGTATGACTTTCAGTGTGCTCATTGCATCCAGACACATTTCAGACACAGGGAATCAGACTTAGCTGGTTACAGTTACGTGACAGCCTCTTCCCCCACCGTGTGCTGTCACCTCCAAAGGAAGTGAAGCACTTCAGCAAGTCAAAAAACCTCTGCCAAAACAGCAATATTAAACAGAAGAGGTGAAAAAACTCTAGAGCAGAAAAACAATGGAGGAGGTTCACACTTCTGTGCTGTAGTTACTCAGGCAGGTACATCTACAGTTGTGCTTCTTACAGAAGGGATGGCCCTACACCTCCCTGAGATTGCAGCTGCATGCTACCACTGCCATTTTTATGCTAGCACAACTATTTCTGTGGCTCCCTGGTGAACAAGGAGCTACTTAATCTGAGAATGGACCTGACCAGATACAGATGTCAACTAGATGAATTCCCTGAGCTTCTGATGCCCACAAAGCCTTGAATTGAACCGATAACGAGGTTTATTTCTAACACAGTGCACAAAACAGACAATAAAATCCCATAATATTAGATCAACCATCTTTTAATGAATATTGGGGAAAAAAATCCATTTATAAAAGCTCCAAATCTCATAGGTAAATCCCTTATACTCGATTTGTAATCAAACACTAACTTTATCTGTTATTTATAAATTATATACCTCCTCCTTTCCCCTTGCAACTGACTTCCCAGGGACAGCAGATTAATAATTAGCACATATACCATACATGAACATCCTTTTATCTTAATCTGCAACACAAACTATAATGAAAAAAGATATATTTACCTTCTGAAAAAGGATCCACCTGTTCTTTCTAATAAGAAAGACAGAAAATGAGGGAAAACACCAGAGCAAATAAGAGCACTGCTCTGTATCTTACAATACGTAGTCAGGTGGCATGCAGTCACCTTTCAGTGATCAAGACTTTTAATCAACAACACTATGCTATTTAAGAATCCACTTCATTTTAAGGATCATTTGCATCTCTAAAGGTGGACAACACCATGTCTGGAGTCCAAGAATCAAGTTTATAGAGTGTTACAAACAAAAATAAGAACTAGGAGACCTCCTTTGTCTAATAAACCACAATAAGTTACATCAACTGTAATACTATATTAAATTAAAGCTCACCCTTTCACAAATTTAAGCAAGGAGAAAATTAACAATGTCAATCATCGGCAGAACAGCATCTAACACTTGCAAAATCAATCTGAAAAATAAACTTTTTTCACATCCAGGTTTTCATAGGATACTTTACAGATAAACATATATTGAGTCAGAGACTCTACATGGTTGTCTTATGTTGTATGAATGTTTCTAAACAAGTGGTTTCTTTCTATTACACAAACAACGAAAGACTTTACAACTCTCGTGACATTCGGCAGAACGTGTTCGCAGGCTTAGATTAAAAGAAAACGGACTTTCCTTGACAATATTCTCCACAGTATTCTTTCAAAAAAGAAAGAAATTTCTCTGGAGAAATAACAGTTGAGAGGAATTCCACAAATTTTTAGGTTTATGCTGCATGTCACTCCAACCCACAAAGAGCTGAGAATTAAGAGAAATATATTGAAGGGGTTTTACAGAGTATGATGCCTAGAAACTGAGCTATGCTGTCTTGTCACATGCTTGCACTTCTCCCACTGGACCTCTGTCAAAGACACTTCAAGAAAATAATGCACAGTTTAGCCTTTTATCTTTAGAAAAGATGAGGAATACCTTCTGCATTGCTTAAATATTACTGCTGACTTAGAACTCCTTTTTATGTGGGAAAACTTCACTGAATAACCAAGTGTTTCTTCAGCCACCTCTTCCAGTTTTCTTCTTCTTGGAAATATTTGGTTTTCCTCATGTAAAAGGTATTTTGAAACAAGTACTCTAATGTTTTCAACCTAACAGTGGGTATCCCTCTCCTTGCTATTTGACCTAAATTTCTTAAGTCTTAATTATTTCATATTATTTAGTTTTGTATCTACATATTTTTACTTCTTGGTCAAATTTGAAAAATATCACTTTCTGAAAAGCTCTTACTCAACTCTACGTTGCACACTTTTGCATTAATGCACTGATTTCTTGAACAAAATAAAGGAACAGGAACTTTGCATAACTAAAAAATTGCATTTTGCAATTGTTCATTTAGCAAATTCAGCACCCTATTTAAAAAGAAAATTGAAACATAAGCTATACACAGAAATAGTAGCTTATTAAACTGTTCAGTAGTTTCTGAAGCCAGTGGCAAAATACTTAGCAAACCTAATACTGAATTACAATTATTTTGGGGGGTTTTAATTAAAATATTCATAAGTCATATTTAAATGACCTCGTTATTTAAATTCTATTATTCCATTGTTTTTCGTGAAATATTTACCACAAATTTATGTTTTTGTACCACTCTGCCATCAGAACCATCTCAAGGCAAATGGAACACACGAATCTTTTTTAAATCCATCTTTAAGCGTAAAATTGTCTACTTGACGAATGCTCAAAATTAAGAGTACTGAATATGCATTTAACTCCAAAAATCTCAGAAGAAGCTGCATGCAAATACTCACAAATAAATTGGATCTCCTACTTAACAGGTAGACAGAGTATATAATGCTATTCTACAATAAGCCATTAAAAACTATAAAAAGATATTAAATTACGTGTAAAATACCAAAGGATCAACTTTACCTCTACCATATTTAAGACGGGAGAAGACAACTTACGGGTAGGATTCTGAAAGCTGTTGAGCTATTTTGTAAGCTGTAGGATCCCTGTCCAGCGCATACACGGTGATGCCGTTGGCTCTCTCTAGAAGAGCTGTCGTGTGACCTCCGGCTCCAAACGTCATATCAAGGAAACGCTGTTGAGTGAAAAAGATACCTTAGCACAGGGATAAACTGACTATTGATATAAAGCTTCTTCTGCTAATCTCCCTTATATACTGGAGGAAAACATACCAATGCCCTTCCGGACGCGTTTTTGTATTTTGCGCAGAATTGCAACCACGTCAGAGTAATCTTTTCAGGGGTTGTGCCCTCCCTCCCAGCAATCCTCCCAGAACAAAAGGTCAATCATTTGGTACAACCAACTGCAGCTTCCTACTGGTTCCCATTTCTTTACGTTGTGTGTTCAGAGGAAAGCCACTTATTGGACTGCTTTATTTGGCCTTGCTCAAATTGATGGATACAAAGATGTATAGGATATGGGATTATAGGCAGTACTTGGCACCATTTGTTTTGTAAGAACATGTCTAAAAGGACAGCTGATGTATTGTGTAGCAATTAAAAAAAATTACACTATCATAGCTTTATACCAGAGATCAAAGTGTGATGGCACATATATTATCTGGAGTGGGACTAATCTAACTAGCCTAGAAAATGGAAGTTCTCAAGACAGTACCATAGATTTTAGGTTCACTGTGCTATATATTTAGCTATGTGTTTAGGTTATTGATATACACTGATGTTCAGTCCTGATATATCTTCTCTACCATCATAACATGTTAATGTTAGTTAGATGCAGAATAGCACAGGAAATCCCACCTTAACAGCAATCCCATTTCAATTGCTGATGTGACATACTCTGTGGGACGGAATTAAACCTTTTGATAAGCAATAAATATTTCCTTGCTTCTGAGGAATACTTACTGCCCATGAATATATACCAAGCCCGTTTTTCTCTTTACAGAAACTAAGACTGGAAGATTTTTAGTAATACCAGGCAAACATGGTCATTCTCTCCAGCCTTCTGGACTAAAACTGACAACACATTCGAGGAACTTTGAATGTACTCTAAAACATATGTAGGTACAAATTCAACAACAACTGAGCAACACCGGGCTTTGCCGTGCGCTGAACATTTTGTCCAAAGGGATCTATTGAAAGCTTTACTGAAATCCAAAAAGATTCCATCAACTGGCTTCCCTTGATCAGCTAGGGGGGTTACCTTGTCATAAAAGGAAATCAGGCTTGATAAGCAGGACTTTCCTCTCAGGAAGCCATGCTGGCTGTGACCAATGACTGCGTTGTCAGGTGTTTTTCAATACTTTGCAGAATAATCTTGTCCATAACTTTACTAGGCACTGAAATGAGTCTGTAGTTTCTGGGGTCCTCCTTCTTGCCCCTCTTGAAAATTGGGACAATGTTCACCAGCTTCCAGTCAGCTGGGACCCCCCTCCAGATTCCCAAGACTGCTCAAAAATCATCAGGAGAGGTTTTGCGATGACATCAGCCAGCTTTTTAAGGATTCTTGGATGAATCCCATCAGGCCCCATAGATTTATAGGGATCCAGCTGGAGCAGCAGATCCTGCACAATTTCAGGGTCAACTGGGATTGATCATTCTTACAGTCATGGTCCTCCAGCTCAGGGCACTGAGACTCCCTTGGTCCATTACCCATGTTGAAGACAGAGCGAAAGAAAGCCTTAAACACCTCTGCCTTGTCTCTGTTGCATGTTTTTGAGGTAAACATCCTCATCCTTAACACGATGATGATATTTCTATACTGCCTACTGCGATTAATATATTTGAAAAAGCTCATTTTACTGTCCTTCACATTTCTGTCCAGGTTAAACTTCAGCTGAGCTTTGGCTGCATGAATTTTCTCCCTACAGTGGCAAGCAGCACCTCTATATCCTTCCCATGTCACTTGACCTCCCTTCTACTGGGCATACATCTTTCTTTTTTGCCTTATCTCCGTGAGAAGATTCCTGTTCAGCCAAGCTAGCCTTCTGCCTTGTCTGCTTGAGTTCCAAAACTTGGGAATTGCCCTCTCCTGTGCTCTTTGGAGTTGTATTTTGATGCTTTTGATTTTATGGCAATGTATCTAAACCAAAGTAGAAATGCGACAGTTTCTGCACCTTGGAATTCCCATAACTCTTTTCTCTCAGTTGATTGAACTGACCTCTGTTGACTGGGGGGAAACTCAGACTATACATAGGCTAAACTGGAAGAACAAATTCTTCATACATTTCAATATTAGTACCTGCAGGGCTTTCTTCCCACTTCTCAAATTATTTTTTATGTGAAACAGTTTTGAAGATCACTTATCAACCACAATCATATAAAACAGAAATTGATGCGAACTAAACTTATCTACAAAAATTACACACCACAAGGGTAAGCACCTTTTAAGGGAAATTTTCTAACTTATCTCTTGAAAAAATTAAGATTCAACCAAAAAATCCCTTTGGAACAGAACAGAAATTCAAAGGCAATGAAGAAAGACAAACACTTTTTCAGAAACAGTTTTTAGAGAACATAAATAAAGGTTTATTTATGGAAATTCCATAATAATAAAGCTGAATACTTAAGAGACTAATAATATAACTCTACTGTTGCTAAAAGTAAGTGCAATTTATAATATTTTAAGATCTTTAGGCTGCATTATTTAATTTCTTCGTGTTCTGCCATCATATTTCCTAAGCTTATGCTCTAGAAGCAAAACTTTCCTATAATATTTTACAAAGTTCAAGGAGGAAACAAAATTTAGTTGGGTGATCACCCAGAATTAAATGGCATCATTCATATGAAAAAATAAAGCACTGACACAGAATTTTTTTTGTAAGCAGTATGTATAAAACAGAACTATGTTACAGAGGACAGGACATCCATACTGCACAAATGCTCCCACTAATCTATTTAAGCATTCTGATTTATCTTCTGCCACAACAAAAAACAAAAGTATACTCATTGAAACCAATTTATATGCGCAGAACTGAAACAGTACGAAAAGTGTGGGTGTTTCTTTAATACAACTAAGCATAAGAATTTAGCTCCATTTTGAAAATACTTGCAATATGTTAAAAATTCCAAGCATTTTCTCTATAAGTTCTCACACATCACTGCTGATAAGATGCAGAGAAGCTCTCTTATGGCAGAGGGTCCAGTCAGTACTGTGCTGTTACTTCTACTAAGCCCACAAAAATCCAGTACTGGCTATTGAGTGGGATATTAAACCAATCGGCTAATTTTTTACATCTCCCTTTAATGAAAATTACTAATACAAAAATGTAATTGTTAACTATTTAGCTTAGAAAATTGCAAAAATGAAGTCTAGAAAATAAACAAATCCTTTTACATTGTTTTTAAAATTTCCGAGATATACCTGACATCTTTGATTTCCACTCAAATTATTTCCATTTAATCCTTACCAGAAGTAATGTACATAAGCAATAAACAGATCTTTCTACTTTTATCTTCTCATTCTGTAGAGAAATCCATTTAGAGAAATCCCTTTAGAAAAATGTGAAGGAACAACAGAAAATTAAAACCACCTTTTTATTTCTTGCATAGGATTAACCTACTCAAAAATGCACTCAAAAAACTTAGTCACAACAGTCCCAAGTGTCATTAAGGATCGCACTTATTCTGCAGCAACACATAACAATCAAAACCAACCTAAATTACATCATAATTCCCCTTGAAAAAAAGAAAAAGTTTAATCAGCATGAGTCACGTCTTCATGATTGGGTTTGGTTGTTTTGTTTTGTTTTAAAAAAAAAACAAATAAATGCTCTTATTCAATATCATAGCTAGAAATCTAGCACTAAAATTTTCAAAAATCTCAACACTGCCTTTCCTAAAACAGACCTACAGTTTCGGCAGGAAGAGTCAAGGAAGGTACAGGAAATGCCCTATAAGTGCCTATATTTTCTTTCAAAAAGAAAAAAGTTTGGAACAACAATTTTATTCCACTTCAACTCACTAGCAACATGAATTTCCAGAAAGTAGTCTTTCCCCACTAATAAGTTTAGCAACATGCCTATTTCTTGCATGACTGTATGTTTTCTAAACATCTAACTCCTTTTTGGTCATGTCTGGAAAGTATTGTACCCTTCTGTCACCAACACTTCCAAATGTTTCATCAAGTTTGAATAGCAGAATATGAAAAAGTTTTTTTGGCCAAATCTCCAGATAATTTTGCTTATTTATGCAATATTTATTATTGCCTTTTTTTTTTCAGATAAATTTTTGAACATCTTATAGCTCGTTCAAGAATACTTATATTTTGCTTAATAGTTTCACCTTTCCTCACGAACATCTGATAAACCTCTTATGCATGCTGAATGTTAATGAACCATACAGATGATCTTGTAAATAAACCAAAGATAAATACGAGCAATGCAAAGGAGAGAAGAGAAAGGATAGGGGTCGTTGTACCATGACACAGTGACAAGCTCTCAGTGACAGCACTGAAAAGCTTTAGTTAAGAATCCATGCAAGCTTTAGTTAAGGATTCATGCAAGCATTTACTGGAAATGAACACAAGCTCCTGAATTCCATTGCCCTTCCTGATAGAACCAACACAAGGCAACTGAACCTTTAAGCAACAGTAGACAGCTGAAATGAGATTTTTAACCTGGGAGCACCGAATACAAGAGGATACAGTTCTGATTCAGCCCACATCAAATACTGCCTCACCAGAACTAGTGGAATTGGCATCCTAGAAAACCTAATTAAGGCTACATTCTGTCATAACTTTTTAAGGTGAAGACCTTCCATGGGTAATCTTTGAACTGCATTGACACATATACCTAAAGTTGCAAGAACTCCTACAGATGCCTCATACTCTAGATGTTCCACTCAAAAGCCACACTTTGCATCTAGAACCTAAAAAAAATAAATATCACCTTATGTTATCAAATAAAATAATCCTATTATTAACACAACCATTTTGGAGCAGTGATCAGATTTGAAACTAATCACTGTAACATACTGCCTCATAATATGCTTCTTATATATTCCATTTATCTTTCATGCCTGAAATAAAAGATGCTTCATTTTTCCTTCCTCTTTCTCGCTTGCCTAGTAGTTTTTAATCAAATAAAATTAAATGACATTTTATCCTCCTGGTCCTATAAATACTGGAAAAGATTATTACATGAATTCCTACAGCAGTGACTCACCGTTCCATTGTTAAGTTATGATAGTCCCATCAGAGTCCCCTCAGGAATTTTATAATCAGTTTGTGACTATACGTTTTAGAAACCACTTGGCTCTTTCACGACATACAGATAGCAACAAACAAAAACTTCATAGCTTTCATTTTACAACTAGCTCTAGTATAGTTATAGAGACACAAAGAGTTTATCTTCGTCATTTTTGTATACAAGACCTTTCACTGAAAAGCTCTCACAACAAATACCTTTTAAGCACTTAATTTCACTATGACTCAAGTCATCTGTAATTCCACTTATGACTATGTTCCACATGTAATAAAGTTTACTCCACTATACCTAACAGCCTTCGTGATCATTTTCCTTTGCTGTGTAACAAAATGAGATTGCAGAACCTACACAAAATTGAAACCCAAACATGATAAACTGAAACTACATAATACTTACTTTAAAAAATCTCACTAGTTCCAGTATTTTCCAGTCTCTTCCTTCTTGATTTGTAAAGGCAAGAACATTTACCTCTTTTTAAAGCAATTTGATCCTTTAGATGTACAACTTTATTTTCCCCAACTAACCTTAATTATTTCAATATGTACAACTTTATTTTCCCCAACTAACCTTAATTATTTCAAGCACCCCATCAGATGACCTTTCACAAAATGCTTTTTC
Organism: Cephalopterus ornatus; assembly: GCA_013396775.1. NCBI lineage: Eukaryota > Metazoa > Chordata > Aves > Passeriformes > Cotingidae > Cephalopterus > Cephalopterus ornatus. The sequence goes on along the minus strand of VZRE01006384.1, from coordinate 231,896 downwards.
TTCCCCTCACAAACCTGACATAGTTTCAAAGAGGACTTCACAAATCACACAATATCTCAAAAAGGCTTTGGTAAATTGTACAAAATATCCAAGACACACTGAGTTGGAATATAGAACATAAAGGACATGATGTCCTAGGCCAGTCTTCTACCCCAGGTATGAGTACTTCATGAGCAGGCTCTCTCTTTTCCATCGCTGACCACGTGACAGACTTCTGCTGTTACCTTTTGGCCTGGACAAACTGCGTCTCACCTCATTCACACTTACACAATAACAAAAGATCACTAATATCCTATGATCAACTAGCATACATAAGGCATTTACCATGGCTCTTTCCAACAGATCACATTAATTTCTTCTAAAAAATAGAAAGCCTTTTATTCCCCAAAAAGTGGCCTTGAATTGCATAATTATTTTTTCAATCCCCGGCCCTGCTTATCCACTTCTTTCTATTAAAAAACCTATATTGACAACGGCAATCCTGCCTGCCTTCAGCAAGCGTAATCACCTGAACCATCTTAACCCCAAGTTCCCTGATGAAAATAAAATATATAAAAATCAACCTTCCTGGAAAAACACAGTTCCTTCCTCCAGCTCTGTTTTGCACTCCCTCCAATGACTTAACACTCACTCATACAAGAGACAACCATACAATTATTCCCCTCTTATGCTCTTGTGTCCTGCCCTTGGCATTTGTCCCCTTCTTGTCTAAAGAAATGTTTCCCTGAGTGGCAGCCATTCACATACAGTGAGTAGAACGTTTTGCAGCACCCTTGGGAGTACATTTCTTGGAGCATCCTGCCACAAATTTAATGCTCACAAGACCCACCAAACACGGCATGAGACAATCGCTTAGAAGGTGATGAAGACAGAGATCATGTCAGTCCAATGGAATGGTAGCCCAGGCATGGAAGGACAAACTGACACCACATAAGCCACAGTGCAGGACCTCTGTATAACGTAAAACTCCTTCAACTTTGCCATTTGCAAGATATGTATCAAAAACGGTTCAGACGTAGTTTTCAGAGGAAAATGTTGCTCGCTTGTAAGTCCAAAAAAGGAAAAAGAATCCTACCTAATCCGTCACCACTTTTACCTAATGGGAAAGACAGACTTCCTGAGGTGCAGAAAAAACAAGTAATGTTGTTTTCAGAATAGAAAACAATATGAACGCAAAGTTTAAAATACGAGCAGAAGAAAAACTAACTTGTAAAAACTACACCCTTTGCCAGTACTATATCAATGCTATATATAAGTATAATATTTTAACAGTCATACATGCCTGATGGAGGGCTTTCCACCCAAAAGCAGACTTCACAAATGATAAACTAGAATCGCAGAACTTTCCTGCTGGAGAAAGGAAATACATCCATAAACCCTGCTGCCACTGCCAAGAACACGGCCCCAGTCCAAACAGTCCCTCACCCTTCATGTTCCATCCTCCAGAAGAAAAATGAGGATTTAGAAAGAATAACAATTATGACATTAGCATCTTTTCAGTGCATATATAACATACTTGTTTTGAAAATTGCACTCTTTTTACAGGATCGAAACAAAAAAATACCAGAAGACTGATTTATTTAAAACAGACTACAAAGAAAAGGTGAAGAACAGCTGTGCAGCACCCAAGCTATGCAGCCTAACTTTTTAGCCCATTAGAAGAAAAGGCAATGCCTGGAAACTGCTGCCTGAAGAAAGAAAAATAAAAGGAGAAAGACCCTTCCATGCAATTGAGACATCAAACGTCAAAGTAACAGTATTTTTTCTTGAGGTATTGCTACTGAATAGTCTAACAAAAATAACTTCACAAAAATGAGTGGTTGTGTGATGAGAGCAATGACATATTTCTACAATATTAAAGCCACTAGTGTATTCCAAGCCAATCAAAGCTAGGTCACAGTGCTTCTCTCTGCTTTTACTAATCTTTCTCAGTGGTCTGACAAGGCAGTATTTTTCACAATAACAGAGTTTTCGTACTTGAAATGAGTGCTAGTGGTTGCTTGTAAATGCAAAGAAGGTCAAACTACTAAGGATGTTTGTTAAGGCTGACAATACATATTTATTACTGCATTGCCAGGCACTTCTGGTAGGTATCAAAGTGCTTACTCTTATTTTATTTGTATCTATTCCATCTCTTTGTGGAAAAAAAAAAATCCCTGGAACAGAAAAGTAATATCATAAAAAAAATAATCAACACATTGCAAGATGCTTTTCGCTACTTCATTCTCCTGGTGTTTCTATGATGAGTCATGTTCTCCAAACTTGTTGTCTGAACTTCCTTGTTATTCACAACAGAAATTGTTCATTGTCAACACAATTTGTTTTCCACTCTGCTTTATTTTTCAAATACCAGCTCTAAGTGCACTAAAGTATAAACATATCTAACCTCTTGTTCAAACTATCAAGCATATATCATAAACATATCAAGCCTCCTGAGTTTGCCACAGCTTATCATTTTAATACAATCAACTATTTAATATACACTAAGTAGAACAACAAACTGAAGTGGGGAGCAGTGACAAGGAATTCTACAGGAATCTTTTGTAGCAGTGATTTTTTTTCTGCTGTATGCTTTTATTACCATGTCTTTCACAACTAATCATTACAAAGGTATGAATATAGACATTTTAAAAATAGTTACTGGAGTAAATGCTCCTTGAACAAAGTACACAGACTATTGTTTGGACACACATTTTAAAGTCAACAGTGAGAAAAAGCAGTCTCGTCTCAGTTCCTTAGTATCTGACCTTCCTTCTGCAAAGCTCAGAACTGAAAATTAATGTTCAGTGCTGGCCTTTGTTTATACCAACCTCACTGAACCTATATTTTCAATAAGCACAGACAGAAAATTAATCAGAAGGACAAATCAAAATCAATCAAATCTATCTACGAATCAAATCTAGAATCTTTGCCTTGTAAGAGCAAGGAAAAATATACCCAAACCTCAACTTATTTTCCTCCAATCTTCTAAATACAGGAATTCTGTTAAACCACAAACATGAAACAGAACTTATACTACAGGGAACCACCAAAGAGACTTCCAATCCCACTCCAAGAGGCTGACCTTAGAACACACATGATCCTAAATAGGCTTCTGGTAGGAGGTTGCTTTAAGAAGGCCACCTTCCCAAAACCACAGCTCACTCCACATCCAGTCCCTATGCAGAATTACAAATGTTCAAACACGGAGAACGAAGGGGAAGCTCTGGGTGCAAATACACCAGTACTGAGCCCCTCAGACTATCAGTAAGAACACAGCCAGCGCATGCATAAACACACATGCATATACAAAATCCTAATAGCAGGAACGACCGCCATTTGAAAGAATTAGTGTTCAGTGAAACAACCTAGAACTCCCCGAATATGCAGCTAGTAGTAGTAATTAATGAGAATAAATAATATGTCTCAGGCTACTCCAACTATTTCAATAGAAAACCAATTACAACTTAAGCACCAGAGCAAAGATTTTTCAACCTAAAATGCATCTGGTCAATATGGCAGAAGACATGAAAAAAGGTTCTGTTGCTTTGAAATCCATAACACCCAATTTAAGTTACTAACATTTCATTCAGGCCTTTCTAACAGCTATTCTGACATTCTTTGGGATACAGCAAAAAAAGTACCAGGATTTGTATACTGTTGAGGTTTTACTTTGATTCCGCTTCTTCATTACTTCATCAAAATGCTTTGAGTTTACCACGATGCACCTTAGAAAACCAGAAATCTGTGAAGCTATGCAACTGCCTTAATTTTAATTGCCCAACTAGACAGAGAAACAAATATATCTTCAGGAAAAAAAAAAACTATGCTAATAGAAATAAACTTCCCATGTTGCAACATGCAGCAACATACATGATAATTTTAGGAACAGAAAAATATTATTTGCTTTTATAATACTATTTTTAATGTACAGAAGATATAGATATATAGATATAGACAAAATTCAGAGGGCCTTTACAGATTACCTTTCACACTGGTATATGCATACCAACGAACACCAAAAAAATGCTGTTCGGTAACTTTATATACTATGTAATGATAAAACTAGCTTTCTGTATCAAGAAGGAAAGAGTAGACTAAGCCATTTTGTCCAAATGAATTTACAATCTCCAAAACCTGAAGTTTACACTTGTGTTTCATGTACATGGAACTGCACGTATATGCATCATATGCTGAGCAATGAAAACAGCAGCTGGGCAACCACGTACCACGAAGCTTTAAAAGTTATTGTGCCCCAGTGCCTTAACATGGCAAGTTATTAGTTCTGTATAAGCCAGTTAAGCTCTTTCTGGGACCAACATGACTTAAAGCATTCTCACGCTACCAAAACCACATACCAGTTACAGAAAATGCTTTTTAATTTACAGAAAATATCATTATTCTGAGATGACGTTATGCTCTAATGCAGATGTTTCCGTAAGAAACTGAACGAAAGGACTGTCCTGTAGCAAAGTATTTTAAAAGAAAGCCAAAGTGTCAGGTTTGTGTTTTTTTCACACCAATATCTGATCTAAACCTCATTTGCTGTTGAAGTTATTCACCCAAAGAAGGACATAAACTCCATTTCTCCTACCCCCTTCCTCCAGGTCACCTCCTAGGCATGCAAAACTCGAGCCTAAGATCAAGATTTCCACAACCTGTTGATTTTGAATCAAATTATGTCAGTACAGATTATCCCCTAGAGCTCTCAGAAGACAAGCACGTTAAAAGTATTGTTTAAATATGCCGAAAAGAGTAATTGAAAAGGCAAGTTAACCATATTTTGTATTCTTTTGTAATTTTTTTATACTACAAAAAAAAAAAAAACCCACACATTTCTCCTAAAGGCTTACCATGTGTTCAACATTTGTATTTCTTACAGCACTTGTCTTTAATGCACTACATAAATATATTTCACACTACAGCAGACAACCATCATTTCATCTTTCCTAGATGGACTGTGATCTTTTTCAAAGAAATTTTAAGACCGGTTTTTGCAGAGCGTAGCAAAACACGTAAGATGAGCCTACAAGATGTCATGTGAGACATATGCAGAAAATCTTTGTTCTGAAGCTCATCACCTTTGAAGCCATCTGTCAACATCTACTGGAGTAGTTTTGACAGATCATGTTTATGACCAAATACAACAGAAAAGAAAAATTAAATTTAAGACTATCTTTTCTTAACAGGTGTTCTGAACAACACAGGGCTAAAAAATTATAACAGCCAACAGGAAGATAAACTTTATTGTGAAATAATTTCAAAGGCACAACATTGCCAGAGGTAAAAAGGAAGTAATTCCAAATGTCTTTACATAGAGTTTATTTCAGGCATCATTTTGCATTTTAAGTTACTCGGAATTATTTCTGAACAAACTACGATGGTCATTGTGTGCAGCAAATAAGAGTCTATAGTATACAAGGAACTTGGAACCATTCCCCTTAGGTCACTGTGAACACATTCATGTAAGAATAAAAATGAAAAGCGCTTCTTTAAAAACTTACGTAAATTAACATTTACAAACAAACAAACTCCCAAACCAATTAATTGCAGTGCCGGTGCGAAGTCACACACAGGTAAAGTCACTTACACCAGCTCAGTTACACAGAACAATCCAAAAGGTCGGTGTTGACTTTGGAACATCTTATTATGGAAACAAACAATCTATTTAAAAGAGACTAATGGAAGTCGGATCACTTTTCGTCTGAAAGACATATGGAGTCTTCTTCCTGTCAACTGAAGTTCATGGCTGGATTCAATTTACAACTCTGATCAGACTAACGTGCTTAAAACCCTACAGCGTGTAGGAATCTCACAAATGTTGTCCTGTCATTAGCTAAAAATTATCTAAATTTGTAACCTTACAAATAATAATTATTGGTAACAGTCCTTCTGTGAATTATAACTTTATTGGAAAATAATAATGCAAATATAAGTTTAATTTTTTTGAGCACACCAGAATAATAAATAAATAAAAACAACCAACCAATTACAAAAAAAAAGAATTATGTATTTTTGTTTTTCATCTTTGGCTGAAGCGTAAATCCAAGATAATAAGTTGTACAAAGTTACCAATTCAACTACATTACGAATGAATGCTGTTGTTAAGAGTAACTTATCCTCAACATCAAAAAATCTACTCATTCAAACACTTTAAATAGTTTCCTCTTGGTAGTATTATTTCATATAATGATTAAGTGGACAAAAAAAACGAAAACCACACAAAACATTTTCAAATAAATTTCAAATATATTATTCTTCTACAAGAGGAAGTCAAAAGGCAGTCATCTGAGAATAATCTCCCATTTAGTTTTAACATTATTCATGCAATAAGCTTATTAACTTTTTTCCAGTAACCAACTCAGCAAATTCTCTTCTCTCCTTCTCTCTTTACTCCTTAATTTCATTCTTTGTAACTCATATGTGAGCATATTAAAACCAGACTTCTGAATCTCACCATCCAAAGGTGAAAGTTTTAATTATACATGCAGAAACCCAAGGTAACGCGGCATTTGTGATCTTTTTGGAAAGGTTAGCCCCCAAATATCATGAAGCACTATGTTTTCTTTGAAGTATGAAAAAGTAGTTCCATTTCATAAGAAAGTTAGCATGTAATTGGAGTCTTTGTCATAGTATGAATTCAGAAAAGACCACAATGTTTGTCCTACCACCTTGGCCCTTTCATTTTCCACTTCTAATTATTTCAGCTGTGCAAAATTTGAGTCCTTTAGGGTGTCTTTATTTTTTAACACACACACACACACACACTCTCTCTCTCACAGTCACTCTCCATGGAATTGGGCTGAAGAAAATCCATATGATTAACAGAATTAATTCTATTCTTTAGGATACTGAAGCTCAGTTGGCTCGCAAATGAAGCATATTATATATTCCATGATATTTCTCTTCACTTTTTAAAAAATAAAAATGCTTGTGAAGCAAAACCAGACTGTGTGTATTTCTCACTCAACAGGCTGAATGCACTCCAGCTCTGCTGGGTTACCTGCCTTTTGCCTCAAGCACAGCAGCGCTTTAGAACCGTGGGCTTGGGGGACCCTCAGTACAACACAGCATATTCCCAGCTTTCCTTCGGATATTAGTGAGCTCAGAGTACTTTACTTCAGCTCTAGGATCAGTATTTCTTTGAAAAGGTCACACCTGCCATCTATCTGCTTCCTGCTCAGGACATGAATGGTTCAGTACGACGCTGGAATGGGATGCGGGGCACGGCGTTGCCAAAGGGAGCCTGTAATTTAGGTACTTTTCACTTTTCTTCCCTAACACAGACATGTCAAACTGGCAATACTGAAAGAAGGTAGAATAAATGTTATAAAAAAGGACAGACCACTGAGGGACTGTCTCCAGCAAAACTAACTGTGTGCAGACCAGCACACCCCAAAAGGCCAAATGAATTCTAATATGATGCCCCACACCTTGCTCTGGACGCTAATTATGTCTGCTAATATTGTGAATTATTAAAAGAGCTGGCATGCCATGTTGGACTCGACGACCTTAAAGGTCTTTTCCAACCTAAACGATTCTGATTCTACTATTTTTGCATATGTCCTGTTTCTGTATTGTGTTAAGCAATACAAAAGTTCCAGTCACCTGAAGATTTACAAGTATCCAAACAAACCACATATCCATTGATGGATATATGAACAGAGAGCTAAGTTAAAATATCACCAGAAATCATGTTTCAGGATTAGACTGCCAGCCTTATTTACAGTGCCTTTTAGAAAGGAAGGCAACTGTGCTGGCTCAAGATTATATCAGAGCAGTATTTGCAGTCAACAGTATTAGTAAACTACAATACAACAACAGTATTAGTAAAGTTTATTTTTGCAATTCATGAACGCAGTTATTGCTAAACAGTGGTAAGCTTATGTACACTGAATTCTTATGAATGACAGCCTACAGCAAATAAAAATATTTGATCCCAACGTATTTCTGCATCCTTTCTAGAAATTTTACATTACATTTAGCAGAAAGTATCTCTGCCTGAAGAGGGAGAAGGTCAAGTGTAAAATGACAAGGGAAGAAGAGACACTGCTACCAAGAATGCAGGTTACATTAGTCTTCTTTTCCTAAAATTAATATGGTATTTTTGGACCATTGCAGAATTCAGCCATGTATTTATGAAATACTAAAATATACTATCAAATAATTGGGGTTTTTTTTAGTTAACATTAAAATACCTCAACATTACCTACAATGACAAAAAAAAAGACACTTGTGTAATTTTATAGTATGTTTTACAGCAACTATTTTCCATATTGTCCCAAATCCCTATGGTTTTACTTATAAAGCAAATGACTGACTAACTGTAGCTAAAAACAGTCACTCTAAAACAAACAGCAAATATACAGTACATTTTTCGTATTTAGAAATGCAGTGCTACTAAACTTCATGAAGCAGTGAAGATTTAATGACCTCCAATACACCGTAACTGGAGATGCTCATTTTCTCATCTAGTATGCAGATACAATACACTAATACATAATTAAAGAACAGACAGTTACTGATTTATATTTATGTGAGATCAGCTTTACAAAAAGGAACATACTTCAGACTTACAGGCAATTAAAACCAGATTGATTTCCTACCACAACTATGAGTTCAAACTCCTAGTGAGAACAGCATGACTTATACTTTACTTCTATACTCTTTATTATATTAATACAGCAATCAAAACATAATACAGACCCTGAGAAAACCCTGTCATTCTCCACTGACAAAAATAATGAGCACAGAAACCTTGTAGGCTTTCATATAACCCACTGGTTACAGAAGGCACCTACTCTGCTCTTCAGAGCATAAAACTGAACCCCAGGAATTCCCAACCTCGAACTCTGCAGATAGTTCAACAGTAGTATAAGAAACCTTAATGAGAAGTATATAATTATAGTAATAGTATAGTAATAAAATACATTTAAGGTGTCTGCAGCGTTGACACACATCACTGAAAAACAACATGCATGCACAATCTGTAGCCGGAACGAGTGTCTCCCTTTACTTCCTTTTTAAGGCAAACACATTCTTAGTTCTATCACTCATGTACTTTAATACAGAATGCCATGGTGGAAATCACAGAATACAACGGCATGACTAAGTTAAGCAATTTTTGGAGGGGAGCTCTAATTTTTTTTAAAAAATAAGATGTTCTGATGTTAATTACAAAAAGAACAAACAAGTAGATTAAGAACATAATAAATTACATTTTACACAGAAGTTGTTAAACTAATTGGTTGCATTTCAACATGACAGCATAGATATTATCATAAGCCAAAAGCTGGAAAGAGGCAACATACCAAACTTCCCTTTCTGATAATGCTCTTTGTTTACCAACGAAGTACTACCTGTGGCAGCACGTTACAAAAGGAGGAGCTGGTTTGGCTCACCTCTGTTAGATCTTATTGGCTGAAACAAGAAGCATAGAGCGACTACATCTAACTTAATTACACAGATTAGATATACACAGGAGTTTAATCAACCACTTCTAACACTGCATTAGCTGAAAATACAACACGACCAATGCTACTAAACATCCAACAGTCCGTGTAAAAACCTGCTTTAAAAATCCCTACAAATACAGGGAAAATAAGACAGCTTTTACTATGAGAAGAAAAGAATCTAAATACAGTAAACTTTCTTGCTCCCCTTTGTCTTTATTCATTGCCTGCAAACGAATTGTTTTACTCGGTTTTGTATAGTGATGCTTGTATGCCACGATCCTTCATTAGAGACCAAAGGAATTACCATTAGCAAAACTAACTGGCTTTATGAACTGTAAAGACATACAACACAGCTCTTTTCAAACAAACTTGTTATCTAACTCAAGATCAAACAAATGAGTGTGACAGAGTAAGAAAGACCATACAGATAACAGTCACAATTCCATGTAATTACAGATTAGCAGTCATCTCCCTCAGAGCAAAGCAATTAAACACATGTTTATCTTCAGACCTACAGTGCTCAGCTGTCTTCGGAATCAACACGCACAACTAGATGTGAGTTTTGTAATTGTTAGCTTTATCCTGTATTTCCATCCAAAAGCTACTTGCACAAGAAAAGAAAAATTAAAAAGCAATTATAATTTTGAATCCTCTCTTCCACAGGCAGAATCTGACACACCAAGTGTGGTCTGATACACGTTACATATTCAATAGTTCAAACAGGATAGAGGACTAAAAATAAAAGCTTATCTTAATGGTAGAATACATTTTTTCCAATGAACTCTTACATAATTCCTTATGTTATTAAGCTTATTATTATGTCTCTTTTGAATGTTCATGACATTATCCACACAGCATCCTCATCCAGGCTGTTACTCAGAACTCAGTTACTCTGCCTATACAAACAAGGTACAAATGAGAGCACATAAAAGGTGTTGCAGACAAATCTGAATTGTCTTCCATTTTCTTCCAATGAGTGGAATCATTCAAGAATAGTAATATCTGCCTGAAATACCATAGGTTTGTCATCATCCTAAAAATCACTATATGGAAAAGTTAAATACCTTAATGCAAACTTTAGCACCATTACTTCCTTTCTGTCCGAATCTATGATAAATCGTTCACCGCCTTGTATGTGTTATTCCGTGGCAAGTAATAAAATGACAAGCATACAGGGGAGGGCGACAGCACAACCTGGAATATCTCAAAAACTGTACCAAAATTCATACAAAAAAATGGCAAAGTCAAGTACCACTGATAAAACAGAGAGGAGGGCCAGGGAGATCACAAAAATCACTTAAGTGCAGTTGAACAGGTGTAAAATCAAATTAGAACTTAAAGGTTCATTGAACAAAAACATCCAAATCAGCTGTGCAAGCTTCTGTAAAAGCAATGCAAAAGACAGACGTGTCTGTCACTACAGCAATCATAACTTTAAATTTATACATGAAACTTCTTTTCCATAAAAATAATGTATTTGTCCACTTTTCCTGGAAGTATAATATTTTATATGTTTTATATACATCACTGAGGAATGTAACAATGTCCACAAGAGTCTGAAGTATATGCTTCATTGAGTCCATTTTGACAAACTCTTACGTTACTGAAACTTCAGCTGACCATGTTAATCAGCATTTTCTGTCACAAGCATTTGGCAAAAAATGACTGCAAGATTTTAAAATTCCATTAAAAATAACCTATTCAAAAAGAGCAGGTCTTCTTCTAAGCTCCAATCCCATTCTGCTTCCTAAAAACAGCTGAAGTATAAATTCAACAACAGAAAATAGTCCGAAGGTTAATTTTAACACAACGCCTCCCCCACAGACATTTTCTCCAGAAAGCACTAAATAACATTTAATTTAAAAATTGTCAAAAATACAAAAGGACCTGCTTCCTCTTGCTGTGTTTAATGGTCCTCAGGCTTAAAATTTAACAAACTAGAGGATATCATGTCAAAATGCAGGATATGAAACTACAAAGATCCCCTGGTAAATCCAGGCAACAGCTTCTGTTGAAGAAACCACTGAAAATAACTAATTTTTAAACTTATATAAGAACAAAGAGTGCAAATTTCCATACTACAGTAACACAGAAAATAGGCCCCATTTGATGAAGAGACAGCACTGACACGGGCACTGCAAATTTAAGTATCATGTGTGGAACAGAGCAGTAACTAACAGGGAAGCACAAATACATTCTCCAAGTATTCTGGTCAAGAGGTACAGGCATTTTATATTCCTTAAACTAAGAATATAAACATAAATAAAAGTAAACGAATATAAAAGTAAAAAAGGGACATCTCTAAACACAACAGTGTAAACTCCTAAAATCTCATCACATACAGAATCACAAAAAAACTCACACACTACACAAATGCTAATTACCAACAAATTATGAATAAAATTGAGATACTGAAAGCACTCAATGCAACAGGTATTTGCACCAAAACTTTTCAGTGGAGGAATGTGTTGAGTGTGACCAATAAAATTAAGAAACAAAAGACAGCAAAATATATTTACCAAGTAAATTTGTGTGAAAAGGGACATTATTTTTAGCATTTCTGCTCTTTCAGCATTAACATTTGCTCTAATTCAACCTCAGCCATGAAAACCTAGTAGGTTCCAGAAATGAGATTTTATGGTCGCTTCCAAAAGGAATCAAAAAGAACATGTGTCATGAACGCCACACAGGCCACCAGTACTGCTAAGGAATCAGAGAGACTCCTAAACTTTCAGAACCCCCAGAAATTTCCATTTTCACGGATTCGAATTTAAAAAAAAAATAAAAATCCTATTTTCATTTTCATTCTCCAATTCCATGTTCACTGATGTAAACATAAGAGTATGAACCCATGGTTGGAGGTTATCAGTAACTTTTTAGTATACACACTACAGGAATCCAGGTTGCATTCAAAAGGTCAGGGCTATCTTTGTTCCCAGATGCTCCAGTCAAACAGGAAAAACTGACAAAAATGTATTGAGTAGGAATGTCAGTGTACAGACACAACTCAGCTTGTCAAAGTTCAGTGTATTCAAGCCTCCGATGCTTCACAGAGCAGCAGGAATGCAGAATCCCCGACCACAACAACTGACGTTACAATAACTTATAATTATTGACATACTTTTGCTCAAAATGCATTTAATCAATAATATCATATAAATATTTGTTGTGGTTTAGGAATAGTCCTCCCCAATTCAGTGCTCCCACCAAGACTCTCCAAAACCCCACCGCTCTCTCTCACTCCCCCTTTCTCTCCTCCTTCCTGCTGTGGCAGGATGGAGTGGAGAACTTGGGGCACAAAAGGCAAAGATCAAGGGCAGAGATAAGAACAATTTACTGGAAATAGCAATGAGATATGAAAACAAACAGTAACAGCAACAATATTAATAACAAAAGGAATAAGAAAAGATACTATTCATGTGGACAAGGACCCCTGCCAACAGACAACACTGGATGGCTCTCCCCACCACACCTTCCCCACCCAAGGGAAAAGAGAGTGAGTCCCTTCCCCCACTCAGGTGGGATGGAACAACCTCTGGATCCTGGCCACACCCTCTCCCAGCTACTGCAAAAATTAATCCTGTCCTGGCTGGAACCAGGACAATGTTTTTAAACTTAATTTGATATGGTAACTAGTAACTGTGAGCTCTTTCTCCTAAAATAAGGGTATACCCCTCTTTTGGTAAGAGTCACTGTTTTACACAACTTTTAATACCCGCTTAAAAATAATTGCCTGGTTGTTTTTGATAACTTGACCCTTGTATTCCACATTTTTGCTCTCAGTATTGTATATTTTCATATACTAATCAAATAGAAAACCCTAAGGCAAGTAACCTGACTTGCTGAGGAAAAAATAAAGATATTCCTAAACTGCACAGGAAAATTCTAACAGAACCATAAAAACCACAGGACTAAGAATATGTTTCCAAGCGTGCTTATTGGATTGTTTGTTAAATTATTTTAACTATTACAGCTTCTGAAACTATTTCAGGGACAGGTCAACAAGACAGAATTTTTATATAACATTTGCTGAAATAAAGCCTTAAGTCTCTAATTATTCCCTCTACCAGCAGATAAGAGACTAACACTTCCAAGACTGGTGTTTCTGAAGCCATTTACTGATTTTAACTTGTTTCCTTACCTGCCTGGAAGAACAAACTAATCTGTGCAACATTTGTAAAAGCAATTTACCTACCACAGCGGGGCAAAACCATTGGCTGTGACATGCAGTATGCCAACGTACACAGAACACAACTCCTAAATATTTCATTTAAGCGCTCTACTAAGTATATTATCACCATTATTTGCTTGTGTTATGAAGACAGCATGGTTCCACACAATTCAAAAGGGATGATTAATTAGTGTATGTTAACATTCCTGAATAATTCCTCTACCTAAAGCAAATGAAAATCCCACTACTGGTGAGATTTTTCAGACTTTTGTACTGGGATCCTATTAACAGGTGAGAAATCTCGTTTCTTCATCTTCAATACTCCAACGTAGAATGGCCTGATTCTGTCCAGCAATAATAACCTAATCCAAAGAATTTTGAAGTGCTAAAAACCAAAAAATATATGTGAAATGATGTGTGAGAAATGGGAGGAGAATAAATAGGAAACTATCACCACTTTTAACTCTATAACCAGGATTATATGATTAATACTTTACAAAGTAGTCAGATCACACAACTGTATCACCAAAGCTACTGCTGCTGTAACTGTACAAACCAGAATACAACAGTTCCCAAATTACTAAGTTTAAAATTCAAGTTACAGGTCTCCCCCACAGAAATCTTTTCTTAAATCTTCTGCACAGAACAAGAAAAGTTGAGATGAAATGGAAGACGTTTATCTGATTTTATTTCTAGAAACTGGATACTTCCAAGTAGAAGTTTATTCTCCTTGGTGACTGTAATGCAGGTGAAAGCTTTGGTTTAAATTTTAACTCCTTCTTTCAAATTGAAGGAGATGCTTTGAAATATGCTGCATTTTAGTCTTCAAGAATTAATTTTATTGCTAGTTCCTAGCATAAATATTATTTTGTTGACCATAGTCAATACATCTGAGCATCTCCACAACCTGATGAAATAGAACAAATGCCTAATGAAAAAGTTACAGCCATAAACCTGTATAAAAATATAGGGGTTTAAATTTAAATAAAATGCAAAACCAAATTAATAGATACTTTGATGGAGAATAAGACTACAAGTGGGGATAAAGGAAGAACTCTTAGAAAAGGAGAGGAGCTGGATAAAACCAAGATAAAGACAACAAAGAAAATAGGCATAAAGCAGGGAATCTTTTGGAAAGGAAGGAGGCTAAAAATTAACTGCATCAGTAAGCCTTGCATTCCAAGGAGAAAGCTGATGTGAGTGAAATCTACAATCCAGAAAAACAATAAAATCACATTCAAAGAACAAATTTCAGAGCTAACTGAATGATCACTTCAGGAGGGAACAGAACACATTCCATCACTGCTGCTTTATATGAAACTGGGCTTAGATGAGGACAAGAAAATAGGAAAATGTGGAAAAGGAGTCCCTTAGGACACATCTCCCTGGTCCAATAAAACATCCGAAGGCTCCAGCAGTTTTCTATGGAGGACTATTAACATTGCTTTTATACAGCTGTAGCAGATGGTATGATTCACTTATCTCAAAATACAAGAGCTCAGGGAACTTGATGATATTATCAAGCATCAAGTTAGAACAAATAAAAAAGTGCCTTCCATGCAAATATTGAAACTATGGCTATCATGTTGTGGGGAGAGGTCTAATATTTAACACAATTTTTAGAGAGATAACACTTGAAAAAACAGAAAGTGATACTAGAGGAATACAACTCTCAACTTTCCCCCTGCAAGGATGTCCTTAAGCTGCTGTTGTCAGATAAAGGTAATACAAGGTAGAAAATAATAATTCTCTCCTTTCCCTTCTTTCAGGCTTCCATTAGCACCTGCTGTTGGGCACTGCCAGCGATGGGACACCTGGTCAGATATACTTCTGATGTGAACCAGTGCTGTATTACTTGTGATTTAGCAATACCTTTATATCTAAAGAGCTTCATCGAGAAGGAAAACTGACCAAGAGAAAAACAATACATCATCAAAAAATCTTCTGCTTCCTCCAGTCTCTAGAAAGACACTTGTTCAGCATCCCAGCTTCAGTATTCATCACATAAGGAAGTAGCATAGGCCTTTCTCCAAGTTCAAAAGTACTGTCTCAAAGATTTTTAGAAATAAGATAGGAAGTCAGTTGCAACCATCCATTCATGTTTTCACTATGAACTCTGTTCTCAGAGGAAGCAAGCAGGACTCCTGCACAAAGCCAGCAATGGGGTTTTTTTAATAATGCAAATGATAAAAAAACCCTGAAACCCTGCTTTTCTCCCAAATCATTAAGGTTGTTTCGTTTTCCTTAATGAAAGAGACAGCTTCAAGACATGTCCTGTTCTCCCATGTCCCCTATATAGCTCTTTGCCTCCTCAAGCTGCATCATGGGAGAGAAACACAGGCACAAAGGAACTGAAACACCGGAAAAGAAAGGTTTCCAATGATACTGGAAACCACTGCTATCATCTGGAGATGGTGGGCAGGCACTGGGGTGAAGAAAAGCCATTTAAGTATTATGAAACAGGGCACAACTCAAGCTGAACATTAGAAGTGAAAACTAGCAAAACTGAAAATGTAATCTGCAAGTCAACACCAAAAATATATTTAAGTTCAATTTTTAAGAAGTTCTGAATAAAGCTTTGAATAGTATAGGAATAGTGAAAAAACATTTATCAGTACTAATAGGAAGTTCTTAATGAAGAAAACTTTAAAAAAAAATCCTCAAAGGACTGTAAACACTTGTAAATGCATAGGCATGGTAAAAAGCATAATTATTGAATATGTGACCTAACATGGGGAAAAAATTCAAACTGAGTACTATAAAAATGATAAAGAGGATAGTAAAAGATAATAGCAATGGCAGGTCTATTCAACAGAAACAAGGTCTTAAAACACACACATTTTAACAGCAAAGAACAATTAATCTGAGTTGCTAAAAACAAAATACTTCAGTGGGATGTCAAGCAGTAACACAAAGCTGACAACTGTGCTTTAATTAAATTTGAGACTGTTACCAATTAGTTAGTCTACAGCACTACAGGCTTCATGCTGCCTATGACTCAGTGCACTGACTCATCCAGTAAAACTTTTCTTACAGAAGAACTATCCAGGCACCCACAAGGATGCAAGATCAAAAGGAAAGTAGTTACATTGACCTTCTTAGCAAAAGTCTTGTTTTAAATTTAGATGACCAAAAGTATATACTGACACAACTGCTCAAATAGTTTTTTTGAAGGAGAGAATTTCGGGAGGACTGTTTATAACTCCATTTCAGATAAACATCTCAAAAAATCAAAATGCAAGTAATGTTTTGTAGAGTTTGAAACTGAAGCAGCAGCTTTTAAATCTGCTTTTTTATAAGCTGTTCAAGTAGCATTATTTATTATTAATACAAATATCTACAATTTTTCACTGAAAAATCATGTTTTCTGCCACTTGAGAGTCATGGCTGATTCTAACAATTGGAGGCTGAAATTTTTTCTACGTCAGAAATAAGGTCTTTGGCTGATGGGAAGGGCTGGGAAAGCATGACAAAATGTCTTCAGCCATTTCCCTTTTTTGTGAAAAAACATGTTTGGTTAGATTTTTAAATGATAACAATTCTACATTGCACTAAGCAGTAATGGCACTTTCAAGTTCTGAAATTAAGGTAAGAGGAGGGTAATACTGGGTGAAAGACTCTTGTACTGATGTTGTCATGGACCTTCAAAAACATGTTAGTTCTAAAAGTAACCCTTCTCTCTCCATTGTTCTTTCTGAACGCCCAGGCTATGATGCCTAAGCTGCCAAGCCCAGAATCTTGGAGAAGGAAAGTTGTCTCTCTTGCTCTCTCCTGTTGGCACCAACACAGAGAGAACAATCAGAGATGAGTAGGTGAGGGGTGTTCAGACTCAAGACAGGCGACCCGTTGTGAAGCCCTTCAGTTCATATGTACCAGCTGATGTAAATAGTTGTTTCTCAAAACAACTGTCTGCTCACTATCAGCTCTAGCTCTAGCTGCACACTGGCCCTGTACTCAGAGGTTCCAAATTGCTTATTCACCTGAAAACAAAGTGCAAGTCAATTGACTGTTTTGGTGTGAGCTCATGCTGCACAACCACAAGAGCAAGAGGAAGCGAGAATGTATATCCAGAGAGCAGCACGTGCAGTGCAGTTGGAGATCTGTTAAGTGTTAACAGATAAGGACTCAAGAGTTGTATTTTAGGCCTGCAGGAAAGGGTGGAACAGGTAATGCTCCTGAGGGTTAAAACGAGCATGAAAGCTGCAATAAAGAGTTATTCTTAAATTAAAGCATGTTTTCCCCAGAACTTACACTAGGATCTACAAATCTCTGTATAAACATTAATTTTTGCCAATTGAAAAAGTTGTAACTTCACTGGGAACAGGCACAAGTCATCTCCTTCGCACAGCAACCTACCAAAGATTGCCACCAAGACTATGGTTGCACAAGATGTTTGTTGTAGGAGTAATTAGGCACTATTTTCTCAAGTGTGTTTTCCTTCTTGCAGTTCATTTCTCTCAGCACAGGGGCATACTGGGTACTTCATAAGCCACTTAAACTTAGCTGCATGGCAGAGCAAACTAATACAGAAGAAGAAAACGTATTGTTTTCTACCATATTAGTGTTTGACTGATTTGCAGAAGTCAGGGAGGGACAGGAGCTTACAGAGATGGCGATGCGTGGGGAGCAGGGAAGGTGGACTGGCCCCTTTCAGTGGCAGCCATGACACCTCACTGGCTTCACCTGTTCTCCTTGGCTCTTCCAACAAAATCCTGAAGGAATGAATAAATCACATCCAGTTCAGTTTCCTTTCCAAAAGTGAAGCAACACTGGAAATTGCAATATCCGACACAGTAACCGAGAAATGCACTCAGCTGAAAGAGGGTCACTGGAACCTCTGCCACCCAGCTCCTGGGAGCCCCAGGAGGGAGGTCACAACACCAACCAGGTAGGTCAGAGTATTGGTTCTCATTTTTCAGCCTGTAAAACTCTGGAACACTAGATCTGCTTCCCAGACACACTGTGACCTCAACAACTGCAAGCGGACATCACTCCAGTGTGTTGCAAAGCTCTAAACCGAAATGCTAACCTCTTCAAAAAAGCAGGAAAAGGGGCATTTCCACTTGGGCACCCAAAGCAGAATTTTGGTATTGTTGCCTCTAAGTTCTGCAAAGTAGAAGTAATACTGATGTACTGCTTTATAAGAGAGCTGTAAATATCAACTCTCTGTAATGAATTTGAATTAATTAATCTCTGAAGGTAATCTGTGAAGAATTCAAATGTTGTAGGGATATAATTCAAGAGACAAAAATCTGAATTCAAAGCAGAGTGTGAATAGTGAACAGTGTACAAGACATGTCCATGTACAAGAATAAAATAAAATATTTAGCTTATTTTCCCGGAACTCTTTGGCTATATCTACCTGAGGAGGCCAGTGGAAGATGATTCTCAATACAGAAGAAGCATTTTGTCCAAGCCTCTGCCCACATGCCATCAGGATTTACTTCAGACCATTTCCCAAGGTAATTTTCTCTTTTTAGTAGCTCCCCTACATAACAATTTGCTTATAAATTCAATGCAAGCAGAGGTCTGCATTCAGTCCTGCTGAACAATTACACATGTACAAAATTCTTCAGTTAAAAAAAAGACAAATCCTCTCTACTCAAACAAAATATACACTTCGTACGCTCACTTCCAAATTCGCAATAGCGATATTGCTGGTTTTAGAGAATGGCATCTATCAAAACTTAAACTATTTAATCAGATTGTATTTGTAGAACTATTCTAAATCTATTTTTGATAAAGTAAAAATATTGATTAGAAGATTTATCCACTGGAAATCTTTTTTCTCCATGATGTTAGCATTTCAGTCTCCAAAAGGAGAAAACAAAGTTTCTATGAAACTTTCTCCTCTTCTGCTCTGCTAGAAGTGACATCTGTTGAAAGAACATAACTGAAAGCTGAAAGATGTGCAGCCTCTCAAAGCCATTTTACAAGGACTTCAGATTAAACCTTGAAAATCAAAGTCATAGAATCACAGAATATGCTGAATTGGAGGAGACCCATAAGAATCATTGAGTCCAGCTCCTGGCCCAGCACAGGACCATCCCCAAGTCACACCATGTTGCTGAGAGTATCATTCAAATGCTTCTTGAACTCTGTCAGCCTTGGTGCTGTGCCCACTGTCCTGGGGAGCCTGTTCAGTGCCCAACCACCCTCTGGGGGAAGAACCTTCTTCTAATACTCAACATAAACCTCCCCTGACACAACTTCAGGCCATTCCCTCAGGTCCTGTCACTGGTCACCAGAGAGCAGAGCTCAGTGCCTGCCCCTCCTCTGCCCCTCTCAAGGAAGTTGTAACTGCAATGAGGTCTCCCCTCAGTCTCCTCCAGGCTGAACACACAAAGTGCCCTCAGCTGCTCCTCACACAGCTTCCCCTCAAGGCCCTTCACCATCTTCACTGCCCTCCTTCAGATGCTCTCCAATAGCCTCATGTCTTTTTTATATTGCAGACACCAAAACTGCCACAATATCGCAGGTGAGGCCACCCCAGCGCAGAGCAGAGTGGGACAATCCCCTCCCTCACCCCGCTGGCGATGCTTTGCCTGATGCCCCC
This sequence comes from Cephalopterus ornatus, assembly GCA_013396775.1. Classification (NCBI taxonomy): domain Eukaryota; kingdom Metazoa; phylum Chordata; class Aves; order Passeriformes; family Cotingidae; genus Cephalopterus; species Cephalopterus ornatus. The sequence goes on along the minus strand of VZRE01006384.1, from coordinate 211,735 downwards.
CAGGACACGGCTGGCCCTCCTGGCTGCCAGGGCACTGTTGATTCATGTTCAACTTGCCACCAACCAGGACCCCCAAGGCCCTTTCCCGGCACTGCTTTCCTGTACCTCATTCCCCAGTCTGTCCATACATCTGGGTTTGCCCCATCCCAGGTGCAGAATGCATCACTTTCCCTTTTTGAACTTCATACAGTTGGTGACTGTCCAGCCCTCTGATTTATCGAGGTCTCTCTGCAGGGCCTCCCTGCCTTTCAAAGGAGCCAACAGCTCCTCCCAGTTTGGTGTTGTCTACCCACCCCTGACTACACCTAAAGCATGTATTTACAAATTTCCCCTGTATATCTCCATTCTAAACACTGCTTCTTTGGTTGACTCAAGATGTGACTTATAATGGATAAGGCTCCTGCATCCTCCCTATTTATCTGAAAATTGTTTATTACACCTACTCTATGTCCTATCTAATGTACAGATATATCAACCATGTAGAGAAAGGATTATATTTTAATTTTTATACAAATACATAAGAATTTGTCCTCAATTCCTGTTAAATATACAAAAATTAAAATGGCATACGTGTTTTATATGCCTGACAAAAGGCGAGCCTTTAAAAATTATTTTAAATAAACCAGGTTTTTAAAAAACATTGGCACAGTGAGACAAGCTATGTAAGTTACTGGTGAGATCACAACAGAGATTTGTTAATAGAGAAATCTACTTTTATAGAAATGTTGGGAAGGGTTCTAATATTTCTCTAAATTTATTAAAAATTATACACACTCAAAGTTAAGCTGAAAACATTATTAAAATGTATGCTTTGCTGCTATTCACAAATAAGAATTGCAAATTAGAAACTGCAGATAAGAAAAATTATCCCAGAATTAAGAAAATAAGAGGTGAAAGAGATCAAGAGATTCTTGCCTTTTTATACTATTGCAATTTAGTAAGAAGCAATATTTAGTCTTTACCATGCTAATAACCTTTGCTCTCTCTTATGAGAATTCGAAATATTTTGCAAGTATGTTCAGTTTCATAAGGTAAGTCAGACATACCTGTTTTTAAACTAGAGTATTTTGATTTTTAATAATTTTTTCAAAATTATTGCCTCACAGAATGGAAAATATTATTACAAATCCAGCGAACCACACACTGTACACAGACACTTAAATACTCTAGAGTCCCTGCCTCCCATCCTGAAAAAGTTGCAATTTCATTTGCATTCTGTTACTTCTATAAGGAACTCCAAAAATGAAAGATGACTCACAAGGCAACTAAACGTTCTAATGTCATCTCAACTTCAATCGGTAACAAAATGTTGCCATGTCGCAACATAAATTAACAACGAAAAAGAAATAAGAAAGTAACTTCTGGAAAATAGAAACATCTGAAGCAAGTAGTGGTCAAGGTTACCCAGCAGAGCAAAGCAGTCCCTCCAGGTTTCCCTGCAGTAAACTTGAAAACATCGACAACATACGCAAGGTAAACCAGCTTTACAAATCTCTGGACCTAAGTACCAACAGGGTGATGCTGATGACACCACTATGAAAAATTTATGAGCAGCTACTGATCTACAGAGGCACAATTCCCATCCAAATCTTGCTCAGGTATACAAGAGCTGAACTTGTCAGTGAAAATATAATAAAGGAATTAAAAGGTATTACAACTGATGACATGACCTGCCAGAAAATAAAGATGACCAAGAAAGCCAAAACTCACAGCTCTACAGTTCACATTCCATCTGTGTAAAAAGCTGTCACACATAACTTTAAAAAAAATAAGGACTAATAGGTAAAACCTAACCGGACTAATTTATTCCAAAAGTACTTTTGACAGAATATGAAATGATAAAAAAGTTGTTTACACACCAAGTCTAACAATCTACATCACAAGGAGAAATATAAATAAATAGTTAGCATTTTGTAGGAAAACAACCTTCTCAGATCATGTATTAAGTACAATATAAAATGATTTTCCAGGACTGGTCTATTCAATAATTCAACATAATTCAACCATTATTACTCATTTTTCACATTCATCTCATTGGTACACTAACAGGATGCTACTAAAGTATACTAGCATACAGCTGAAATAGCTGTAAAATCACTAAGTCTGCATATTCAAGAATTTCATTAACTTGCACTTTCTATCAACCATCTCTGCATCATTTCACACAGGAGAAAAAAAGTTGCTATTGAATATATTTTGAAGAACCCACCAGTCATAATCACTTAATGCCTCCAAATAATTTCCAATATATTTTCTTCACAAGGGTTCAAATTTTCTGATTACAGCTAAGTATGAAAGAGCGCATGAACACTTATGACCAGTTTTTGTATTAAAACATAAAAAAAGGCATTTTATCTCTTCTTTGTTATTGTTGCCTTCTTTGCTTATTTTCTAAAGCCTCATACCTTAACTTGTGATCTTGATTCCACAGAACATAATGGAGCGCTCCACCTGTAGACATCTACAGTGTATCTTAAAGCACACGACATCTTTCTGTCATCAACTGCAAGTCCTCCACAGAAGCCCGGCAAAAGTCCGTTTGCTGGCAAACCACCCTAATCCTCACACATCCAGGAGCAAAGGCAGCCGTGCCCCAGACCCTCTCGTGTAACCCAAGTGTCATTCCTTGCCTCGTGTCAAAGTTCTGCACTCCATGGAGCTGAGTGAAACATCCAGAAAGATCACCGGGAGCAATTTTTTTCAATGCAAGAGAACACAGATGAGCCCCTTCCCTCTTGGACAAGTGGTAAGAAAAGCAAACAAAAACCACCACCACCTGCTTTTAGACACTTCTGGCAGGCCTTGCTTCAGTATGCATTATTTACTTTACTCATTTTCCAAAGAGTAATGTTGTCTGGAATTAGATTTAATGACATTATGACTCAAGCACACCATTATTAACATTTCCATAGGAAATTAAAATTTCAATGTCTGAATGACTTCAGCTAATCACCAGACTTTGCAAGACAGAGACTATTTCCTCCGTTACCTCAGAAGAAACCTCTTCCTTCCATTATAACTAAGATATTTAAGATGCAATGAAAATTTTACAAAGGCTCAACTGAAAATCTAATCCATTTTTTAATATTTATGGTTAGCCAACCCAAAAAAAGCCATGTTTTTGATAAGTCTTGGCTGCCAGGTGCCTACAGCAATTTGACACCAGATAACACAGTTTTTGATAAAGAGGGAGCCTGAAACAATATTAACTTATTTCAGTGCTTAAAAGACAATTATTAGAAAAGTATTTTCCCAAGGTGCTGAGCACCAGCAAACACCCCTGGAATGAAGATGACATGCTCAGAAAATCTGGGAAAGAGAAAAAATATTAGAAAAAAAAAAATCAGACCATACACTTGCATAACTTCAGATACCCCTTTAAACACCACATTTGGTAGTTTAACCTTTTAATTGTCTCTTTATTCAAAACAAGTCTGTGCAAAACTACTCACTACAGGATTAAACACAAAACAAGAAAACAAAAAGAACCAACCTGCAGATATTTTCCATACTCCAATTGCGATCTTCAATTGCTAGTAATACTCTTTGTGATAGAAAAAGTCTATATTCCTGTTTGCAAACTCAAATTCAAATATTTAATAAGAAAGCTTAGCCAAAAGGCTGACTAAAGACACACAGTACTAGATGAGGAGGAAATGAGTAGCTACATATATTAATTATCACCCTTTCTGAGATCACAGGCTCAATCAAGTTAAAATTTAAAGGGCTTAGATTACTTTCTGGTGAATTTTATTAGTTTTCCCCAAGAGGTGCAAAGACTAATGCTGTCACAACAGAAAAGGAGAGCATATACAGCGTCATTACAAGCTGAGTCACTCGAAAGCACTGAATCTTGCTTTATTATAACACAGCATCTTAAATAGTCTCCTGAAGCACCATCATTTGTTATGAGACACAGTGATAACGGCAAGCGAACCCAGTACCACCATAAAATGAAATCTGGCGCATCTGCAGAGTCCTTCTCAGTAGGCAGACCCTGCTCCCTTGCTGGTCTCTTCGGATATAGCAGCTGCAGGCTTCCCTTCCTCTACTGCAATAGAGAAGGACGCAGATCAAAGTTGGTGAGAGCTCTTCTTCTTGTGGCTGCTGGTAACATTTAGATATGCCCACAGAGAGCCATGGTGCAGGTGGAAGATGAGGAGGTCAGGCGGATGTCCAAGAACTACCACCACAAGATTCTTCGCTGTGCAGCTGTAGCCACCAACTTTCTCCTCCCCCCATCCAAGTATTTCAGTTATTTTCTCTCGAAAGACCAAAATCTTGAAGGGCAAAAGAGTAAAATCTGAAGGGACTTCTTCACTATACCTCGTTCATATCCTGCCATCATTCAGATGCAATACACGGATATTTTTCATTTCCTAGTACCACAGTCTAATCACTGAGCAGTACCAGCTTCAAAACAGAACACGGTTATGCAGTGCTCTCAAATAAATCACACGTGTTTCAAGTCTTCTGTCGTCAAGGAATTTCAGATCCCTGTATTTTTGGAGACCCACTACAAAAGACAGCGAAACAAAAAGATAATTGACAAGCGTGACTGACTTTCTCCGCCTCTTCCTCTGGCTGTTCATGAACAGACTCCTGTCTTGTTTTATTCCCAGTCCCCTCCTTTCCTCTCTCATCTCGTGATGGAACTCACCCAGCTGCAGATACTGTAGAACACGTATGCCCTTTGTTGGCATTGCACTGTTAAACAATACTCCTTCTACCTCGTTACTTTTTATTTAGACTGCATATCACAGCAGAGAGCAATCAGTTATAATTTAAGGAACTTAAGAAAACGGGGTCTGATTTTTCAAATCCACATGTAGACATCATAAAACAAAACAATATTACTATTTTAAATAATAATGAATATTTGGGGTACTATCTTTCGCATGCCTTAATCAAAACTATTTGGAAACTATTTTCCATTTTTGTGCACTAACTTCAAATGCTAACTTCCCAAAAAAAATCCCTCTTAAAATATGATTTTAGCCAAATATTTTAAACAGCGTTATCTGATGAGATTCCATTTAACTAATTTCCCATTACATACCACCAAAAATGAATATACTTTGCATACATATGCACTCCATACACGTTTTATTACACATTTCCATAAACAGCTGTGATCTGGAGCCTGACTAGCCTCTTCCATAAATTCACAATACATGCAACCAGATAAAAGTGACTGAAAGAATACAGAGGAACTACATAATCAGCTACAATAACTCTCAATATGCCCCAGTAACACTCAAGTATCATGGGAAAAAAGTGTGTTTTGTAATTCTCAGAATATTTTCAGAATTTTTCTGTATTAATTTATTGCCTCTTGCAAGTTCCTATATCTATCTTTCTGTTTTACAACAATGGTTTATCCTTATCAATCACCATACAAATCACTGCTGCTGACACAGAAAAATTAGCCATAAAATTTGCATATGGAAAGATTTTTAGCATGCTTCCCACAAAAAAACATAGCTCTTCCTACAATAAAGACCACTTGCTTTGTAACTTAATTAATTTTACAAGTCCAGTGAAAATAAGCTAAAACAATAAAATTCTTTACTATGTCCACGTGTGTGTTGTGCTTTTCCAAAACAAGTATTTCAGCATTTATCTCATGATGTAATTAATATCCCATTCCAAACTTGGTATTTTGGTTGCATCCTACAAAAAAACTCTTAGAGCTTGAGAACTCAGAACTAATATTTCCAGATCCCTTTTCAATTGCTGTTTATTTTGGATACCCTGCAGAAAAACTTCAATTTTGAGAGCCTCTAGTGTAAATGGGTCGTTCCAGATATAAATTATTTGCAGATGGCTTTGGAGGTACTATGATAAGAACACTGGTCACCAGCATAGACCTGTAACTATTTATACACCACGATAATTGGAAACCTTTCTCACAAAACAGAAGTCCACTCTGCAGGATGCTGTACAGAGAAAGGTTATTTTTGCCTTAAAGAGCTTACACTCGGTATAAGGCAGAAGGAGAGTACTGATGTATGGACAGGAATATAAAGAAACTAAGACAGCAAGTTCTGAACAACAGACCCCACTTCTGCACACCAGCAGTCTACCTCAGCTTCCTCCACGTGTCACCCACGACTTGACTACCTAGCTCTGCAGAAAAGGAAGGAGACAATCATGCTCCAGCCCAACCACATCCAACAGTGGCAACAGAACCTTCAGGAGGTGAAAAGCCACTGTCTTCAGACTTCAACTGCAGAGCTCAAGCATCACTTCCCTCACAACGGAACGATGTTAGACTGTCAGCAATGTCTTATACCTCCTCCTGTTATTTTAGAAGGTCATGCTCATAATCTCACCTGACAAAGAACCACTGGGTGCCTGAAAATAGTAACTATCTTGAAAACAAAGCAATATAGACCTGAAAGACGGAAAGGAGATCTCATGGCAAAGCTGGATGTTTTCAAGAAATACCTGTCTCTTTCTAGACACTAAATATCAAACTTTATTTCCAAAACAAGGAGGATACCTCCTTCAATGAATGCTCGGTAGCAAAAATAATCTAAATAATTTTATGGAGACTCAATAACGAAATCTCCACAATAAGTCCCAGCTAACTCAAGAAAATGTCAGACAAGATCTCTTTGGGGAAAATTAACTGCCTTATTTTTTTTTACACAAATTAACATAATGAGTTTTTTTTTTAAAAATCACCTGATACTAATTGTTTCTGATTAATCACTTAAACACTGGAGAAAAGCAAAAGGTCTCATTCATTCTTTCTCACCTCAAGTTTGACCACCAATCATTACAGATACCTATAATTTAAACCTATAATTTACAGATACTAAAAAAATAAAAAAGCTTCCAGAACTATCATAAACCAAATAATACTGGTAGATCTTATGGTATCTCCATTCTAGTCTATTCTAGATCATATTTAATGCAAAACCATAGCTGTCATCAGATTACATAATCCTGAGTAGGGCACAATTTGTGTTTGTTGGTGCTGTAGCACTGTCATTTACTACAGCTCTGCAACTCATAAGAACCTTTAAGGTCCTCCTAAGAATAGTTAAAATTGCAGAGTTTCAGCCTCTGGCATTCATACTAGAAGTGACTGCTAATGAAACTCTTTCACACATCACTGTAGCCACAATTACGTGGAAGAGATCCACATCTCTAGGTACAATGCTGACTATTGCAAACGAAAAAAAATGGGAAAAAGTAGAGTGAAAATTGGGAAAACATGCTTCTGAATGTCTAAAGACACTGATTCTGAAAAAATGTTCTTTAAGAGAACAGAGAAAACTCAATTGCCCAGAGAACTGCAAAAACATCGGTTGGGTATTTGCAAAGAACACTAGTGGCCTGAAAAGATTAAAATGTAGTTTAATCAATACAGTAAACTTAAAGAGGAAATTACTTGCATGTGGATTTACTGCAACAGACTTTTCATTGAGAAGTGAGGTAGATCGGTACAAACTAATTTGTAGCCTTTGCTTTAAAGAGAGGGCTACTACAGGGACTTTGTGAAACAAGGCAATAAAAGAAGATTCAAAGATAAGTGGAAATATTATTGCTAAAACTCCTGACAAACAGACTCCCCAAAGGACACAGTCAACAAGAATATTCAGTAGGAGGGTACTAACATCTTTATCTCAGCTGTGACTCACTCTTAAGTAACATTTATTTTCTTAAGAACTCCTATACATAAAATGAAAACCCCCTTCACTGACCATAACTATAGGGAGAACATCATCTTTCTAATTAGATTTTCTTTATATTGGCAACTCCTTGTATTAGGACACAACAAGAAATAGAGGCCCAAATCAGCTATTTTATAACAAAGAATATAACTGTGTTAAAGCTGAGTAAAGGAAATTTTTATGTGTGTAGGAGAGAGGAAAGCAGAAAACCTAAATCCAAGATCAGAGCATTTCCTTCCCCACCCACAATAAAGTGTTTATGGACTTCCCTGTCATGACTATAACATTAAAAATGTAAATTTATACAACAGTCCCAGTTGAGATCCATGTTAATACCAACTGGTTACAACCACTCATGTCAGTGAGAAACTGTCTCAATCTGTGTTCAAAATTTCACTTATTCCAGCAAAATTCAGTTGCCACATTGCATTCTTTTGCAGAAAGTGCTGAAAATACTTATATAAAAAGAAAAATGAGAATGCTGAACAGTTTCCAGTTTCCATTATTCTGAGCAGGTTAGCAGTATTATAAATGCTTCTGTTTGAGGTAAACACACCTGGACTCTTTTACAGCAGTCATTAGTGGTTCACTACTACCTTAGAAATCTGCAAAACCATGTATACACAGACGTGAAAAAGTCCACCCATTAATACGCTATTTTACATTCATAAATATTTAAATTAGCAAAAACTCTTCAAAGGCAATAATAGTTACTCTCCATAGCTTGTAACCTCAAATAGTTTCTTTTGCAAGTTCTGTTGCCAAGAAAGTTTTTTTTTTTAATATCAAAGACAGTTTAATGAACAGTCACTTCATCAGCCTCTTCTTATCCAAACAGAAACTTACACAACTGGAAAAAATACTTTACATACATTGTCACAATTTTTATGTTCATTCAAGGTGTGAAAATTTCACCATAGCTCTGACACAGAAATCTGAACTTCAAGTTCCTTATGCATTTGACTGATTTAGGTATCTTCAACAGCAGGACACATGCAAGAGCAATTTGTATGCTAATGTGTATGTACACTATTTGCATTCTCACTGCTTCTTCAAACACTTAAAACACAAGGCAACACAACGAGATTTGACTGCAAATTTTTGACCACTGAATCCATCTCAAAATTACTATATCACTTCGCCACTGTCAGACAATGTTGTTTTCAAATGAAAACAAAAACATACACACTCTTTAAACTTTCTACTTATTTATGTATCGCTTCAGTCTTTGTAGTAAAACCACACATTGATAAGCCTAAATTATAAGATTCTATGAAGTTAACATAAGCTAAAACTAAACATAAACTAAAATCACAGGTGAAAGCATCTGAAATGTGAAAATTATTTAAGCATTTACAATGTACGAGAAATCCTTTCAACTTAATGTTGTATTTCTGATCACTCAGACAAAAAAAATTTCACTATATCATTTTTTTCAAGGAAGCACACAACAATATACCTAGAGTGCATACGACCTACATATATCAACACAGCAGTGTGGAGACTTGAGCTAACCCAGATACCAAAAGCAAACTACTTACAGTACCATACCCAAGCAAGACAGCTTGTAAAAGTTCCATACTAATGAGGCAAAACCATTTCTGGTACCATACAGCCATTTTATAACTACAGTACCTCCACAGTGCTCCTCATGCAGTGTAAGCATTCCCTAAGGAAACACCTCCAACCATGGAAATAACTATCTCAGAAGAAGGGATGATGATGATGATGATTTTTAAAACCCACATACTACCTCTTATACAAAAGAGCTCTTCACAAGCTCATGACATAACCACACACAAGAACTCCCCACTGCTATGAGTAAATTAATGTAACCCCAGGAATACACAAGTGCAATTCAGAGAGACAAGCACAAAAGCAAGAGATTATTCAAACACAACAGTTTTAACAAATACTGCTTATGTGGGGATTCAGGAATACAAATAACTAGAATTTTATTAGTTGAATGCGGAGCCTTAATTTGAATTGCAAAACAATTTTGAACCTTTAAAAGATGCAACTAATCCTTAAAGAGCACCCCTTTATTCCCCTAAACAAAAGTTATGTCTACAACGCACAAATTTTTCTGCTGCACTGTTAGTGAATCATAAACATTAATTAATCATTTAACTCACCTGACCTGGCTGGGGGGATAAACAACTAAGAACCTCCTCCAGCATCACTGGTATGTGCAATCTTCCAAAGTTATTGTTTTCTGTTCTTTGAGGCAACTCTTCAGTCTCACATTTCTGGACGGTTTGTTCCTTTAACTCAGAGTCAGAAAGCTTTCTTGATGAAGTATGGATCCTTCTGGCCAAACCAGCCTCGCTTACCGAATTCAGTTTTAAGTTGTGCAGAAACAAACACTTGTAAACTTGGCAGAGACACCGAGATAACATTTTGGAATTGATCAACCTAGAACAGTAGATGCTGGGAATTACTTTGAGACAAATATTTGAAACAGTGTATCTGTTTAAAAAAGCAAAGTGGAACTGCTATAGGTAAAGCAATCAATACGCACTCCAAGATGGGCAGTTTCATAGATATGTCATGTCAGCAAAATACGTTTTCAGAATTTTCAATGTTATCTACCAATCAATCATATTCGAGCAACCAGTACGTTATTTTCGCTATCAAATTTTTATTATGTGTTATGCTCCTGCCAGAGGCCTCAGATATTCTGCCTGCATAGATAAGAACAATAATTCTCTCAATAATTTAAGCCTCAGCTGCGCAGTATTTCCACCTACCTTAAATTTGTTAGTGCGTGCCACTCTAACTTTGCACAGACACACAGACCTGAAGTTTTGCAACAAAACACAATGCCCCTACAGCAAACACACACATCACCGTGGGATGCTGTGCTGGTTTTGGCTGGGGCAGAGTTAATTTTCTTCACAGAGGCTAGTATGGGGCTGTGCTTTGGATTTGTGCTGAACGCAGCAGGGAGGAGACACAGCTGGTGCAGATGACCCAAACCGGCCAAGGGGATATTCCAGACCATATGACATGATGAATTTATAAAAGGCGGGGGGGGAAAGGAGAAGGAGGGTAGGTTTGAAGCGATGGTTTATCTTCTCAAGTCACTGTTGTGCGAGAAGAGGCGCTGCTCGCCTGGAAGAGGGCTGAGCGCCCGCCGGCCCTCGGTGAATCGATCCCCTGCTTTGCTTGTGCGCACAGCTTTCTCTTTCCCCGTTAAACTGCCTCTATGCCAACCCACAAGCTTTCCGGTTTATCAGCCTTCCCCCCGCTCTCCCCGATGCCGCGGGCGGGGCAGCGAGCGGCTGCCGGGGCTTGGTTGGAGCAGGACAGGTGCGCGCCGCCATCCTCATCCTCATCCTCATCNCATCCTCACCCTGCCGCTCCTGCCGACCCCCGCGGGAGCGAGCCCAGCCCGCTCTCGCCGGGGACACACTGTGCCCACGAGCAGCCCCACTCTATCAGACCACGGGGAATTTCGGTTCTCACAAGCGAGCGGAAAGCGTGCTTTATTATACGGTCTAAAGCGGCGCTGAGGGCGCAACCGGAGGCAGAGCCACACGGTGAAGGCAGAGGCGGCCGCAAAGCGCCAGCAGCCCGCACACGGGCCCGCGCCAGCCCCACGGCCGAAGGCTGTTCTCCCGC